>CM035152.1:3432311-3852311 GCA_020205615.1 Panax quinquefolius
CGTTAAGTCTTAATTTATTTAAATCAGGATTCTAACTTCAATACTACGTGGTTAGGGTCTTTCACGTATTTACGAAGTATAGATATGTATGAAACACATTATAGATACGAGGCATACTCGGAGAATGCTTATGCAGCAGTCTATAGGCTACATTTCTGCTAGGTCAAAATTTGAAATGGACGATAAATGAAGTGGATTGAAACTTTCCTCTTTTAGAATCTTGTAGCTCCACTTTCAATGGAAGCCGACTTCGCGGCAATCGCGTGATCCCTACATTAAATTCCGTCCCTTTCGATGAAGATCGCTGTAACTCTTTGTCGATCTTGTCTTGGTTTGTATCGTTGTGAATCATTTGGATCTTTTCGGTGAGTCATACGTCTTAACTTTCGGGTCCCAAGCAATGTTCTTTCACACACACCATCCCAACCTGTATTGGAGAACGACATTTAAGTCAAGTATAATGCTTGAATGGAGCCACACCTTTATACTTGCACGATAAGCATTGTTGTGGAGAATTCCACCCAATGGTAAATACTTATCAGCCTGCCCATGAAATCTGAGGACACAATCTTGTATCGTCTTCAAGAGTTTGAATCAGATCTCTCGATTGTCCCGTCTAGTTTGAGGATGGTATGCGAACTTCATCGCAAATCCGTGCCCAGTAGCTTTTTGCAAGCTAACCCGAAAATCTTGAAGTGAATCTTGGGTCCGCGATCGAAAAACTATGGATACTGAGCGTCGCGAAATCTGACCTCACAATCTCGTTCAGCGTCATGTCTGCTTAAGGCGTTGAGGAATAAGTCTCCGTCTCGGCAAGAAATGGCGAGACTTGGTTAATCTATCAATGATAACCTAAATAGCATTGATGCCTTGAAAAGCAGTAGGAAGACAATGCTTGAAATCCATGGTAATGTTCCCACTTCCATTCCGGGAATCTCAAGTGGTTCTGGCGGACCCTTAGGTACAAGATGCTCTTAAGCCTTTACTGTTGGCAAGTTAAACACAATGAGATAAACTTTGCAATCTCTCTCTTCCTTATTGTTCCCACCGAAATGTATGTCGAAGATCACGATACATTTAGTACTTCGAGGATGGATTGCAAATGGCGTGTTGTGTGCCTCCCGTCATAATCTTGTACTTCAAATCCAGTCGTTAGGAACACAAAGTGCAGAGTGGACTCGAAGTATTCATAACTTCATCGATTCTAAGCTTAGGAATAAGCTCTTCTTGTACTTTCTTCTTGTCTCTATGCCATCGGTTAAAGATTCGTTGGCTTGGTGACCTTAACTTTTTCTATTAAAGTTGGCTGTCGTATACTTGACATCATCGCTTTTCGTTCAGCATATGATCTTACTACTCGATGCGTCAATATTACCACGTTAAACTTTACCGGGGATGGTATTGAATAGTGTGGTCATGAGTCTTTCGATAGCTCGAACGGCGTCGACTGCCGCATGTTGAGTTCTTTTGAGTGAAGAAATATTTAAAGGCTTTTATAGTGCGAATATATCTCCACTTTCTCCCCGTATAGATAGTGCCTCCATATTTTAGCGCAGCATTTCGCATATCTCTAGATCATGAGTAGGATAATTCCTCTCATTACTCTTTAAGTTAATACAGCGAGGCATGAGCTATGACTTTCCCGTTGCATGAGAACACATCCCCAACCCTTTGCACGAAGCATCATTTGTAGATAACAAATCCATCCGAACCGGATGGTATTGTTAGAGCAGAGTCTTAGAAATAAGTCTCCTCTTAAGCTCTTGGAAACTTTTCTCGCATTCTTGGCGCTCAAGCTTGAATTTTGTATCCTTAGAGTTATTTGAGTTAATGGAGTAGCGATTAGAAAACCCTTCCACCGAATCTCAGATAATAACTTGACTAAGCCCAAGAAAACTACATTCTTGATCGCAGAAGCGGTTGCTCTGACTTTGTATTGCTTGATCTTGGTGGGATCAGCGGATACTCCATGTTTTGACACCACGCGTGCGAGGAATCTTTGCCACTCGAGCGAGAACTCGCATTTCTTGATTTGGCATATAGTTGGTTTTCCACGAAGCCTTTGGAGTACCGACTTCAAATGGTGCTCATGATCTTCACGGCTTTTGGAATATATGAGGATGTCGTCCAATAAAACAACAACGAATTGATCGAAATATTCCTTGAATACTCGGTTCATCGTATCCATAACTGGCGGGGAGCATTAGTTAGTCGAAAGACATGGTAAGAATTACATAAATGCCCGTCTACCAAGTTAAGAAGGCGGTCTTTGGAATATCCTCGGGTTTAATCTTGAATTTGATGATATCCGAGCGAAGATCGATTTTTGAAAAGAATTGTACCCTTCCTATTTGGTCAAACAAGTCATCAATCTGAGGTGGGGATACCTATTCTTGATGGTGACATGGATTTCGATTCAGATAGTCGATACAAAATCGCATACTCCGAGTCTTTCTTCTTTCTGAATAAAAGCAGGGCTTTTGAGGAGATGTCTTGGGGCGAATGAAGCAGATGTCCAACAATTCTGTAGTTGGACCTTTAACTCTGAAGTTGATAGGAGCCGTTCGATATGGGGTTTTAGAAATGGGCTTTGTGCTTGGGTTCAAGATCGATAAAGAATTGACTTCACGTTAAGGGGGTAGGCAAGGAAGTTCTTGAGAAATCGTCAGGAAAATCGATAACAGCGGAATATTATTCAAATTTGGCGTGTCTTTATTCAAATCCATAACATGGGCTAAGAAAGCTTGACATCAGTTTTTTAATAAGCGAATAGCTTTATGATTAGATATAGCGGTGATCGATTTTAATGGTTTAGTTGCTTGAATTGATACAACGAGGTTGGTTAGGAATATGAAAACTATGACGCTTACGAAAACAATCAATTTTGGCGTGATGAGTAGTTAACCGATCAATCCACAAAATCATCAAAAGCAAGTATCTTTAAAGAGATAAGGTCAGCGAGTAAAGGTAATGGTGCCGACTTGAATCAAACAAGATTTATAAGCGATGGATGTGATGAAAGTTTCTCTAACGGAGTTTCCACGAGATAAATCCCAATTTCTCAGTCGAGTTTAAGCGTTGAGCACATGGAGAGATAAATGAATACAGGTATGCACTTGGGTATCAATGAAAGGTATAAACTTATGAGAATTTATAAATAAGCTTACGTGATAACCTCATTTGGGTTTCGCATTATGACCGATCGCACAAAGCTCTTCCGGAATCGTTGACTTTGACTTTTACGGAGACAGGTCTTTTGAGTCCTGAATTTGAAATTCTTTGTACAATCTAAAGCGATATGTCCTTCCTTTCCTGATTATAGCGTACCTTGAGGTGTTGTGGACGGTTTGGTGATATGTCCCTCTTTTCGTATTTATAGCATATGGCCGGTGGTTCGTTCTCCTCCTTAGAACCGATTCTTCTTAAAATCATCATCTTCACATAGTAGTTGTTAAATCTCCTCTTTTAAAATCTCCTCTGACTTCGCTTCTTCTATTTTCATGGCCATGATTACCACAGTGGTTACCATTTTTGTCCGTCTGTTTTCTTTCTCCATTTGGTTATCATTAATACATTGGCTGCTTATCTACGATACGATCTGGTTGTGGTCCCTCGGTTGGCCGTACTCGTTATCTCGCTCTAATAATTGAGCCCCATTTACAACATCTGAATAGAGAAAATTTATGAAATGAGATCTTGGCGTATCACGGGTTTCGAACCTCTCAGAAACATCCGTCATCGTTCCTCATTCTCCACCGAATGAGGTCTGAGAAACTGGATAACTATGCAAACTTTGCCTCGTCTTGAGACACGCGTCGTATTGTTTTGTTCCTAATCGATGAACTCACTTCCTTCGTATAATGAACACTTTCGAGAAGTATTTGTCGTTAAATAATTCTGAAGCGTCTCCCCTGACATCTTTGAGTCTTGTTTGGATGGAGTGCATCTGGAGACTCCCACCGATGATACTGCACTGCCGCGGAACATAAAAGGTGGCGAATGGAACCATCTCATTCCTCCGTGCATCCCAAGACATTGAATATCTTGGTAATTTGCTTGACCCGTGTTTCCGTGATCGGATCTGGCTTTCCCTTAGAATACGGTGGTCCTGACTCTTTGAAGCTGCTTGCACATGTAATGACCAGTGAATCTTTATCATTTCTCTCTGTATTTTGAACACGAGTCTCCTAAATACGATTTTGCGTGAGCGCAAAAAACTTCTAAACATCCCTCGTTCATCATCGCTCCGGTGGTGTTGTTCGCGGGAGGAACATTTACCCGACTGTTGCACGTTCTCCTCGTTGGTAAGTACTGAGGCGTCTCCACGGTCTCATTTACTCCCTTTGTTAATATTCTCGATTCGACATTCTCAAAATCTTGTCGTAAAACAAAAGGTTAATTAAGCTTGGGAAATCAATATATCGCATAATATCCTATATCTTGACTTGACTAACAAATAAGCTTAGGTAGGACACCTTGCGAAGGATTTGCACTAAATCTCTCCCTCTAGATTACATTCCCGATCTCTTGGAGATCGTATCCACTAGCTACGATACCATTGTGGCGCCCCAAAAATAGGTATACATCACCCATTACGAGTTGTCGATACATGAATGCGAAACAACTACAACTTTATTATTACAATGACAGAATTAAGCGTGAGTTTGAATACAAATATTATCTTACAGAGCGATATCTATACTCAAATAAATCCTCATCACATTTATTGATACATTATTTTACAAAATGGTGAGGACTACTAAACAATCCTTTCTAAAACCTTCATTTCATACCCAGAGCTCGTACTATTTATATTCTGCGCCTCTGAGAAAAATGGAACAAAAAGGAAAAGGGTGAAACTCATAGCCCGGTAAAAAGAATATTATGACTAAGATAATATCTGACAAATTATCGTTAGTCTTCAACGAGGGGAAAAATCTAATAGAATCTGATAAATGACAAATTTTAAATCAATACTAGCGGCGTGAAATAATAATTCATTAGAAGAGTTAAGTAGAGAATCTGAACTACTATCTTACATGTATGAATTTAAAAAGTTCATCGTCTATCTTTTATCCTGTAACATCAATCGATATACATACGGAATCAAATATTCATCTTTTACTCTGGGCGAAGATATTCATCGATTAGTCGTATTCGTTAAACTTTTCATTAAACACGATGGGCCAAAGATATTTCATTCATCTTTGCCCTCTGGGCGAAGATATTCTTAGAAATCATTCGTCTCTTTCTGAACTACTGGCCCGAAGATATTCAATAATATCATCATTTAAGGCGAGGATGATGAAAATATTTTTTAAAGAAAGCGAATCGGTGAAACAAAATGACGAGGATTAAGGATTAAGGATTAAGTACTTGGTTTTATCCGCGTCAAAAAATACCTCAAAAATAATCATGAGTGGTGTAAATTTGAGAATGATCAAAAGCATGGATCTGATCGAGCTAGTATCGAATAGATATTTTAGACGAAAAGAAGAAATTTTATTTTTAAATTGAATAGTCTTAGTATCGTGAATAGTCTTGGTATCGTGAATAGTAACTCAGAGCGTGAAAAGATAGAAATTTCCAAAAAAACATCTTCCATGACCCATGAATAGTATTTCGTGAATAGTAACTTTCGTGAATAGTAACTTTCATGAATAGTAACTTCGTGAATAGTAACTCATGAATAGTAATGCTTTGAGCATGAAAAAGTTCCAAATTTGATAAAAAGTTCGGATCGACATTTGATATAATGATATTGAAGAAATAATATCATTCTGAAAAAAATAATATCCACTTACCTCGAAGATCAGTACTTACATTTGGAATCTAGGATATAGTCTTTGACTTGAACTTATAGTATAAGCAATACTCAAAGTATACTCAAAATACTCACAAAAATATCGCTCGATAATATAGAGAAAACTTGAGTTTAAAGTGTGATTTTCGATTCTAACTAAGCACCTATTTATAGGAAAATCTTAGAACACAAAGCGTAGAAAATTTAATATAATATTAATATATATTATACAAATTTTCCTTAGCCCACCTTGAAATCAAAACATCAAACACGTGTTAATGATGTCGAAAAAATACAAAAAGCGTTTTCTTAAAAAAAATAATTTAAACTTAAAATTTTTATAAATAAAGATGAATTTTCTATAAATATTATTTTTTGAATATTATGGAATAAATTTGATATAATGTTATAGTTGTGGGTAATATTTATAAATTTTTTATGGGTAAAGTATCTGAGTTGTTATAAAATATTACGTTTGGTGGGAATATTCTTTTTTGTTAGGGAATATTAAATACGAATGGCTCAATCATTGGTGGACCCCAGCGGAATTATTGTCGGATTGAAAGCGTAAAAAATATTTTATAAAAATAACTTGGCGGAGGTATTCTGAATTAAAAGCTGTTGAACTACCCGGTGGTAAAAGTGCGATGTCTGGCGTAGTTGCGTAGTAGCTTTAGCGGTATTGATTATTGATCTTTACGTGAGAAGTCACTTTCATTTATGCTCGATTATTACTCTGATAATTCTTTGCATCATATCTCTTATATTATTGATTGATTATTGTCGCGATTATCATACGTATAATATGTTATAGTATTAAATCGATAATTGAGGCGACAAGTTATAAATGATTAATAATTGTTGAAAGATTAAAAATGTGTTGATTAAAAAAAAAAATGATTTGTGGTAATATTTATTCGATCCTTGATGTAAGGCGTTTTGAGTTTATTATTTTATGGGGGCTCGTATATGTAAATCATCTAAAAGTCTCTTCGTCGATAGTAATTAATTGAATAGTAATTACCATGTAGATAGTAGTCGATTTTTGTGAATAGTAATTACCGTCGATAGTAATTACCAACCGTCGAATAGTAATTACCTTCGTCGATATAATTACCTTCGTCGATAGTAATTCGAACCTTCGAATAGTATTTTACATTACGAGGCGTCGAACCACTTGTCGTTTCACATTTGAGCGTCGAACCACTTGTCGTTTCACATTACATTCGTCGTCGAATTCACTGCGTCGAACCACTTTTCTTTTCGGTCGATCGGTGAGCTAACTTGCCTTTTCTGGCGGGGTCTTAAGCTAGAAATCTTCTATAAATAGGGCTAGTGCTTCATTATTTTTCACGAATTCATTGAAGCTAGAGAGAGAAAGTATAGAGAATAAGAGAGAAAGAAGAAGAGTATTTTGTTCTTCTTGCTTCTGCGATATTGATCTCTACCAAATGTAAGGGGTGTTATTCTTTCTTATTCATGAAGAAGGCTGTTGTTATTCCATTTGCTTATTATTACATTGGAATAACTTTTGTATCTGTGGTTTACCTATACTTGGTGACATTCTTTATTATTACATTGGAACATCACATGCGTGTGTTTTACAGGACTGGTCCGTCTTTATTATTAATACATTGGAACATCACATGCATGTGTTTTACAGGACTGGTTAAAATCTTTATTATTTTTGGAACATCACATGCATGTGTGTTTTTACAGGACTGGTTAAAATCTTTATTAATACATTGGAATATCACTACGTGTGTGTTTCTGGAGGACACAGTTCCATCTTTATTATTACATTGGAACATCACTGTCGGTGTGAATTTCACGACTGGATTTAGATTATTTATTATTACATTGGAATAACTTGCATGTCTGATATGATTATCATGTGCATGGTGATTTCTTTTGTTATTCCATTCTTTATTATACCGGTTGGTTAAAACTTTGACTTTATACTCCATGAAATTAGTGGAATATCCTTGATATTTGCGTTTCATCGATATCTTTTCATGGAAATATTCTTACGATCATTCTTGAATTTTACTCTCTAAAAGCGATATCGTGTTGATAATTTGGGCGTTAATAATTCTGGATAAAATAATTCTTGAACTTGTTTTATTGAATTCTTATATCATTGTCATCATCCTCGTATTTTATATTATGTTGAAAGTCATACGTGGCTTTTGTAGTGCATAGATGGACTTGGTATGATTATGACGAGAGACTACCGATTGTAATCATGGTAGTAATATTACAAATGATGTGGTAAAAATCCTCGATTGGTAGTAGTGCATTGATGGGCGATTGTTGGCATGATCATGACCATTAATGAATACAAATATTCTTGGCGTAGTGCGTGAATAATTGTGGTGGTGATCTTAAAGAATATCCTTGGTAGTAGTGCGGGGTGATTCGATGATGTGGAATATTTATTAAAAATTTGAGTCTAAATATATATGATGATGAAAAACCTTTTAAAACCTAAAAGATAGTAGATTTTATTTTCTACTTGACTCTTTTAATGGATTGCGTATTCATTTGTGATTAAACTTGATTTATCATTATATTTTATCGGTTTAACATTGTTGAAGACTATTGATAATTTATTACGCATTATCTTAGTCGTAATATTTCTTCTTGGGCTAGTTGAGCTCACCCTTTCTTTCTTTATTCTCTTGAAATGAGAATATAATTTGGGGACGAGTCGGGAAGCAGTGATGGTCAGAAGATAGCATTAGTAGTCCTCATTATTACGTGAAATAGTGTGATAATAATTATAATGAGGACTCCTTTTGAGTTTGTATAATATCTAGTAAGCGATATTTGTATTTAAACTCACGAGTTTATATCGTATTGTTTACAGCAGTTATATTAATAAGTTGTATTTAAATTACATACCATGTAAGTGGCGACCCGAGATGGGTGATGTATACCTAATTTTGGGGGCGTCGCGGTTGGTATCGAGCTTAGGGATATGATCACTGGCTAAGATGTGAGAATAGTACTAGGAGGGGAGGCAGGGAATACCTTCGTTAGTATGACCTACTAAGTTTATGTCTTTATTTTATTGGTTGGTGGGAAGATAGGGATAATTTGTTACATGTCGATTAACCTTTTTTTTTTGTGGCGATGTCGAAAATGACATACGAGAATGTTGAGAATACTTGATGGGCCTTGACGATCGTTGATTCACCACATATCGATAATCGAGGATAATAATAATGCATCGGAAGGCGACAATCCTCATGCAAACAACAACTTGACCAAATGATGAATGATCGAATGTTAGGAGGCTTTATACGATTTATCTGGCAATGACGAGAGGCGACTCACATCCAAAAGCGTGGGGTGGAAACACGGAAAACTCTCGGCGGTCATGCATTAAACAATTTAAGGCTGGGACCACCGGAGTTTAAGGAAGCAAAACCACTTGGCGGAAGCATGGATAAAGCAGATTACCAAGATATTTGATGTCTTGGGATGCTCAGAGAAGCAAAAGGTTCCCTTCTACGCCTTTATGTTCTTGCGGAGGCGGATTCTTGGTGGGAATCGGTAAAAGCGTACTCGACTTCTTTGTCTTGAAGATATCTTGGGAGAAGTTCGGGGAGGCATTCAGCGACAAATACTTTCTGAAAGTATTACGCCACATGAAGGAGGTGGAGTTTATCAAGTTGGAACAAAACAATATGGTGAGTGTCATGATCTGAGGCAAAATTTGCGGAGTTATCACGGTTTGCGTCCCACTTGGTGGATAATGAAGAGAGAATGGCGCGAATGTTTTAAGAGGTTTGAAGCGGGAATCGTCGACATCTTATTTCTCGTAAAGCGTGTTTGTATTAGGATGTTGTAAATAGGGCTCGATTAGTGGAAGCGCGATAATGAGTCAGCCATGACTAAAAAAGAAGCGGTGGCAAAATTATAATACCGGTGAGAAGTAGTCGTGAGCGGTGACAACAAGCGTGGAGGAATCAACGGGCGGATATGGTAACCGCCGGTGGTAATCGGGGCCAAAAGCAATAGAATGGACATTTCAAGAAAGGAGATTCAATGATGATGGAAAGGCGTCGGCCTGGCACCCGTTGTTAAGGAAGGAGAAAGACCACTATCGTATGCTTTGAATGCGGAGGAGAGGACACATCGATCAAGCTGCGTCATGCGTCAAAGCGTGTTATAATTGTGGAAGAAGAAGGTCAACAGCTCGATTTTGTCGTTTTAGAAGACAAATCAACTAGGATGGAGCACACAAAGGCCGTCGGAAAAAAATCAAAGCCGGTAGTCTGAGGAGGCGTTTGTTGTGACCTCCCGAAAGCGAGAATCGAATGAGGTCATCGGGTAAGCTTATCATAAACTCTAATGAAGTCTATACTTTATTTGATCTGGGTTCTACCCATTCTTTATTTCTCTCTACTTGCGCTCATCGATTAAATTTGACTCAGGAGAAATTAGACTTTGACTTATCTGTGGAAACTCAGTTGGGAGAAACCTTCATTACATCCTTTGTTTATAAGTCTTGTTTGGTTCAAATCGGTACCCTCACATTACACATCGATCTTATTTCATTAAAAATACTTGCATTTGGCGTGATTACAGGGATTGATTGGTTAACTACTTATCATGCAAAAATTGATTGTTTTCGTAAGGTTGTTAGCTTTCATATTCTAATCGACCTATTATGCAATTCAAACGACCAAACCATTAAAATCAATCAAATTAAATCTCAAGCCATAAAAGCTATTCGTTTATTGAAAAGCGGATGTCAAGCTTTCTTAGCTCGTATCCTGATTTAAACAAAAAATCGTCGGTTTTGAAGCGATATTTCTATTGTTAATAAATTTCTGGCGTATTCCCAGAAGAACTTCTGGCCTACCCCAGGCGTGAAATTGAATTTTGTATCGACCTTGAACACGTACAAAACCTATTTCAAAAGCCCATGTCGAATAGCTCTATTGAACTTGAGGAGTTAAAGACCCAAGCTGCGGAATTGTTAGACATTGGCTTTATTAGTCTAGTACTTCTCCTTGGGGTGCTCACATTACATTACGTGAAGAAGAAAGATGGGAGTATCGACTTTGTATTGATTATCGGGAGTTGAATCATGTCACCATCAAAATAGGTATCCATTGCCGCGTATTGATGACTGTTTGACCCGATTTGCAAGGCGAATTCTTTTCAAAATTGATCTTCGTTAGGATATCACCGATTGAAGATTAGAGCCGTGACATTCAAAGGCGGCTTTTCGGAACTTCGATGCGGGCATTATGAATTCTAGTCGTATCCTTTGGATTGACTAATGCTCTCTTTGCCTTCATGGATATGATGAGCCAAAGTATTGAGGAATATTTAGATCACTTTGTGGTCGTCTTTATTGATGACATCCTTATTTATTCAAAAGCGTGAAGATCGTAAAGCAACACTTGAGGTGACACTCCAAAAGCCGTGAATATAAGCTTTATGCGAGTTGAAGAAATGTGAGTTACGGCTTGAAGAAGTAGCATTCCTTGAGCACGTGGTATCAAGTCGTGGAATATCATTGACCAATAAAGATTGAAGCTATTGAAAATTTGGGAACAACCTAAATCGATAATAGAAATCGTAGCTTTCTCGGTTTATTTGGTTATTATCGGAGATTCGTGGAAGGATTTTCTCGAATCGCTACTCCATTATTTCGGTGACTCGGAAGATCTGAAAGTTCGGTTGGGCGAAGAATGTGAGAAGAGTTTTCAAGAACTTCGAGAGGAGACTTATTTGATTTTGTTACGAGTGATACCATCGGCTCGGAGGATTTGTCATCATCTGATGATGCTTGAGCAAAAAGGTTGGGATGTGTTCTCATCTGACATGGAAAAGTTATAGCCTATGCCTCATGACAACTCGAAAGAATATGAGGAGGAATTATCCTACTCATGATCTAGAGTTAGCATTTATTATCTTTGCACTTAAAATTTGGAGGCATTACTTGTATGGGGAGAAAGTGGAGATCTTTACGGATCGTAAAAGCCTCAAATATTTCTTCACTCAAAAGGAACTCGACATGCGACAATGGCGTTGGCAGGCATTGAAAGATTATGATCGTACCATCGATACCATCTGGAAAAGCGAGCGTGGTAGGTGGCGCGTTGAGTAGAAAATCATATATGAAATCTGAGTGCGATATTGTCGTATGAAGGCCCATTTTGTGTGACTTGCAAAGGATGGAGATAGAGTTAAAGACTCGAGGGACGCGTGTGATGATAAGCGAGTATCTGAGTAGAAGCAAACTTTAATCGATAAAGTTAAAATTGCTCGAAGCTACGGACACGGAGGTGATCGTATGAGGAAGAAAGTGCGAGAAGGTCTTATCTTAGGAAGCAAGAATCGATGAAGAAGGAATACTTGAGTCGACTCGGACTTTGTGTTCTAACGACCACGATTTAAAGTATAATATCATGATGGGCGCCTGACACACCATTTGCAATCCATCACAGGAGTACAAAATGTATCGTGATATTAGTCGTACATTTTGGTGGAAGCGATATGAAGAGAGAGATAGTATTTGTTTATCTCGAGGTGTCTAACTTGTCAGCGAGTTAAGCGGAGCATCAGTACAAAAGGTCCATTACAACCACTTGAAATTCGAGAATGGAAGTGGGAGCACATTACCATGGATTTCGTTCTGGGTCTTCTAAGGTTTCTCAAAGGCGTTGATGCGATTTGGGTCATTGTTGATAGATTGACCAAGTCGCTCATTTTCTTCAAATCTGAGAAACTTATACTTGAGCGTCTTCTTCGTATGTACATAAGCGAGATTTGTAAAGGCGCATGGTATCTGCGGTATCCATAGTTTACGATCGAGACCAGATTCACTTACGATTTTGGGTTAGTTTGCAAAAAAGCTATGAGCGCAGACTTACGATTTAGCTCGGCATATCATCCTCCTCGAGACAGACGGACGATCGGAGAGGACTATTCAAACTCTTGAAGATCTATTAAGACTACTGTGTCCTTGATTTGAGGGAGTTGGGACAAGTTCTTACCATTGGTGGAGTTTTCCTCTGACAGCAGATTATCAAGCAAGTATTGGCATGGCTCCATTCGAGCGTTGTATGGAAGAAAGTGTCGTTCTCGGTATCTTTGGGATGAGGTGGGTGAAGCAGCGTTGTTGGGAATAGGAGTTGATGCGTATGACTACGGAAAAGATTGAAGCGATCAAATGAGCGTATAAAAACCTCACAAAATCGACAAAAAGTTATCTTGATCTTCATGAAAGGGCGTGGAATTCGATATAGGAGATCGTGTGTTGTTAAAGTTGCTCCATGGAAAGGAGTTACAAGATTTGGAAGAGAGAAAACTTAATCCTCGATTCATCGGTCCATTTTAATCCTCGATCGAGTAGGGCGTGGCTATAGACTCGACTTTTCTGTGAATATGTCTCGTGTTCATGCGTTTTTCACATATCCATATTCGTAAATATGTGAAAGACCGAACCATATTATTGAGTTAGAAGCTAGGACGAAATAGCGGAAGATTTGGCGTATGAAGAGGTTCTGTTCAAATTTTGGATAAGAAGGAACATATTCTACGCTCGAGGTTATACCTCAAGTCGAAGTTTTGTGGAGGAACCACGATGTTGAGGAAATGACTTGGGAGTTAGAATGCGAAATGAAATCAAGGTATCCTTACCTCTTGACATACAGTGCGTACCCTAATTTAGAGGTGAAATTTCATAAGAAGGGAGGTTGTAAGACCCCTGACTTTTATAAATAAAGATGAATTTTCTATAAATATTATTTTTGAATATTATGGAATAAATTTGATATAATGTTATAGTTGTGGGTAATATTTATAAATTTTGCAAAGTATGCAAGTTGTTATAAAATATTCGTTTGGGTGGGGAATATTCTTTTTGTTAGGGAATATTACGATACTGATGGCTCAATCATTGGTGGACCCCTAGCGAAATTATTGTCGGATTGAAAGCGACAAAAATATTTTATAAAAATATGGCGGAGGTATTCTAGTTAAAAGCTGTTGAACTACCGGTGGTAAAAAATCGATGTCTGGCGTAGTTGCGTAGTAGCGCACGGTATTGATTATTGATCTTTACGTGAAGTAACCTTTATTTATGCTCGATTATTACTACGATAATTCTTTGCATCATATCTCTTATATTATTGATTGATTATTGTCGCGATATCATACATGTATAATATGTTATAGTATTAAATCGATAATTGGGCGACAAGTTATAAATGATTAATAATTGTTGAAAGATTAAATATGTGTTGATTAAAAATAAAATGATTTGTGGTAATTTTTGATTATGTATTAAAGAATGCTTATATGGCGTTTGTGAGTAAGTTTGATTATTCTTGGAGGTCGATAGTCATTATCTAAAGTTCGTCGATTAATTACCTTCGTGAATAGTAATTACCTTTGTGAATAGTATTTACCAACCGTCGATAGTATTTACCATACCAAATTCGATAGTAATTACCTTGTGAATCGTTATAGTAATTACCATAGTAATTACCGTCGATAGTAATTACCTTATACGTTAATAGTATTATTACCTTTATTTAAGACGTCGAACCTTCGAACCATGTCGTTTCACATTACGAGGCGTCGAACCACTTGTCGTTTTCACATTCTGTGCGTCGAACCACTTTTCTTTTCTACATTTACCGATCGTCAAAGCCCTTTTGCCTTTGCCTTTTCACATGGCGGTCTTTAAGCTAGAAATCTTCTATAAATAGAGGCTGAGTGCTTCATTATTTTTCACAATTCATTGAGCTATATAGAGAGAAAGTATAGAGAGAAGAGAGAGAAGAAGAAGAGTATTTTATTCTTACCTTCTGCGATATTCAATCTCTACCAAATGTAAGGGGTGTTATTCTTTCTTATTCATGAAGAGAGCATTGTTATTCCATTGCTTATTATTACATTGGAATACTTTTGTATCTTAGTTGTTTACCTATACTTGGTGACATTCTTGGTTTTACATTCTTATTATACATTGGAACATCACATGCGTGTGTTTTACAGGACTGGTTAAAATCTTTATTATTATTACATTGGAACATCACATGCATGTGTTTTACAGGACTGGTTAAAATCTTTATTATTGATACATTGGAACATCACATGCATGTGTTTTGCAGGACTGGTTAAAATCTTTATTATTATTGATACATTTGGAATATCACTGTCATGTGTTTTTACGGGACAGTTCCATCTTTATTATTACATTGGAACATCACATGCCGGTGTGAATTTCACGACACAGTTAAGATTATTTATTATTACATTGGAATAACTTTTTATGCTTGATCTATCGCATGCGTGGTGATTTCTTTTGTTATTCCATTCTTTATTATACCCGGTTGGTTAAAACTTTGACTTCTATACTCCATGAAATTAGTGGAATATCCTTGATATTTGCGTTTCATCGATATCTTTTCATGGAAATATTCTTGATCATTCTTGAATTTTACTCTCAAAAGCGATGTCGTGTTGACAATTTGGGCGTTAATAATTCTGGATAAAATAATTCTTGAACTTGTTTTATTGAATTCTTATATCATTGTCATCATCCTCATATTTATATATTTTTTGAAAGTCGTACGTGTGCTGTAGTGCATAGATGGACTTGGTATGATTATGACGAGAGGACTGACCGGTGTAATCATGGTAGTAATATTACAAATGATGTGATAAAAATCCTCGATTGGTAGTAGTGCATTGATGGGCGAGTTGTTGGCATGATCATGACCATTAATGAATACCACAAATATTCTTGGCGTAGTGCATGAATAATTGTGGTGGTAATACTAAAGAATATCCTTGGGTAGTAGTGCGGGGTGATTCGATGATGTGGAATATTTATTAAAAGTGAGTCCATTATAATGATGATGAAAAACCTTTTAAAACCTAAAGATAGTAGACTTTATTTTCTACTTGACTCTTTTAATGGATTCTTTATTCATTTGATTAAACTGGTTGTCTATTATATTTTATCGGTTTAACATTGTTGAAGACTATTGATAATTTATTACGCATTATCTTAGTCGTAATATTTCTTCTTGGGCTAGTTGAGCTCACCCTTTCTTTCCTTTGTTCTCTTGAAATGAGAATATAAATTTGGGACGAGTCGGGGAAGCAGTGATGGTCACGAAGATAGCATTAGTAGTCCATTTATTACGTGAAATAGTGTGATAATATTGTAATGAGGACTCCTTTTGAGTTTGTATAATATCTAGTAGAGCGATATTTGTATTTAAACTCATGATTTATATAAATATTATACGACAGTTATATTAATAAGTTGTATTTAAATTACATACCATGTAAGTGGCGACCCGAGATGGGTGATGTATACCTAATTTTTCAACTCATGAATCTGATTTTGCAATTCTATATTTTGATCATAAAATACCTCTAATAAACTCTCTTGGTACCTCTTCTTCTCTTCTTCCTCTCTCAAATTTATTACCTCTGCGATTATCTCAAGGTGTCGCAATTATCGATTCTTCACTCACCACATGGATATCTCTAATTCCTTATTTACTTTGACATCACATTATCACGGTTGGCGATTAGAGAGGTGTCTCCACGATCTCATTCACTCCATTGTTAGCGCTTTCGGCGACCATTCTAAAAAAAAACTATCATAAAATAAGGGTTAATTAAATAAATTAACAAATCACATAATATCTATATCTTGACCAACTAACAAATAAGCTTAGGTAGGACACACTTTAGCGAAGGATTTTAATCTCTCCCTCTGAGTTCTATTCTAGATCTCATTGAGAGATCATATCCTAAGCTCGATACAAGCATGGCGCCCCCAAAATAGGTATACATGACACCCATTACGAGTTGCCAAATACATGAGTGCGAAAGCAACTACAACTTTATTATTACAACGATAAAGCTGTGAGTTTAAATACTGAAATATTATCTTCAGACAATATCTATACTCAAATAAATCCTCATCACATTTATTGATACATTATTTTACAAAAATGGTGAGGATTACTAAACAATCCTTTCTAAAACCTTCATTCCATACCACGACTTCGTATTTCATTATATTCTAGCCTCACGAGAAAAAATGGAACAAAAAAGGAAAGGGTGAGCTCAACTAGCTCGGTAAAGAATATTATGACTAAGATAATATACAACAAATTATCGTTAGTCTTCAATGAGGAAAAATATAATAGAATCTGATAGAACAACAAATTTTAAATCAATATTCGCGTTGAAATAATAATTCATTAGAAGAGTTAAGTAGAGAATGCAAACTCTATCTTACATGTATGAATTTAAAGTTCATCGTCTCATCTTTTATCCTGTAACATCAATCAATATACATACGGAATCAAATATTCATCTTTTGCCTTTCTGAGGCGAAGATATTCATCGATTAAGTCATTAGAATTTAAACACTGTTCATCTTCGCTTTGCTACTGGGCAAAGATATTAATCAATCATTATTAAATCTCAACACTGCATTCATCTTTGCTGAAGCCAAAGATATTCTTGAAATCATTCATCTTTGCATGGGCCAAAGATATTCAATAATATCATCATTTAAGGCGAGGATGATGAAAATATTTTTTTAAAAGCGAATCCGATTGAAACAAAAAATGATTAAGGATTAAGGATTAAGGATTAAGTACTTGGTTTTATCCACGCCCAAAAATACCTCAAAAATAATCATAGTGGTGTAAAATTGAGAATGATCAAAACATGGATCTGATCGAAGTTAGTATCCGAATAGATGTTTTAGACGAAAGAAGAAATTTTATTTTAAATTGAATAATCTGAGTATCGTGAATAGTCTTGCAGTATCGTAAATAATCTGCGTATACATGAATAAGTAACTCAAACACCAAAAGATAGAAATTCCACAAAATATCTTCAAGCTTCATGAATAGTACTAAATGAATAAGTAACTCGTGAATAGTAACTCGTGAATAGTAACTCGTGAATAGTAACTAATGAATAGTAACCATGAATAGTAACTTGAGCATGAAAAAGTTCCAAATTTGATAAAACTTGGATCAACATTTCGATTATAATGATATTGAAGAAATAATATCATTCTGAAAAAAAATAATATCCACTTACCTTGAAAGATCAAGATCTTACAAATTTGAAACACAGGATATAAAGCTATGACTTGGACTTGCACCGTATAGCAATACTCAAAGTATACTCAAAATACTCACAAGAATCGCTCGATAATATAGAGAGAAAACTTGAGTTTGGTGTGATTTCAAATCTAACCTAAGCACCCTATTTATAGGAAATTCTTAGAACACCAAAGCAAGAGAAAATTTAATAAATTAATAATATAATTATATTATTTTCTACACATGTCTAGAATCTGATTTCAGCCATCAAACACATGCCACCTTCTAGAAAAAAATAAGAAAAAACGTTTTCTAATTTTAAATATTTTAAACTCCAAAATCAATTATTTGAGACTTGAACTTCAATAATTCATAATAAATAGCCCTTTCATCAGAAAATTCGAATCTCGCGAGTTTTTATAGGAAATTCAATTCTCTACAACTTTGCAGAAGAAAGTTTTCCAAATTCCAATCAGAAATTGACCGAAATTCACAAAGCGGGCAATTTCACAAGTTATAATCAAATTTCGATCGATAAATGGGGTTTGCAGACATATTTAACATGTTTTAAACATTTATTGCAACAAAAATACTCTTCCTCCTCGTATACTCATATATCCCACATTCGTTGTAAAAATATCACCAGCATTAATATATTATTAAAAAAATAATATATTTAAATGAATTATTTTATCGAGAAAAAGATAAAATATTAATTTTCAACAATTGTCATTTTAAAATTTTCTCCATCTATATCCACATAAAATCAATATTTTCCTCATCATAAAAATCAATAATTAATTATTCACAAATAATATTACTGAATCCTGATATTGTGATGAGGCGGTTCAAAGGAAGAGGGCTTTCAATAAAATTTCTTCTTCTTGGCGGCATGATTAGGTGACCAAACCTCTCCTTGAGCGAGAACTTTCTAGACATTGCCAATAATATTATCTAATAATATTATTCGGATAATATGAATTATTGCCCGATAATGAAAGATCTTTGTGTAATGTGATTATTGAAACAACAACAATATAAAATATCAATGCAAGTAATTATTAACTCGATAAAATCTTTGAGCGATAATTCTGTAACCATTATTGAGTAGTGCCTTCTTACGTAAGAATCGATAATTGGTGCAATCTTGGTGTCTTCTTGTTCAACAACGGCGTATTAGTGTGTTTTAACCACCGGGTATTCAATGATAATTAGCAGTAACAATTCTGCAGATTATTTAAAACAACTTATATTTGTCGTTTTCTTCATCCAATCGCTTTTTAGTTATGGGGCCCACACATGGTTTGCTTGTGCCGTAATGCGAATATTCCCAAACGATCTGAATATTCCACGACCAAACGAATATTCAAGCAATGATGAATATTTTATAACCACTTCTTTATTTTGAAATATTTGCATATTTAACCATAACTATCACATTAATCAAATCAACCCTTACTATTTCAAAATAATAAATAAAGGAAATTCCTTTTTATTTAAAAATTTGAGGTCTTACAAGAATAGTGAGGACTCTTTAATCTTATCCTCCGGACCATTTACTCAGTTCTGAGCTTCGTCAAAATTTATGTTCTCGTTTCACGAAGAAAGCGGTGAAAGAAAAGGGTGAGCCTCAACTAGCCCGATGAAATATTATGACTAAGATAATGAGAATAAATTATCATTAGCCTTCAACGAGTGTTAAACTAATAAAATCTGATAGACAAACCGGTTTTAGCTATGAATGAATATCTGATCCATTAAAAAAGTCAGAGTAAATAAAGTCTACTATCTTTTAGGTTTTAAAAAGGTTTTCATAAATTTTATCACTAAGACTCGGTTTAATGAATAAACCACAATATCTAATCATCCTTGTACCACGATTCGAGGATTTTCATCAAATTATCGATGGTCGCGGCTATCATACAGAATCATCCACGGTCATAATCATACCAAAAACTATCCATCATTGCATTACAAGTCATTGAGGACTTTTATCACATCATTTATAACAAGCCGTGATTATCTTAGAATTATCCTGGTCAAAATCATACTAAGTTCATCATCTAACGTAAGCCGAAGATAACATAATATATCGTGAGGATGATGACAATGACATAATAATTGATAAAACAAGTTCAAAAATTATTTTATCCAGGAGAATTAGTAACGTCCAAATTGTCAACAAGATCTTGTTTTGTAGAGTAAAATTCAAGAATGATCGGAAGAATATTTTCATGAAAAGATCTCTGGATGAAAACTTGAATATCGAGGATATTCTACTAATTTCATGGAGTATAGAAGTCGAAAGTTTTAACATTTGGGTATAATAAAGAATGGAATAACAAAAGAAATCACCGTAAATGCGGTACTTGGCGTATGCATTATTCGATAGAATAATAATAACGGAACGAGTCAATTGAAATTCACACAAGCGGGATGATCAACAGAATAATAAATGTTGAATAATAAACAATGGAACCCGGTCAAATTGTAAAACACTACGAGCGAGGATATTCCAAGCAGAATAATAAAGAATCGAATAACGGAAGAAGATCACCAAGTATAGGGGATTCAGCGTATCGAGTTATTCCAATAGAATAAATAAGAATGGAATAACATAAGAATTTCACCAAGTATAGGGTATTCGCATACTCTGAGGTCGTGTATAGGGTATCTTGTGGCGCCCCCAAAATAGGTATACATCACACTATTACGAGTTGTCGATACATAGTGCATGAAGCAACTTCTGACTTTATTATTACAACTGATAAAGCGTGAGTTTGAATACAAATATTATCTTACAGACAATATCTATACTCAAATAAATCCTCATCACCTTTATTGATACATTATTTTACAAAATGGTGAGGACTACTTAAGCAATCCTTTCTAAAACCTTCATTCCATACCCAGGCTAGGTACTCGCTTATATTCTCGTCTCACGAGAAAAATGGAACAAAAAGGAAAAGGGTGAAGCTCAACTAGCTCGATAAAGAATATTATGACTAGGATAATATCTGACAAATTATCGTTAGTCTTCAACGGGGAAAAATCTAATAGAATCTGATATAGACAACAAATTTTAAATCAATACTCGCAATGGAAATAATAATTCATTAGAAGAGTTAAGTAGAGAATGCAAACTACTATCTTACTATGTATGAATTTAAAAGTTCATCGTCTCATCTTTTATCACTGTAACATCGATCGATATACATACGGAATCAAATATTCATCTTTGCACTTCTGAATAAAAGATATTCATCGATTAAGTCGTATTCATTTAAAACACTGTTCATCTTTTGCTACGTGCCGAAGATATTCCATAATATCATCATTTAAGGCGAGGATGATGAAAAATATTTTTTTTTTTAAAAAAGCGAATCCGATTGAAACAAAATGACAAGGATTAAGGATTAAGGATTAGTACTTGGTTTTATCCACGTCCAAAATACCTCAAAAATAATCATAGTGGTGTAAAATTGAGAATGATCAAAACATGGATCAATCGAGCTAGTATCCGAATAGATATTTTTGGACAAAAAGAAGAAATTTTATTTTTAATTGAATAGTCAGTATCGTGAATAAAGTCTTAGTATCGTGAATAATAACTCAAACACCAAAAGATAGAAATTCCACAAAAACATCTTGCAGCTTACGTGAATAGTACTTTCGTGAATAGTAACTCGTGAATAGTAACTTTCGTGAATAGTAACTTCGTGAATAGTAACTTCGTGAATAGTAACTCGTGAATAGTAACCCATGAATAGTAACCAAACACTGAAAAAAGTTCAAATTTGATAAAACTTGAGATCGACATTTCGATTATAATGATATTGAAGAAATAATATCATTACGAAAAAATAATATCCCTTACCTCGAAGAGAGATACTTGACTTGAATAATTTGAATGAACTTGCAAGTATATCGATACTCAAAGTATACTCAAAATACTCACAGAATACGCTCAAAATATCGAGAGAGAAATAGAGAGAAAACTTGGGTTTACGGTGTGATTTTCAATTCTAACCAAGCCCTATTTATAGGAAAATCTTTAGAACACCAAAGCGAAAATTTAATATAATATTAATATAATTATACAAATTTTTCTTAGCCCACCTTTTGGTCAAAACACCAGCCACACATGTTAATGATGTCCAAAAAAAATACAAAAAACGTTTTTCTTAACAAAAATAATTTAAACTCCAAAAATCAATTATTTTGAACTTGAACTTCAATAATTCATAATAAATAGCCTTTCATGAGGAAAATTCGAATCTCGAGAGTTTTTATAGGAAATTCAATTCTCTACAACTGCAGAAGAAAGTTTTTCCAAATTCCAAATAGAAATTGGCCAAAAATCCACAAACGAAGCGATTTTACAGTATAATCAAATTTCGATCGATAAATGGGGTTGGCTGAGCATGTTTAACATGTTTTAAACATTTAATGCCACAAAAATACTCTCTCCTCCTCGTATACTCATATATCCCACATTCGTTGTAAAAATATCATAATTAATATATTATTAAAATAATATATTTAAATGAATTATTTTATCGAGAAAAAGATAAAATATTAATTTTCAACAATTGTCATTTTAAAAATTTTCTCCATACATATCCACATAAAATCAATATTTTCCTCATCATATAAATCAATAATTAATTATTCACAAATAATATTACAGAATCATGATATTAATGACAGATGCGGTTCAGGAAAGAGGGGCTTTCGATAAGAATTTCTTCTTCTTGACGCATGATTAGATACCAAACCTCTCCTTGTAGGCGAGAACTTTCTAGGCATTTGCCCATAATGTTATCTAATAATATTATTAGGATAATATGAATTATTAGCCGATAATGAAAAAATCTTGTGTAATGTGATTATTGAAACAACAATGATATAAAATATCAATATGACAATTATTAACTCGATAAAATCTTTGAGCGGTAATTCACGTAACAGATTATTATCGAAGTGCGCTCTTCTACGTAAGAATCAATAATTGGTGCAATCTGGTAATCTTCTTGTTAACGCCAGCAGCGTATTAGTGTGTTTTAACCATAGGGTATTCAATGATGATAACTTAATAACTTATTCTAGTTATTTAAAAACAACTTATATTTGTCGTTTTTCTTCATCCAATCACTTTCAGAGTTATGGAAATATGCATTTCTAACGGCCGTCAATCACGAATATTTAAAACGATGCGAATATTCCACGTACCAAACGAATATTCCTTAAGCGATAATGAATATTTTATAACCACTAACTTTATTTTGAAATATTTGCGTATTTAACCCTTAACTATCCACGTTAATCAAATCAACCCTTACATTTATTTCAAAATAATAAATAAAGGAAATTCCTTTTATTTAAAAATTCGAGGGTCTTCGTATACGCCACTTTTACGAGGTTATTCCGATAGAATAATAATGAATGGAATATGAAGTTCTCTTCGTGAATAAGAAGAGAAGAATAACACTTCTCAGGTCACAATGAATAATATCCTACAAGTAAAAACAATTTGAATATCAAAGTAGTGAAGTGCAGGATATCTCTTCTTCTTTCTCTACATAGATTTTCTCTCTATAAACACTCTATAATTTCTCTCTAGAGTTTCGGTGAATTAGTAAGAAAATAATGAAGGAATGAAACACATTTATAGAAAATAGAATCGTAGTAATTAATCCATGAGCGATCAGGATTGATTTACTTTTAATCGTGATTAAAGTATTTAAAGCAAAATCTTTTAAATAAAATATCATATATACTATTTATATAAAAAGCGTTTCTTGTCTCAAACATTATTTATGCGAAATCTTGCGCTGTATTTATCGTAATAAAATATAATATATTCTATTTATAGAATAACTTTAATAAAGTATTACTGTTTTATATAAAAAGATGTTTTACATTTTATTACGTTAATAATGTCTGAATAAAGCAAAAGCGTCATTATCATTATAATAATTCATATTATTAATCGTGATAATGGAATCAAAATGAATGACTTCCACAAGCGTCGATAATCAATCGCTAGTGTCTTCTTATCAAATCCCGTGGCGTATTCTTTATCTTTTACTTGAAAGTAGTTCAGCGATGATCAACGGTAAAACTTAATAGTTATTTTAATAAAATATTTTTGTCGTTTTCTCGATCAAGCAATAATTACATTGTGAGGTCCACCGATGATTGGTAGTTATGCGAATATTCACCATAACTAATAGAATATTCTCCCACCAATCGAATATAATATAACAAACTGCATACTTTGCAAAAATTTATAAATCTACTACATGATTATAATATTATCTCAAATTCACAGCATGCATTAAAAAATTATTTTAAATAAAATTTAAATCTTTATTGATAAAATAAAGGTCTCACAAAAAATTATATGTAAAATAAAAGCGTTTGGTGGGTTCTAATTTTACTGTCAACTTGTAAAAAAAAAATTATCAAAACGTTGTGAGCCATTGGATCTTTTTTTTAATATATTGTCAATCCCACAACAAAATCCTCACAAAATTCTGACAGAAAAATCCTCATAAAGGATCCTGATTTCCTTTTTTTTGCCTTAACTTAATTAGTTTATAAACTCAATTATGTTAAGTTAATAGTAATACAGAATAATATAATTTCTGAAATTTATCTTTATAATAATTTTATTATGATACCATTACTACTAAGTTAACATTTCTTTGTTTGTAAAGATAAATATGACAACATCGAGATCAAAGTGCTAAGTTCCATCATTTAATTACCTTGATATTTGACAATAAAAGAAAATTAATATATTCAATTTATCTAAATAATCGCCCTTGACTCAAAAAATTATAATGACCGTATTAATATTTTTTAGCTTTATTTTATGATAACATTTGACGTATAATGCATTCCTTTCTATTTTTTTTCTCATGTGAGTGACTAATATATCCTCGTCTTCTTATCTCTTACGTTTAAAAATTTTACTGTCTAGCACTCCTCACCTAAATAGAAGTTAAAAATTGATATTTTCATGTTAAATTTAGTGTTTTTTCAAGAATTTTCTTACAAAAATGTGGGACCTATTGATTATTTATGGGGAAGAAACTTTGTGAAGTTATTATTTTTCTATGTAACAATATCAAATTTTACAATTTATTATTCTTTGATATTTCTACATATAAAATAGGACCCATTGTATACTTATACGAGAGAAGACCGTGTGAAAGTATAAAAAATACATATAAAAATATCAATTTCTTTTATTATATAATTACTCGAGATATAACTTTATATAGGAAAAAATATATCTTTGTGTAATGAGCATGATCGGTTATAGTGATGGTATTTTAGGTATATGTGATCCGTCGTATAAATTTATTATGATTATAATGACGATAAATCGTCGTCGCATAATCAAAAAATCTGGTCATCATAATCCAGTATATAATAAGTATATAATTGTGTATATAGTCCTTTTATATGATTATAAAAATTACATCATTATGGTCCCACGCCTCTTTTATGATTTTTATTTGCAAACATTTTTGTCGTTATTTGAAGCAATTCAAATTGACTTTTCTCAGATCTATAAGAAAAGATTAAAGAAAACATATGAAATATATTTAAATATCATTTTTTTTTCCAAAAATAAAAATAAAAATAATGTGACAAGGGGCGAGTCTCCACTCCCGTCAATTTTCTACTATAAATTTCAACCACCATTCTCTCTCCAACCTTGTACAAACATTTACTATCCACACAAAAATGGCCCTTAATTTTCAACCATTTTTCCTCATAATTCTCACCCTCTGTATTGCTTCCCTTTTCTCAGATGTCTCCGCCGTAGTGGGTGGTCTGAGAGGCCCACTTTTGGGCGGTTGGCAAGCTATCAATGACCTAAAAGACCCAACAGTCCAAGAGATCGGAAAATTCGCCGTCACTGAACACAACAAGGCGGCCAAGACGAGACTAACGTACGAAGACGTGGTTAAGGGCGAGACCCAAGTCGTTGCCGGCACCAATTACCGGCTAGTCATCGCGGCAAAAGACGGCGCCGTTTCAAGCAAGTACCAAGCGATCGTGTATGACCGGCCATGGCAGCATGTTAGGAATCTCACTTCCTTCAAGCAAATTTAGAGTGAGAAGGAAAGAAACAGTTGGTAGATGAATACTGGGGTTTAAAATGTAACCGTCTGAATTCTATGTAATTTGTCTACCAGATAATTATCAATTAATATAAATTATAAAGTGTTCTTTTCTTATTTAAACCGATCATTTGTGTGAATTAATTATGCTATATTTTTACTAGTTAAATAAATTATGTTTAATATAAATTTTAATTCAATAAAGAAAATTTAAAATAATTTATAAGTTATTTTTAGCGATAACTTAAAAATTAAAATAAAATTTGAAGGTGTAGCAAGAATAAGTTGTAAAACTTTTAAAATATCTTTATATTTAATCAAACCTATTTGTTTTAAACTAACTTATAAGTCATTTTGAGCTAAAACTAAAATTTGTTACTTATTAATAATGACTTATATGTCAAAAAAATAAATTATTCTCAAACACCCTCATAATCTTATTGCATGTAGCTTAATGATATTTTTTGTAATGTGATTCTCAAAGAATAATAGTATTTATGTTTAGGAAAAATATTATTTTACATATATTTTTGATATTTTTTACGTAATTTAACTTTTGGCATGAAATTGGCTACCGTATATTGAGAATCGTGTGAATAATATATTTAAAATATCAATTCTCTTGTGTTTTATAGATGAATAATGGTGTCTGCCGACAATCACTTTGCATTAATTGACAATCTAAAGTTGATTCAATACACAAAGAAATTGAAAAGGTAATTCTGCTTTATAAAAAGGTACTAATTAAACAATCAGTCAATCAATTAATTAATTTATATCAAAATATAATAAAATAAACACAGAGTCATTTTAATTAATTTTAATATCAAAGTCATAATTAGTAGAATTTAGAATGATATAAATACAAAAACAAACAAAATTGTCAGCATTAATGCTAACATATTATATGAAGAGGTATGTATATTTTTCAATCTATTAAACAGTAGATTAAAATGACATATAATAATGATTTCTTTCAAAATTAAACAAATTATTATGATTATAAATATTATCATTAAAATATATATCATTTAAAACTTATATAATAATTTATAAATCACTCAAATATATTATTTAAAATTTACTACCTTATAAGTCTAACCAGTGTTTTGCACAAGTTATAAAGCTTGTATGAAATCAAACTTCAAATTAGGATATTCCCAACAATTTGATATCCCTAAAAGCAGCATGGCTAATAGGCCCAACCGCCCAAGTACATAAGGGAAGGGCTTATATAATTTTATATTTAATATTTAATTTTATTTTCAATCTTTCCAATTTATACATATTTAGATTTCAAAAATTAAATGAGTAAAATCTAAAAGCCTAAACTTGGTGTTTAAGGAATTATATATGATATAAAATTATTGTAAATTAATAAGTTACCAACACGATTTTTTTGTTTTAATGGTAACTTAAATTTTAATAACTATATATAAGTGAGATTTGTTTCTAACATTGATTAAGTAACAATTAGTAAAGTTTAATCATTAATATATTTTGTAATATATATTATATTTTTAATATTAATTATTATTTTCTCATAATATTTTTAATATATAATTATTTAGGAATAATCTACAAAAAAGAAAAGAAAAAAAAAAAGTCAGCTTGCAGTGATTGTACCAAATTTTGCATCCGTGAAAGGACTTACTTTGTTCAAGGAAAAGGAAAAGATGGATAGAAAGTTGTAGGCATGGCATGGAGTTGAAGAAACAATAAATGAGTGGGGGCATGACATGTGAATATTGAGGTGGAAAGTTGCTTCATCTTGGCTTTTATTCAGACCAAGTGGACTTGTTGTACATACATACCATCATCTCCTCTTTTAACTTTAATTATAAGCTCTCCGTTATCAATGAAATTAATTTTATAATAAGTTGATCGATTAATAAATATAATATTGTGTAATGAGATAGATGAATTCATTTTTGAACTTACGTGTAATCGTATTAATCAATTATTTAAAATTAACTATATCTTTATCTACTCCCTCAATTATGGGTTATGGTCATCCCATCCATCATTTTGATTTTGATTAATGTAGTAGTAGTAATAATAATAATAATAAAAACAAATTAATGGCTTGTCTTTGCAAAATAGATGTATATATAGAACTGATATTTCTACATGATTCTCTCTTGTACGAGTATACAGTAAGTCTTACCTTCATGTGAAAAAGAAACTATGCAGAAAAATATTAAAAACACATGTGAAATAATAGTATGATTCTATGTTTGAAATAAAAATGGTAGTATTTAAAATTTGAGCTCATTTCTGTCAAAACGAATTGGAGGGGCGAATTAAAAAGCAAACCCGTATAGTGGACGGTTTTTTTAAATCACTAAAGCATAAAAATTGATTTTTATTTTATAGCGGTGAAAAAACAATCGCTATAATAGGTTTGAATTCTTAATTCAGCTCCTTGGGTTAGATTGGAGAAGCGGACGAAAAATTTGAGTGATGCAACCTTTAAAATTGTTTCAAAAAATCAGACAGTCACTAAATCATTTTGGTGAGGAAATTGCTTATTAGCTCCCACAAGTTTGACTTTGCTATAATTGACATGCATATATCATCTTTAAAAAACTCTAAATCTTGACAAAATATATTTTCCACAAGTATATCCATTTTTAATATTCTTTTTACAACTCAAAAGATTATACTGGTAAATGTGTGTGTGAAATAGTGAAATCGATAATAAAGAAGTTTTATTTTTTCCCAATAAACAATAAAAGCGTGGTTAAATCGAAAAGAATTAATGAATTTGTTGATAAAATTCTTTTTTTATTATTATAAACAAATGCATTTAAAAGAAAATGAAAAAATGAATGCAATAAGAATAAAGAAAATAAGGCAGTGTTTGGTTCGCATCAAATCAATATAATTCCTCCATAATGCAACAGACTATTACATTGATTTGACATATTTTTATTTTTTCACACCAATTGATGTATTAACTTACGTATATAAACGAGATAAATGATTTTTTTGAATTTTAATATTACCTAGTAAAATTAATATATACTAAATATAAGAAATTAATTTACAAAATTTACGTTCTTTTTATATTATGCTATGCGATGTTTAAGCTAATATTTTTCCCAAAAATTAAAATGCATGCTCTTCTTAATATAATAATATTTATTAGACTAGTGATGTAGACATTTTTTTTACCGTAAAATTACAAGTTACAATCTATCTTAAAATCACAAGTTATAATTTATATCTCAGTAAAAATCAGCACCTTTAAGATAAATTTTCCTTAACTTCCTTTAGCTCCCCTACCCCTTTCCCAGGTTTCCATTATGTATGAAATGTTTCCTTATAATTAAATTAGGCCTAATATCAATTAATATCTTGAATTTTAATATATTTTTTTCATTTTGTGATTGATTTTCAATTTTTTTTAATTAAGGTATTAAAATTTAAATTTTTTATTACGCCTAATTAATAGTGTAAACGTCGGAAAATTAATGATATAATGATGATACACGTATTAAAAAAAACATATGTAATATTGAGTCTTATTTTAACATTTATTCAATTAAATTTTGTACCAAAAAGGGTAAATATAAGACTATTATTAATTTTTAAAGTAAATTTAATAACAATTTTACTCCTTTTGTTAAAAAAAATTTAATTATATTGATTATTAATGATTATGAAATAAAATTAAAGTTTAGGATATTAATCTATATTTAGGCCTTAATTTTTATACCAAAATAGTAAAATTGTCATTATATTGATGATTATGAAATAACAAAATTTTAATTAATAGTACCTTTATACATTTTAAATTATTTATCATTATATTTATTATTGATGATTTTTTTTAAGTTGAGTTTGTAATGTATTAAATTTCTTTTAAAAAAAAAAATTAATAATGGTTTTATATTTATCCTTTTTAGTATAAAAATTAATGAGATAAATGTTAAAATGAAATTCGATATTATACATAAAGATATATTTTAGGCAGCATATGTCGTTATCGTATCATTAATTTATGATGTAATCTTATCAATTAAACGTAATCATAAAAAAATTAAAAGTTTAATATTTTAATTGAAAAAATTGAGAAAATAATTCCTAAAGTGGAAAAAATTAAGAGTTTAATCTTTTAATTGATTCTTAAAATGAAAAAAATTTAAAAATTTAAGGTATTAATCTATATTCAAAGCATTAAGTTATAATATTTACTTAAGATACATTTAAGTTTAACAATTAAAATATTAATATGCAAATTAATTAGAGCAAACCAAATTTTATTTTCTCAGAATAAGACTTTTCCGGTCTCTTTCTCATCCATCTCTCTCCCAGCCATATCTCAGATGAATTTAGAGAGAAGGTGAGAGAGGTGGTTATATGTATCTGTATCTATCTATATATACACCCCCACAAGGATTTTTTGAATAAATTGGGTAAAAAAATTAATTCATTGACCCAACCATCTGCTTTTTTGCTGTGTGTAAGAAATGGAATCCTAGGAGAGAGATAAGAAGAAACAAACAAAACTTAGCGATAAGTTTTGTGTATCTATATAATTTATCTATAGAGAGAGAGAGAGAGGAGTTTGTTTACCGCGCAGAACCCTAATTGTGACACGGGGAGCCTCACCATTTATGGTTCATTGGGTTCAGAGGCTCTAGTTAGCAGAAGAAAATGAAGGGGCTTTTCAAGTCGAAGCCCAAAACTCCGGTTGATATCGTCCGTCAGACTCGCGATCTCCTCATTTATGTTGATCGCAGCAATTCCGAAATTCGCGAGAGCAAGCGCGAAGAGAAGGTTTAATTGTTTATCTATCTGGTTTTGATTTGATTTTGAATGGATCAAGATCAGTTTTCAGTTCTCATACTATAATTAAACTGCTCGTGATTATGATTTTGTTATAAAAATTCCGTCTTTTTTTAAATTTGTTTGATATATTGAATTGAATTGAGAAGAACCCCTTTTTCTTTGAAGCAATTCTTATCTGCTTTTGCCTTACTGATTGATTGTCATTTGATATTACTAGCTCTATTGGTTCAATAGCTATTTTACTTGTAGTATTCGTTAAGCCCAATTTGCAGGTACTGTTTTTTTCGGTTGCAGCATTTTTCTTCTTGTTATGTTTCTCATTAGGATTGTAGATGAGTGACACGTTGTGCTAAACAATTTAGCAGTGGTTGAGACAAAATTAAAAGTTATTTAACTGAACTTACTCTGCTTTAACTGTAATGAAAACCAGCTCGTTCAGCGTAAAGAAAGCTCATGTGTTACCAGCTATACTGGAAACCCAATCGTTAGCAAAATAACATAAACCGATCAAATCCATGTCATCGAGTACTGAAATAAGCAGATTATGAGAATGACAGGGTCAGCTGAAACTTTCCTCAATGCCCCATCGATTGAAAACTGTTTTAGAAATTTATAGTGCTTCAGTCACCCATATATACTGCTAAATATAGAAAGAAACGTACCCAGTATTCTTTTCAGTATAGCTAAGGCTTGATGATTGTGAGAATACATAATTCTCTCTCCCCCTGCTCCCACATCACATTGTGGGATAAAGTAAATGGTTAACAAGCGTCTCGTGACACATTCTTCTTAGTTTTCTCCGTGCTAAGTCCTTCCTACAATACACTGTTTGATTTGATTTGCTTTTACCGACGTGTCGTGACACATTTTAGTGTTCCACCCTCTCCAGGGCACACTACACATAGTTTAAAACATCATCAGCAATTCCTAAGATATTAAAGCATCATCACAACTTGCTGAGTTGTCTTGTGGATTTGCCTTATATGCCAAATATAGGTCAGAATATGTATGTCTGATTAGAAATTTGTGTAGGATTTTTTATTTTTTGAAAAACTCTATTTATTAACCTGCATATGACTTTGGAAAACTTGCTTGTGCACACTTTTTTTTGGAATTGATTGATTATTTTCGTTTATTGCTTGAATAGTATTCCCCACTTACCACTGCTTAAATAAGGGAAAATTTATTGATGTTCCATTTCCAGATGATGGAGTTAAGTAAACTTCTGCGGGAGTTAAAGTCAATTCTTTATGGGAATAGCGAATCTGAGCCAGTCTCAGAGGCTTGTGCGCAGTTGACGCAGGAGTTCTTTAGAGAGAATACGCTTCGTTTATTAATTATCTGTCTCCCAAAATTGAACTTAGAGGTAAGTGTCAAATGATTGTCCTACTTAACATATGGAGGGTCTAGGTGACTTGGTTTGTCGATTTACTGCATTTGCTTCAGTGTCTTTTAATATCTTTCCTTACACAGTTGACTAACCTTACATTTTATTTCTTATCATGATGATTATGCAGGCCCGTAAAGATGCCACCCAAGTTGTTGCGAATCTGCAAAGACAACAAGTTCAGTCACGGTTGATTGCTTGTGATTATTTGGAAGCAAATATCGATCTAATGGATATATTGGTATCAGGGTGGCTTACAATCAAAAAGGTTGCTGTTATTATAGTGATTTCTCCTGGGTAGTGAAGTGATGTGATGATTATGACTTGGCATAAGCTAGCTTACTCCAAGTTTGATAGTGATTTGAGCAGTTTCTTAGGCTTTCCTTTAGTGCACGTATTTGCTTCCTATTTTAACATCACGGGATATGTTTAGTGATACTAAAGTAAATTTTTTTTAATGTTACGTTTGAACCTGATATAATATTGCATTGGTGGACTTTTTGGGAGAAAACAAAACATTATTTCTCGAACATATGAGCCACCAGATACTCTCATATTTTGTGTTAATGTGAATGCTCATCTTTTCATCTCTGAGATATTTGATCAGTCGACTAAGTTGTGATGGTACAGTTCAGAGTCTCAGACATCTCTAGCATGAATATCTCTTTAATGATATGTTTTCCTCTAAATTTATATCCGAAACGAGAAGGTACTTTAAATTATTTTAGACTTTTGTTTAAGCTAATCATATTTCTCATTAAAAGTAATACCTTTTCGAAAGTTATTTTTAATCTTTATTTTGGTTGGTGTCTCACTTCTTTTCCCTTGTTTATCTGACTGATGAAAGCCAAGTAGGGCTGTCTTTAGGATGTTATTTGATGGATTTGCTTTACATGTACATCAATTGACTTTTCTATAATGCTCTCTTGACGCTTCATTCAGTTATGATAACACAGACATGGCTTTACATTATGGTGCAATGCTGAGGGAATGCATACGCCATCAGTCTGTTGCGAGGTGAGCCTAGTAAAGCAGTTCAATCTCTGTTTTTTGGGTTAGTAAGTTGGCTAGAATTTTGTCCAGTGGTTGACAACTTGTTTTAGATGTGGAAGTTGCATTTTTTACATGGCATGTTGCATTGTCGAATTTGATTTATGATCCTCTTTTAGCTTCTGAGCAGATACCTATTTTCATTTGTCATGTTTCGAGAAAACTAATATACCAATGAAAAAAAAATCTCATCCAAGGAAAACAAATCCCAATAATCATGTAGCAAAGAAATTTTCTTTGCCCATTTTGATACAAATTTCCTGATTGTTGATATAGAAGCAAAATGTTTTTTAAAGCAAAAAGTTTTTTAACTAAGGTTGTTTCCAGCTGAAAGGATAAATTGACACTTTTTGGATGCATCTACGCAAGTGATTTGAAGTTGAATTTTTCTCATCACAAGGATGCATTAATAGTTTAACACTTAAAACCTCTTTTCTGTAAAACTTTTTAGCAAGAATGATCCATTTATCAGTTCATGTTTATCTATCTTTCTTCCCTCATTTACTTCACAGATACGTCTTGGAATCAGCACATATGAAGAAGTTTTTTGATTATATACAACTTCCAAATTTTGACATTGCTGCCGATGCTGCTGCAACTTTTAAGGTTGAGTTCAGTTTGATAGAATTAGTGATCCCTTTTAGATTCCTTTATCTATAAGTTGTTTTTGTTTGTATCTATCTTTATTACTATGCGAGAAGAGGGGGTTGGTGTTTCTCTTTGTTATTGTCTAGAATGCCTTTTAGTATAAAATTTGAAGTCAAATGTACATATGTTAGACGTTAGTTGAGAAATAAAGGTATCATTCCATGAAAAGTAGTTTTTCTGAATTTTTTTTTCTTTACCTTTATCTCTTTCACTTGCCCTTTTTTCTATGAGAGTTGTTATTACGCTCATCACATGCGTGCTTGTATGATTGTATTGATTTCATAGTTATTAAGATACCTAAATGTGATTAGTGGGTACACCTTGCTTAGTGCATGGCCGCTAGGCGACAGCCTGGTACAAGTTTTAATTTCAGTAAAACATGCAAGATATATCTAGATTAAATAACAAGTTTGTATTGCATGTTTTTACATAATTAAAATTACGAGTTTGTAGTTATCAAAATTAAAAGGAGAAAATAATAATAACAAATTTATACAAGATTACTGTCCACTCACAGCCCAATAACCCAGGCAGTTGTCCAGGCATTACCCAGTTGCCTGGATGGGCAGCCAAAAGCTTGGGAAACGCTAAAGTCATGCGCGAATATGCAACAGTCACCTAGATGTTCAAGGCAGCTTGCATGACCTAGGTGCCTGAAAACTAGCCGTAACAATCATGACCGAAGTCGCCAATTGGCAGACATATTTACTTTTTGGTTTTATGGATGTGTTTCATTCCTAGAACTTAAAAGTGTCCGAACAGTGACATATTGTTTTGGAATAGTAAGTATAATGCTGCATGATGTTTTTGCTAGATTCTGTATCTCTTTCTATTTGCAGTCAACTTGTTACTGCTGAACTTTACGACTGTTATACATATTGGAATCCTCCTTTGTGATTGAACAGTTTTATATTTAGTTGGAGTTAATATGTTGATGCCTAGATTTTTAACGGCAATTATGTATATTTAGTAGTCATTTGATTTGTGTTTATGTGCAAGGGCCTTAGCATTACAGTGATTCTTTGTAACATAACTGTTGCAGGAACTCTGTACAAGGCATAAATCAACTGTAGCTGAATTTCTTGCTAAGAACTATGATTGGGTAAGTGACGCTTCATTTGGGTATTCCGGTATTTTGAAACTGTTGTATGTTCATGTATCTCCACGTGCTCTTCCTCTGGAAGCATTAGCTATCTGCTTATTGCAAGAGTACATCAAAGTTGCATGAAAGAAAATAAAAATTACATTAGGCAAAAATAGTAATGAATCTCTTGTAAAACTGCACCTTTCACTTGTCAAAAGAATATAAATCTGTACATAGGATGCTTCTATAACTGGTACCATTAGTAGCATTACCTCTATCCATTGAAATATTTCCAGAATGCTATTTGATTACGTTTTAATGAACTATTTAGCTATTGTTATGGTCTTTTCTATTGGTAATTATGACACTAGCTTAAATGTAAGCTACAAAATTCATGCTTGCAATGTGTTGGTAGTTTTGATGTGTTTATTAGATAAAAAGTAGTAGCAGCAGTAGCAGTAATATTAGTAGTTGTGATGCACGTCGATGTATAAGCTAAAATATCATGAACCTCTTGCATTCTTCTTGTTTTGTAATCCCACTGTCCTGTAAAGATAATTTTTTGTTTCAGGTTTATTTTGGGACGGACTTTGAGACTTTCCGAAATATGTTTGTACATTAGATCTTCAAAAATTTTTATCAATATATTAAAAATATGCTGAAAATATGATTTCAACGTGTTAAATAATTAAGCCAAAAAAAAGAAAAAGAAAAGGTCCATCTCTGCAGGATAGAGGGAATATAAGATTACATGATGTATCATACTATCATTGAATCCCAATGTTTCAATGAATTCATTTAGATCCATTTGTTAACATAGATGCTAGTTTTATTCTGGTCTCTTTTGATTCTCTGGTTGTCCAACATAATAATCTCCACAAGCTTCTGCTTTTAGTTTTTTGCAGAGTATAACTCAAAGCTGCTAGAATCTCCCAATTACATTACCAGGCGTCAAGCTATCAAGGTATGAAAAGCTTGAAGTTTTAATAAATATGTTGGATAATATTAATATATCAAACAATTGGATATCTGATTTGACAGATTACTATATTTTTATATAAATTTTTTCCTTGTATAACATTTTTTGTGGATTGAAAAACCCCCTTTATGTTTTTCTTTCCTTTTTCTAAAAAATTCCCTTGGAATATGGATTTGGTATTTTTCACCTTATTAATCCCGTATTTCTCATGTGCTGCATAACACAGAATTATGTTATACATGTTGAATACTTTCAGAAGAGCAGCACACACATGCTTATGTACCTACACTTTTACATCTTTTATCTCCATTCCAAAATATAGGATCAGTTTTGAGTTTTCAAAGTCAACTTGAAACCTTTTCAAACTCAAAATTGATTTGATTTATTTAAATTTTGAAAATAGTAAATCTTGTAATTTTAGTACTTTTTGGATTGTTTACAGTATTCTTAATTGTATGGACTAGACTAAATGAATTCACATCAATTTTGAAATTAAAAATGTCTCAAATTGACTTTAAAAGGTCAAAATGGATCTTATTTTCTGAAATGGAAGGAGTAATTAATTATCTATGAGTATATTTTTCGTCTCATGCTATGCACAAATTCAAATTGGGCAGTTATTACATTTTTATCATAAAATGAATTTGTGACGTCAGTTTCTCCTTTTCTTGGTCTACTGTCTAACATTACCTTCCACAACTCTCCCTAAACCCTTAGTAATAGATTGTGCCAATCATGGCCAAAAACTTTTCTGATTTAACTGTAAGGCAGAAATCCCCGTCTGATTAATATAGTTAAGCGTACATAGCATTAGGCTTAGTATCTTTTGGATTCTTTAATGAAATGTGCTTCAATGGCACTAGTGGAATTACATCTATTATTGCTCAATCCCTTTTCCATTGTACAGCTGTTAGCGGATATGTTATTGGATCGCTCAAATTCTGCTGTTATGACGCGATATGTGAGTTCAAGAGATAACTTGAGGATTCTGATGAACCTGCTCAGAGTATGATCCTCTTCTTGAGAACTTGATCCTGTGTCAACTCACCTCCAACCCCCTATCCCCTTCCCTCCGTATTTCCTTTTGATCCTGCAGAAGTTGGGAAATTCGGACTAGAAAGATTAATCTGTTCCTTACAAAACATGACTTTTAAACTTTATAATTTAATTGGTGGATTCCCTCCTTTGGCAGGAATCGAGCAAGAGCATTCAGATAGAAGCATTCCATGTTTTTAAGGTACCATATCTAAATAATTGTTTTGAGCTTTATCTTTGCAAGTTAGTTTGTCAAGTTCAGGGGTTTCTTTGACTTGTCAGAAACGGAGGAAAAAAAATGCATTAGTTGATATGTGGCATTTTGCAGTTATTTGCTGCTAATCAGAATAAGCCCCCGGATATTATTAGCATACTCGTTGCAAATAGAAGCAAGCTTCTGCGTCTCTTTGCTGATTTTAAGACAGATAAAGGTGGGAAATTAAGAAATGTATTACCTAATCATTTCTATTTGCCGGTAAAGTGTATTCAGTTTTTAGTATTTTTTTTGAAATTTTTATTTTTGTGGTGCAGAGGATGAAGGGTTTGAGGCAGACAAAGCCCAAGTTGTTAGGGAAATTGCCGCTCTTGAACCCAAGGGATGACCGCGATCCTGCATTAATCATTCCTTCCAGCCAAGGTTGCAGTGTTGTATGTGCCATATAAGTTAAATGTTTTCCCTGGTTTTTCTATAGAGTAATAGTGGTCGTAGTCCCAGACAGACATTATGTATTTCAGATTAAATACACACTTGCAGGGATAGGGAAAAAGAGAAATATGATCTAATAATATGAAAACTAAAACTAGCTTAGCAGCAGAGGTCAACTTTTTATATGGGGATAATCAAATAAAGAAATGTTGATGGAATGTAGTGTGATTTACTCTTTTCTTTATTTTTGTTATTAATTTTTTATGGATCAACTTGAAAGCTTGTAGATTTTGCAATCATGCTTCTGCTACCAAAATGTCTGGAATAGCTTGGAGAAAGAGAAATAGTAATGATTGGCAAATGTTTAGGTCGATTTTTGATTGTAGTGGATAAGTATTAGAGGATAAATGGGGATTTTTTACAATTTTACTGTGAATTTTTTATATAGATTGCAGTTATTTATTTTATTTTCCATTTAATCAAATACGTAAAATTATTTGAAGCCCAAGGAAAATACATTACAGACTTTGGCACAATGATTTAAGAACAAAAATTTAAGATGAAAATTTATATTACTCACCAAGTCATGGCAGTTATATTTTATTATTTAACTTAATTTATTTATAATCCACAAATATAAATGAATTATTCAACATAACTATTAAATCATAGTAAGTTGGGGTAGAAATCAACCTATGAAATAGTAGAGCTAATGCTATTAAATATTATAGTTATCTATATTTGCAAAACAAGATTCCATGTCAAGTTTTGAAGGTTTTTATACATTTGCATTTTTATTATCTCTGATTATCAAACCTTAGCAAATAAGTTCAGTAGTTAGAAGGAGCATATAATGGATCCGGTTACCATAAAAGTTAACTTTATGATAAATTAGTCAATTGATTAATCTGATCTTGTGACACGCAGCATGAGTAAGTGATCACCTCTATCTGGCGTGTCGTATGTATTAGACCAAAGTTAACTTCATTTTAAATACCCCCGCATATCACATATGCATATTTCTTTTATTATTGTTTTCTTAGTTGGTGTATATGACTCTGCCATTACTTATTATCTGTTGGCTGTAATCAGGGGAGGGGGTAAAGCAATTCAAGTATCTCATCCAAACTAATGTTTAATTTAGTCAAACATATTAGGTGCAGCATTAGAGTTTTTGTTTTGGGAGACATTAGAGGGAAAGTGGTTAGCATGAAGTTTATTTTTGAGTAGGTTAGTCAATAGAGTCTTGACCTTGAGAGCGAGATTCTATATATGTCGGCGTTCTGGTAGATTAGACCAACTTATCAAAATATAAACTTTATGCTAACCGGATCCCATTAGAGATTGTAGATGTCAAGAGTTCTGATTCTGTTTAGTGATCTAGAAGTAGAGGAGGGCTCCAGTCTCCAAGGTACACTACTTTTCTATTGATTTTTTTGCTTTTGCTTTTGTACTACTAGCTTTTACGTAGTACTTGTGTGTTAATAATTTTCTATTATCATATTCATATTGTTAGGGAGCATTTTACCGACCTTCACGTGGTAGAAGGCCGACATTAGAAAAACTTTAGGTGGTAGAGGGGGAAATTTGAAGCCCATGAAGAGGTCAGGGGGTGATCGAATTGGCATCAAGAGACCTTTTGGTTTTGGAGCCTCGCCATACTTATGTGGGGTGTTGAGGTTGGTCCTCGAGTCCTTTGGTAGAGGCCCGAACTGATGGTAGGATTGTTTGGGGCTTTACTGCGTGCGAGTTGAATCTAATCACAATTGAATAAGGTAACTCCAAAGGTAATCGTTTGATTGGATTCCATTCAGACCTTTAAGGAGAGTTGTGTTGGACCTAAATATTGGTAACTTACCATATTTAGGAGTCTAATCCGACTCGGAGGAGGATTCTAAGGTGGTGAGAGCATTATAAATACAAGACCAATATTACAATTAACAGGTAATACCTACTTTTGAAGACTAAGCACTTAACTCGAATTGTTAAACCTAGTAACGACGCAGTCTTATTCTCACCATGGGAGATTTATCACTGCGGCGTAAGCCGTCGAAGCTTCACATGTGATTTGTTATTAATCTTGAGTTCTGTAACTTAGATTACGTAATTGGGCCGTAAAAGCGAAACTTGGCGTTAACACATATCATGAGTATAAAACAATAATTCTCTTCATTATACAAATATACAATAGAATATATAGAAATAAATAGAAAGGCAACCTTGACATCAAAATACATGAACCTTCATGTTTCACATAAGAGATGTTGACATAAACTAATGTGACAAGATATATCACTCAAAATTCAAGATATTAAACTTAATAAAAAGGCCGAGGATGATATATATATATATATATATATATATATATATATATATATATATATGGAATAATAAATATTTGTTATGAATTATAATTGAACAAATATCATTATTAACGTTTAATATATCATTCAGCGACTTTAGATTGAAACTAAAATAATGTAAATCTGCTATTATTAATAGTAGCAGACGATAATAAACAACAATACAAATTTGCCACCATGACATCCACTCTAACAGTAATCGTTGTATCCATCATTAGTGGATGTTGTAATTTTAATTCTAATTTATTTTTGTAATTTTAATTGAAATTGATTTAAATAATCTAAAGTTAAAAATTGACCCCATCCCCACTCTAGTCATAGATAGTAGTCTCCTAGCTACATTTTTTGTCAACATATATATGATTGATTTGAAATGAGTTACTACCCCTCCATCACTTATTGCATTTGAGTTCTTCTGGGGAGATCGGATTTGGCGACATTGGCTGGCAACCGGTTTTTTTTTTTTATAAATATCTCCTAAATAATTTATAAGATTTATTGGAACTGAAATTTTTACAAAATAAAGTGATTTGGATGTCATTTGGATACATGTAAAAAATATCATATCAGATTATACTGAGCGTATTTTTACGTGTATCCGAGACAAAAAATTCAAATTCCAAATAAATCTTATAAATTATTTGGGAGACTAAAAAAAAAAAAAAAACCCGGTCGCTAGGCAATGTCGCCAGATCCGATCGCCCTGGACTTTTTCATTGCGTTTTACATCTATAATAATTTTAAAAAGACATGATCTCAAGCGGATATTTGACATGTACCCCCCTAAAACCCTGTTTAAACTTCCCAGATTCCTGTCTAAAACACGAGAGAACCTTGCCTTGTGGGTAAACCTTCGACCAGACCTCACTCTAGTTAGGCATTCTTGTTAATTAATTTTAAATTAAAAAACTTAATGTCTAAATATACTTAGACTTTAAATTTATCTTATAAAAAAATGATAATAAATCAAAACCAAATAAGTAAAAGTAAATCTCACCCTCTCACTGGCAAGGCAACTTCATCGGTTTATAACTTTGGCATCTGAAAGTAGGCAGGAATAACGGCGTCGTTTACTACTCCTCCACCGACGCTCCATTACTAAATGGGCTATTGTCACTGGCTGTGATAATCAGGGAAATGTTTGCTAGTGGAGACACGATGGTGCTACGCTTGGCTGGCAAGTTGCGGAGTGACTGTCACCATGACTAGAAATTAATCATTTTAATTTTTGTAACGGGATAAATCAACTTTTGTGCACTTGTTTTGGGATCTGATTTATAATTTAATTCTGTTAATTTGGGATGCATTACTCAGTATTTTATACATTTTGATGAAATCAGCAAAAGCAAATGGCCAAAATTATTAACAGTTGATGGAATGGTGATTATATCAAACTCGCGAAATCTGTTTCAAAAGCGTAAATAAAGGAATATAAGGTGTGAACACAAGATTTACATTAGGCGATTAGGAAAAAAAAGCGGAGAGAGAGAGTAATCCATTATAATAATATTGGGAGTACAAGTTGATAATATGGAGAGTACAAGTTGTGTATTTGAAGGGGGTATAAGTTGTGTATTTGTGTTTTATCTCTTGTGTGTTGTCTACCCCAAATCCTAGCTTGTAGCCGTATATATAGAAGTCACCTCCACTGCATCCAACTAGGAGAAAGACTCCTTTTGTAGAATTACCTTATAACTCTTGAATCCAATTAAGTAAGAGTCACAATTAAACCTCCTTATCCCACCAAATAAGTAAGCACAATCCTATTTTAATAAGGACTCTCCACTATCACAATAAATACATATGGGCCATCAGGATCCAGAACCATTAAATAGTATGAGTTGCTTGCGCCCATTTAGACCGAATAATCACATCCCAACATTGCCCCCAGGTCTTTTATTTATAAGGAACTTAAAATAAGAGAGTATACAAATTTTGTCACACCCAAACACCATACATGAACATAAACTTGTGACTCTCGATATTTTCACCCCACTCTCAATTCATTTCTAAGATATACATAAAGATCATGACCCACGACCCGTATGCCCACGTGCCGCGAGCCACGTGCTTTGAGACCACGAGCCACGTGCTTTTTTATGAACTATGAACCCTGAGCAGCGAGGCAGTGTTTGAGCCACGAGCTTCGTGCTTTGAGTTCTGAGCCCGTGCTTTTGAGCCACGAGCCACGACAGCAACGAGCCAAGTGATTCGAGCCGTGAGGCTTCGTGCTTTGATTCGCGAGCCACGTGCTTTTTAGCCATGGAGCTACGTGCTTTGAGTCACGCATGACCTGAGTCGCGAGGGTTTATAACATGTCTTGGCTAGATCTTCTCCGATTTCAATTTCCCTTTTTCTTCTTGTAAGATCTCGGCTTTTTCGAATGCTTAGAATCTTCGATTGCTCGAGTTAAGACCTTGCTCAGCGAAATTACGTCCTTTGCGACTAATTTCAGCGGCGATCTCCATTTGACATCTGATACTCCACTTTCTGTTGTTCACTTCTTATTGCAAGCTAAGTCAAAGACTTTTAGACACGACATCATACCTGATTGTTTATCATTACTTTTATTTAAAAGCAAGTACATGGGCTTTACCTAGCTTTGAGCACACAAAGCGACCATAGGCATTAATAAGCATCTGAGGCATGAGTTTTATAATATTAATCATGTTAATGATGAAGCACATTATCAAATTGTTATTCATCATATTAATTAATCTATTTATGCTAAATTGTAGCATTATCATTACTCCACATGTATAATAATTGACAAAAGTCATATATTCCACTCTTATTCTTTTTCATGGGTTGAGACTTGAAGCGGATCCGTATATAATAATTGTGAAAAGTCGTGAATTTCTTTGGCATATACATATATATATATATATATATATATATATATATATAAAATGTGACACCCCAAAATAGGTTCAATCCATCCAACTATTACGAAGTCGCCAAATACATGAGTACTGTAAACAACTACAACTTTATTACTCTGATTGTGGTGCAAAAATACAACAAACACATATCTTTGTGAAGTTTTAATACATTTGTGACTCGTATCCTAACTATGAAACGACACCTCACGTTGATACCTTACATAAAGGTACAATCTAGAACTGTTTTAGAAATTAAAATCTTTGGAAAGTGCTCGAGAGGAAACCGTGCATAGGGAGGCCATGAATTTAAGTTATGATAGATATCATATGTCCAGAGAATTATCCTTGGTTGATCCAATAGACCCCAACAATTCATAGAAAATAGTCCGTTTATCAGAAAAATACGAATTTTATATCCATTCCACACGAAATCGAATTCTCTACAACTTTGTAGCTTTGAGTTTTCCAAATTCGAGACGAAAATATCCAAAATCTCTGAAACGGATGATTTTCAACACCGTTTCAACACCTTGTAAAATTCATAACAAATAATCGTTAATTTTAAAGGTTCAAAATTTGTGGATATATACTCAACTTATATATGTATAACATATCCAAAAATCACAACGATCCAACTGATTCGGGATTAAAAATTATAACTCACGCATGATAGAGTTTTAAGAAACAGATTTGATCTTTTAATACCTCCAATCCGGCAAAAGTGATAAAACTCCTCAACATTATTTCCTTCATTTATAACCACATAAATAGATCCATCATTTATATCAGGATCAAATAAATATTTCCTTATCATATAAATCAATAATTAATTATTCACAAATAATATTACTGAATCCTGATAATAATGACAACAGGCGGTTCGAGGAAAAGGAGGCTATCAGATAAGGATTTCTCCTTCTTGGCGCGCAATTAGGTAACCAAGCCTCTCCTTGATGAGAACTTTCTAGACATTGCCAATAATCTTTATATAATAATATTATTCAAATAATATGAATTATTGATCGATAATGGGAAATCTTGTCTTGATGACAATTATTGAAACCACAATAATATAAAATATCAACGCGAGGAATTATTGAATCAATAAAATAAAATATTGAACAGTAACTATTGTAACAATTATTGAGTTGTGTCTTCTTACGTAAGAATCGATAATTAAAAAATATTAATGCAATCTGGTATGCTACTTTATGCCCAGCGTATTACTATATTTTAACCACCGGGTAATCCAGCGATGTTAATTTGGTAACCATTACGCCGTTATTTATAAAAACTCAAACTTGTCATTTTTTCATCAAGCGGTTATTACATTATGGGGCCCTGAAATGAGCGTCTTGGTAAATGCGGATATTCCCGAGCAAAAATAATATTCCACGACCAAACGAATATTCCACGACAACAATAAGTATTTTATAGCCACTTGCTTATTTTAAAAAAATATATTCATATATCACCCTTAACTTTACTTTTTATCAATTTAACCATTTCTTGAATAGTAATTATAAGAAAAATTGAATACTTTTATTTCATAAAATTAGGGGTCTTACAATCTCCTCCTTATGAAATTTCGTCCCAGAAATTTAGGGTACACAGTGTGGCGCCCCCAAAATAGGTCCATTCCATCCAACCCATTCTAAGTCGCCAAATACATAGATGCGAAATAACTACAACTTTCTTATTACAACATATAAAGCGTGAGTTTAAATACGAGATATTGCCATCTGAAGACAATATCCAGCATGAAATAAATCCCCATCATAATTATTGATACATTATTTTACAAAATGGTGAGGACTACTAAACGACTCTCTACAGAACCTTCATTCCATACCAAGTAGTACTCATTTACATTCTAGCCTCACGAGAAGAAAAATGGAACAACAAGGAAAAGGGTGAGCTCAACTAGCCCGGTAAAGAATATTATGACTAAGATAATATCTGACAAATTACCGTTAGTCTTCAACGGGAAAAATCTAATAGAATACTGATAGGCAACAAATTTTAAATCAATATTCGATGAAATAATAATTCATTAGAAGAGTTAAGTAGAGAATGCAAACTACTATCTTACATGTATGAATTTAAAAGTTCATCGTCTATCTTTTATCCACTGTAACATCAATTAATATACATACGGAATCAAATATTCATCTTTGCTTTCTGGACCAAAGATATTCATCGATTAGTCGTGTTCATCTAAACACTGTTCATCTTTTTGCACTGGCCAAAGATATTCTTGAGAAATCATTCATCTTTGCCTCTCTGGCCAAAGATATTCAATAATATCATCATTTAAGGTGAGGATGATGAAAAATATTTTTAAAAAAGCGAATCGGTGAAACAAAATGAATGAGGATTAAGGATTAAGGATTAGTACTTTGTTTTATCCATGTTCAAAAATACCTCAAAAATAATCATAGTGGTGTAAAATTTAAGAATGATCAAAACATGGATCTGATCAAAGCTAGTATCGAATAGATATTTTAGGCGAAAAGAAAAATTTTCATTTTTGGTGAATAGTCTTGAAGTATTTGAATGAATAGAAGTATCGTGAATAGTCTTAGTATCGTGAATAGTAACTCGACACTTAAAAGATAGAAATTCCAAAAAAAACATCTTTAACCATGAATAGTACTTAATGAATAGTACTTTCGTGAATAGTAACTTCGTGAATAGTAACTTTCGTGAATAGTAACTTCGTGAATAGTAACTCATGAATAGTAACCAGAGCATGAAAAAGTTCAAATTTGATAAAAAGTTCCAACCAATATTTGACATAATGATATTGAAGAAATAATATCATTTGAGAAGAAAATAACATCACTACCTCGAAAGGCAGTCTTTACAGTTGAAACAGGATATAGGCTATGACTTGAACTTACTTAGTATAGCAATACTCAAAGTATACTCAAAATACTCACAAGAATACGCTCGATAATATAGAGAGAAAACTTGAGTTTACGGTGTGATTTTCAATTCTAACCTAAGCACCCTATTTATAGGAAAATCTTAGAACACCAAAGTAGAAAATTGAATATAATAATATTATTTATAAACAAAATTCCTTAGCCCACCTTTGAAATCTGATTTCAGCCATAGCACATGTTAAATGAGGTTCACAAACTCACCAAAAACGTTTTCTCAAAATAATTAATTAAAACTCCCAAAAATCAATTATTTGAACTCAAAACTTTAATAATTCATAATAAATAGCCCTTTTATCAGAAAATTCGAATCTCTTGAGTTTTTTATAGGAAATTCAATTCTCTACAACTTTGCAGAAGAAAGTTTTCCAAATTCCAAACAGAAATTGATTGAAATCCACAAGCGGACGATTTTTGCATTTATAATCAAATTTCGATCGAGAAATGGGGTCCTGACACACAAAACATGTGTTAATCATTTAATGCCACAAAAATACTCTTCCTCCACATATACTCATATATCCCACATTCATTATAAAAATATCATAGTTAATATATTATTAAAATAATATATTTAAATGAATTATTTTATCGAGAAAAAGATAAAATATTAATTTTCAACAATTGTCACATTAAAAATTTTCTCCATCTATATCCACATAAAATCAATATTTTCCTCATCATATAAATCAATAATTAATTATTCACAAATAATATTACGAGAATCACGATCTTGGTGAAGTAGATTTCTAGGAAAAGGGGCTTTCGATAAGGATCTCTCACTTCTTTGGCTTGATTAGGTGACCAAACCTCTCCTTGAAGCAGAACTTTCTAGACATTGCCAATAATGTTTTCTAATAATATTATTAGGATAATATGAATTATTGCTCCGATAATGGAAAATCTTGTGTAATGACAATTTATTGAAACAACGATAATATAAAATATCAATGCGTGATTATTGAATCGATAAAATAAAATCTTGAGCGATAATTCTTGTAACAATTATTGAGTAGTGCTTTCTTACGTAAGAATCAATAATTGGTGCAATCTGCAATCTCTTCTTGTTGACAATAGCGGCGTATTAGTGTGTTTTAACCATAGGGTATTCAGCGATATAACTTGGTAACAACTTCGTAGATTATTTATAAACAACTTATATTTGTCGTTTTCTTCATCCAATCGCTTTTCAGTTATGGGCCCACAAAAGCTGCTATGGCAGTAAATGCGAATATTCCAAAGCGATCTGAATATTCCACGACCAAACGAATATTCAAGCGATAATGAATATTTTATCACCACTTGCTTATTTAAAATATTTGCGCATTTTACCCATAACTAACCACATTAATCAAATCCACCCTTACTTATTTCAAAATAATAAATAAAGAAAATTCCTTTTTATTTAAAAATTTGAGGTCTTCTGACCTCCCCTCCTTATGAAATTTCATCCTCGAAATTGGCGTCACGTACTGGTGTTTGAAAAGATGAGATTACCTACCGCTTTCATTTCCGTTTCCAACTCCCGGTCATTTCCTCGATAGCATGGTTTCTCCATAAAAACTTTAACTTGTGGTATAACCTCGGTACATAGGACATGTTCTTTTCTCTACAAGATCTTGTGGTATACTCTCCTCGTCACGTTAAGTCTTCATCTATCTCGTCCGGTTCTAACTTCGATAGCGTGGTTGAATTCGTCCACATATTTCGTAACATCGATCGTGAAAAGCGTTATGAACACGCGTCATACTTGGCGATAAAAGCGAGTCTATAGGCCGCGGTTCTATTCGATCGAGAATTTCAAATGGATTAATAAATCGAAGGTTTGAGCTTTCCTCACCTCATAGATTCTCGCTTTTGAAATATGACTTCTTGCACCTCCTTCTTCAAATTCATCGACTCCGGTGTGTGGCTTGAACGACTTTAACTTTATCGATTTAAAGTCGATTATACTTTCGTATATCATCACGTGGGTACCTAGAGTTTTCATCTCCATCTCTAATATTTGTAAGTTATCTGAAATGAGTCTTTGACAATATCGTTTTCGTACTTCGTATCGATCTTCTACTCAACACGTCGGCTACCACGTTCGCTTTTCGAGGATGGCATGGTGAGAACATGTCTTTGAAATGAGTCTCCTCTTGAGTTCTTGAAGCTCTTCCCACATTCCTTGCTCCATTCGAATTTTGTATCTCTCTGAGTCAATTTGAGTTAATGGAATAGCGATTCGAGAATATCCTTGACGAATCTCGATAATAACCAACTAAGCCTAGAAAGCTACGTATTTCGATTCTTGACTTAGGTTGCTCTCATTTGTGACTCGTATCGACCTTGGATATGCGTTACAATGACACCTATCGATTTCTTATCGCTTACGAATATGGTGTCCCCTACGGAGAATGCGGCGGTGCATTCCTGAAAAGTCACCGGATAAAGGCTCGGTACCAAATTCTATAGTTGAATTTTTAACTCACGAAGTTCAATAGGAGCCATTCGATATGAGATTTTAGAAATGAGTTTTGTCTGGGTTCAAAGTCGATACAAAATTTAATATCGAAGCTTTGGGAGTAAGCGAGAAATTCTTGAAATACATCGGGAAAAATCAATAACAACGGGAATATTATTCAAATCGGCGTGTCTTTATTCAAATCCATAACATGGACTAAGAAAACTTGACATCCGTAATAAGCGAATGACTTCATGGCTTGATATGAAAATGTTTGATTACAATGGTTTGATTGCTTGAATTGAATAACGAGGTTGCTTAGGAATATGAAAACTATGACCTTACGAAAGTAATCAATTTCGGCGTGATGAGTAGTTAACCTTAAAATCATATCAAAAGCAAATATCTACATAGAAATAAGGTTAACGGGTAATGTGATAGTGCCAACTTGGATCAAACAAGATTTCTAAACAACGGATGTAATGAAAGTTTCTCTAATGGAGTCTCCATAGATAGGTCAAAGTCTAATTTCTCCGTAGTCGAGTTCAAGCGTTGAGCATGAAAGAGAGATAAAGAATGGGTAGAACCAAATTATCTAGTAAGGTATAAACTTGTGCAAGAATTTATAATTAACTAACCCGTGCTAACCGTTCGGGTTCCTCGCATTTTGACCGGTCGCGACAAGCGCTCTTCGAGAATCGTTGACTTTGACTTTTACGGGACAATCTTTTGAATCACCATTCCCATTGAACTAGGTTTTTCGATATCGTCTGATCTCGGCGATATGTCCTTCCTTTCCACAATTATAGCATACCTTAAAGCTGTTGTGGGCGGTTTGGTTTGATATGTCCCTCTTTCCGCATTTGTAACATCTGACCAGGTGGTCTTTCTCCTCCTTGGAACTATTATTCTTTCTTGATCTTGCGTCTTCACATGGTCGTTGTTAAATCTCCTCTTTTAAAATCTCCTCCGACTAAACTTCTTTATTTTTATGGCCACGATTACCACCGGAGTAGTTTACAGCCTTTGTCCGTATTCTTCTTCTTCTCCATTTGGTTATCGTTATTACGATGGCGCTATCTTGGTATGATCTGGTTATGGTCCCTCGGTTGAGCGAACTCGTTATCTCGCTCTAACAAGTGAGCCACATCGACATCTGAATTGAGAGAAAATTTATGAGAAATGAGATCTTGGCGTATGTCGGGTTTCAAACCTCTCGAAACATCCGCGTCATCGTTCCTCATTCTCCACCAAATGAGGTCTGAACTGGATAACTCCATGAACTTCGCCTCGTCTTTGGGACCGTCGTTATTATCTGCTCGATCTAATAAACTCCACTTCCGCCCGTATAGCCCGAATACTTTCGGGAAGTACTTGTCATTGAAGGCTATTCTGAGCGCGTCTCCCGTGACATCTTGAGTGCGGTTTGGATGGGTGCGCTTCCTGATTCCCACCGATGTCTGCCTCGTTCACGGAACATAAAAGTGGCGAATGGAACTTTACGTTCCTCAGGTGCATCCCAAGACATGAATATCTTGGTAATTTGTTTGACCCGTGTTTCCGCCATGATCGGATCGGCTTTCCCCAGATTACGGTGGTCTGACTCTTTGAAGCTGCTTGGTTTGTGACCACACGTGAATTGCTATCATTTCCTCTGTATTTTGAACACGAGTCTCCACGTCGATTTTGCATGAAGCGCAAAAGCTTCTAAACATCCCTCGTTCATCATACGCTTTCGATTGGTGTTGTTCACGGGAGGTACATTGCCCGACTGTTGCACGTTCTCCTCGTTGGTAAATCTGAGGCATCTCCACGGTCTCATTTAATCCTTTGTTAATATTCTCGATTCGACATTCTCAAATCTTGTCGTAAAACAAGGGTTAATTAAGGAAATCGATATATCACATAATATCCTATATCTTGACCGACTAACAAATAAGCTTAGGTAGGACACACTAGCGAAGGATTTACTCGTCTCTCCCCTCTAGTTCTATTCCCGATCTCACGGAGATCGTATCCCTAAGCTACGATACAATTGTGACCCTCATGGTGCTTCAACCACTTGACACCTCACAATGGTACCTATCGGTTTGCCACCGTAAGCAAGGCGTCCCTACGGAGAGTCGACTTTGGTGCATCCCCCATAAAGAGAAGTCCTGGGCGAGAGGCTCGGGGCTCTTTACTTATGGCTTTGATACCAATATGTGGCGCCCCAAAATAGGTCCATTCCATCCAACCCATTCGAGTCGCCAAATATATGGTACGAAATAACTACAACTTTCTTATTACAACATATAAAGCGTGAGTTTAAATACGGATATTGCCATCTAGACAATATCCACACGCAAATAAATCCCCATCATAATTATTGATACATTATTTTACAAAAATGGTGAGGACTACTTAAGCGACTCTCTCTAGAACCTTCATTCCATTACCCGGCTAGTACTCATTACATTCTCGCCTCACGAGAAGAAAAATGGAACAACAAGGAAAAGGGTGAGCTCAACTAGCCCGATAAAGAATATTATGACTAAGATAATATACAACAAATTATCGTTAGTCTTGACGAGGGAAAAATCTAATAGAATACTGATAGACAACAAATTTTAAATCAATATTCATGTTGAAATAATAATTCATTAGAAGAGTTAAGTAGAGAATGCAAACTACTATCTTCATGTATGAATTTAAAAGTTCATCGTCTATCTTTTATCCTGTAACATCAATTAATATACATACGGAATCAAATATTCATCTTTGCACTACTGGGCCAAAGATATTCATCGATTGGTCGTGTTAATCTAAAACACTGTTCATCTTTGCACTTCTGACCCGAAGATATTCTTCTTGAAATCATTCATCTTTGACTACTGGGCCAAAGATATTCAATAATATCTTCATTTAAGGCGAGGATGATGAAAAATATTTTAAAGAAATGAATCGGTGAAACAAAATGATGTGAGGATTAAGGATTAAGGATTTAGTACTTTGTTTTATCCATGTTCAAAAATACCTCAAAAATAATCATAGGGGTGTAAAATTGAGAATGATCAAAACATGGATACAAATCAAAGCTAGTATCCGAATAGATATTTTAGACGAAAAGAAAAATTTTCATTTTTCGATTGAATAGTCTTAGTATTAAGTGAATAGTCTTGAGTATCGTGAATAGTCATAGTATCGTGAATAGTAACTCAGAGCACCAAAAGATAGAAATTCCACAAAAAAATATCTTCACGCTTCGTGAATAGTACTCGTGAATAGTAAACTCGTGAATAGTAACTCATGAATAGTAACTTTCGTGAATAGTAACTCATGAATATTAACCGACGTGAAAAAGTTCCAAATTTGATAAAAAGTTCCAACCAATATTTAAGCATAATGATATTGAAGAAATAATATCATCCGAGAAGAAAATAATATCCCTTATGTGACCCCAAAATAGGTCCATTCCATCCAACCCATTTACGAGTCGCCAAATACATGATGAAACAACTACAACTTCTGACTTTATTATCACAACAATAAAGCGTGAGTTTAAATATAAATATTATCTTCTAGACAATATTTATACTCAAATAAATCCTCATCACATTTATTGATACATTATTTTACAATAATGGTGAGGACTACTAAACAACTCTCTCTAGAACCTTCATTCCATACCAGAGCTAGTACTCATTACATTCTAGCCTCACGAGAAGAAAAATGGAACAACAAGGAAAAGGGTGAGCTCAACTAGCCCGGTAAAGAATGTTATGACTAAGATAATATACAACAAATTATCGTTAGTCTCGAGAGGGAAAAATCGATAGAATCTGATAGGCAACAAGTTTTGGATCAATATTCGCATGGTGAAATAATAATTCATAGAAGAGTTACGTAGAGAATGAAATCTACTATAATCTATGAATTTAACGAGTCCATCATCAATATTTTATCCTGTAACATCAATCGATATTCATCTCAGAATCAAATATTCATCTTTTGCACTTCAGCCGAAAGATATTCATCAATCGGTCGTATTCATCTCACACATCTTTGCATCTGAAAGATATTCATTGCACTAAAGGCCAAAGATATTCATCGATCGGTCGTATTCATTTAAATACAACTCATCTTTTGCATCTTTCTTTAACTGGCCGAAGATATTCTTGAGAAATCATTCATCTTTGCTTCTGGCCGAAGATATTCAATAATATCATCATTTAAGGCGAGGATGATGAAAATATTTTTTAAAAAAGCGAATCCGGTGAAACAAAATGACAAGGATTAAGGATTAAGGATTCGTACTTTGGTTTTATCCACGATCAAAAAATACCTCAAAAATAATCGTAGTGGTGTAAAATTGAGAATGATCAAAACATGGATCTGATCAAAGCTAGTATCAGAATAGATATTTTAGACGAAAAGAAAAATTTTCATTTTTAGGTGAATAGTCTTAAATATAAGTGAATAGTCTTAGTATCGTGAATAGTCTTAGTATCGTGAATAGTAACTCAGACACCAAAAGATAGAAATTCCACAAAAAAAAACATTTTCACGCTTCATGAATAGTACTCGTGAATAGTAACTTCGTGAATAGTAACTCATGAATAGTAACTTCGTGAATAGTAACTCATGAATAGTAACCCGACATGAAAAAGTTCCAAATTTGATAAAAAGTACCGGATCGATATTTGAGATAATGATATTGAAGAATTAATATCATTTGAGAAGAAAATAACATCCCTTACCTCGAAAGAATCGATTACCGGAAGAAGGAAGGTCGGAAGTGATCTTTGAATGAAACTTGTCTTGAGCAACAACTCTCAAAGTATCTAAATACTCACAAAAAAATCGCTCGATAATATAGAGAAAGAGAAAACTTTGTTTACGGTGTGATTTTCAATTCTAACTTAGCCTCTTATTTATAGGAAAATGTTAGCCGGAAAGCAGACTTGACTGCTGCACGATGGCTTTACGCTACTATTGCCACCCACCACATTTGAAATAAAATTCAGCACATTTTTTCACCAACCACAAGTGGGGCCCACTCAATTCTAAATTTTCCACCAAAATCAATTATAACCTAATTTAGAATCGGTCACCTCTTAAAATTCATAATAAATCATTCGTTCATTTTAACGGTTCAAAATTTGTGGACATATACTCAACTTATATATGTATAACATATCCAAAAATTACAACGATCCAAGCGGTCGGATTAAATATTATAACTCACACAATATATCGTAATAATAACAGATTTGATCTTTTAATACCTCCAATCAGAGCAAAATACAAATAAAACATCTCAACATTAATTCCTTCATTAATAACCACATAAATAAATCCATCATTTATATTCATATAAAATAAATATTTTCTTATCATATGAATCAATAATTAATTATTCACAAATAATATTACGAGAATCACATTTATAATGACGAGTAGTTTTCAGGAAAAGGGGCTTTCGATAAGGATTTCTCTCTTCTTGGTGGCTTGATTAGGTGACCAAACCTCTCCTTATGAGAACTTTCTAGACATTGCCAATAATGTTATCTAATAATATTATTCAAATAATATGAATTATTGATCGATAATGGGAAATCTTGTGCGGTGACAATTATTGAACAATGATAATATAAAATATCAATGACAATTATTGAATCGATAAAATAAAATATTGAGCGGTAACTCTTGTGAAAATTATTGAGTAGTGCCATCTTACGTAAGGATCGATAATTCAACAATACATATGCAATCTGGTAATATTTCTTTATGCGACCCGCAGCGTATTCTTGTATTTTAACCACGGGTATTCAGCGGTCTTACTTGGTAACAACTACTGCCGTTATTTTAACCAACTTATATTTGTCGTTTTCTTCATCGATCGCTTTTTCAGTTATGGGGCCCACACATTTTGCGGCAGCGTAAATGCGAATATTCCCAAGCGATCTGAATATTCCACGACCGATGACGAATATTCCAAACAACAATGAATATTTTATAACCACTTGCTTATTTTGAAATATTTGCGTATTTAACCCTTAACTATCCACATTAATCAAATCAACCCTTACTATTTCAAAATAATAAATAAAGGAAATTCCTTTTTATTTAAAAAAAATTTGAGGTCTTCTGACCTCCCCTCCTTATGAAATTTCGTCCTCGAAATTGGCGTACGATACACAGTGTTTTGAAAAGGTAAAGATACCTCGCTTTCATTTTCGTTTCAACTCCCGGTCATTTCCTCGATAGCATGGTTTCTCCACAAAACTTTAACTTATGGTATAACCTCGGTACATAGGTTATATTCTTTCCTCTACAAAATCTTGGCGGTACCTCCTCGTCGCGTTAAGTCTTGACTATCTCGTCAGGTTCTAACTTCGATAGCGTGTTTCGGGTTAGTCACATATTTACGTAACATCGTCGTGAAAAGCGTTATGAACACGCGTCATACTTGGTGGTAAAAGCGAGTCTATAGGCCCACGGTTCCTATTCGATCGAGAATTTCAAATGGATTAATAAATCGAAGGTTTGAGCTTTCCTCACCTCACCGATTCTCGCTTTTAAAATATGACTTCTTGCACCTCCTTCTTCAAATTCATCGACTCGATTGTGTAGCTTGAGCGACTTTAACTTTATCGATTAAAAGTCGATTATACTCGTATATCATCCGTACTTCAGTATATCATCACGTGGGTACCTAGAGTTTTCATCTCCATCTCTATTATTTGTATATTATCTGAAATGAGTCTTTGTGATATTGTACTTTCGTACTTGTATCGATCTTCTACTCAACACGTCATTTACCACGTTCGCTTTTCGGGATGGCGTGGGTGAACATGTCTTTGAAATGAGTCTCCTCTTGAGTTCTTGAAGCTCTTCCACATTCCTTGCTCCATTTGAATTTTGTATCTCTGAGTAATTTGCGTTAATGGAATAGCGATTCGAGAATATCCTTGACGAATCTCGATAATAACCTTGACTAAAGCCTGAAAGCTACGTATTTCGATTCTTGACTTAGGTTGTTCTCAATTGTGACTCATATCCCGATCTTGGATATGCGTCACAATGATGACACTATCGATTTACTATCGCTTGCGAATATGGCGTCCCCTACTGAGATGTCGGCAGGTGAATTCATAAAGGAAGTCACAAGATAAAGGCTCGGTACCAAATTCTATAGTTGAATTTTTAACTCACGAAGTTCAATAGGAGCCATTCGATATGAGATTTTAGAAATGAGTTTTGTCTGGGGTTCAAAGTCGATACAAAATTTAATATCGATCTTTGGGAGTAAGCGAAAAATTCTTGAAATCGTCGGGAAAAATCAATAACAACAAGAATATTATTCAAATCGGCGTGTCTTTATTCAAATCCATAACATGGACTAAGAAAACTTGACATCAAGTAATAAGCGAATGACTTCATGGCTTGATATGAAAATGTTTGATTCTGATGGTTTGATTGCTTGAATTGAATAACGAGTTGCTTAGGAATATGAAAACTATGACCTTACAAAAGCAATCAATTTGGCATGATGAGTAGTTAACCTTAAAATCACATCAAAAGCAAATATCTCTATAGAAATAAGGTTAACGGGTAATGTGATAGTGCCTTGACTTGAATCAAGCAAGATTTTTAAACAACGGATGTAATGAAAGTTTCTCTAGCAGAGTCTCCATAAATAGGTCGAAGTCTAATTTCTCGTGTAGTCGAGTTTAAGCGTTGGCGCCAAAAGAGAGATAAAAGAATGGGTAGAGCCGGTATCTAGTAAGGTATAAACTTCGCATAAGAATTTATAATTAACTAACCCGTGCTAACCGTTCGGGTTCTCGCATTTTAGCCGGTCACGACAAAGCGCTCTTCGAGAACCGTTGACTTTGACTTTTACAGGACATCCTTTTGAGTCACCATTCCATTTGGTTAGGTTTCGATATCGTCTGATCTCGGCGATATGTCCTTCTTTTCCACAATTATAGCATACCTTAAAGCTGTTGTGGGCGGTTTGAGGTGATATATCCCTCTTTCCGCATTTTTAACATCGTAGGTGGTCTTTCTCCTCCTTGGAACCGGTTCTTCTTTGGGCCAGCGTCTTCACATGGTGGTTGTTGAATCTCCTCTTTTTAAAATCTCCTCCCAACTCGCTTCTTCTATTTTCATGGCCACGATTACCACGGAGTAGTTCGCCTTTGTCCAGTATTCTTCTTTCTCCTTTGGTTATCGTTATTACGATATTTGCTTTATCTTTGGTATGATCCACGGTTATGGTCCCTCGGTTGAGCGTACTCGTTATCTCGCTCTAACAAGTTGAGCCACATTACAACATCGAATAGAGAAAATTTATGAGAAATGAGATCTTGGCGTATCTGGGGTTTCAAACCTCTCGAAACATCGCGTCATCGTTCCTCATTCTCCACTGAATGAGGTCTGAGCACGGATAACTCATGAAACCGCCTCGTCTTTGGGACACCGTCATGTTATTACTGCTCGATCTAATAAACTCCACTTCCTTCGTATAGCCGAATACTTTCGGGGAAGTACTTGTCATTGAAGCTGTTTACAAGCGTCTCCATGACATCTTTGAGTGCAATTTGGATGGAGTGCGCTTCATGATTCCCACCGATGTCTGCCTTCGCCGTACGGAACATAAAAGTAGCGAATGGAACTTTACGTTCCTTCGTGCATCCCAAGACATCGAATATCTTGGTAATTTGCTTGACCCGTGTTTCGCCGTGATCGGATCGGCTTTCCCCAGTCTGCGGTGGTCCCGACTCTTTGAGCTGCTGCATTTGTGACCACGGTAATTCTATCATCTCCTCTGTATTTTGAACACGAGTCTCCTAAATGCGATTTTGCATGAGCTGCAAAAAGCTTCTAAACATCCCCTCGTTCATCATCTGCTTTCGGTGGTGTTATTCACGGGAGGTACATTGCCCGACTGTTGCACGTTCTCCTCGTTGTTAAAGTCTGAGGCATCTCCACGGTCTCATTTACTCCATTATTAATATTCTCGATTCGACATTCTCAAATCTTGTCGTAAAATAAGGGTTAATTAAGGAAATCAATCACATAATATCCTATATCTTGACCAACTAACAAATAAGCTTAGGTAGGACACCTAGCGAAGGATTTACTCGTCTCTCCCTCTAGTTCTATTCCCGATCTCATGGAGATCGTATCCTAAGCTACGATACCAGCTGTGGCGACCCCAAAATAGGTCCATTCCATCCAACCCATTACGAAGTAGCCAAATACATAGTGCAAGTAGAAACAACTATTCTGACTTTATTATCACAACAATAAAGCGTGAGTTTAAATACAAATATTATCTTACAGACAATATTTATACTCAAATAAATCCTCATCACATTTATTGATACATTATTTTACAATAATGGTGAGGACTACTAAACAACTCTCTCTAGAACCTTCATTCCATACCCAGAGCTAGTACTCATTACATTCTCGCCTCACGAGAAGAAAAATGGAACAACAAGGAAAAGGGTGAGCTCAACTAGCCCGATAAAGAATGTTATGACTAAGATAATATACAACAAATTATCGTTAGTCTCCAGCGAGGAAAAAATCGATAGAATCTGATAGCATGACAAGTTTGGATCAATATTCGCGGTGAAATAATAATTCATAGAAGAGTTACGTAGAGAATGAAATCTCTATAATCTATGAATTTAACGATCCATCATCAATATTTTATCCTGTAACATCAATCGATATTCATCTCGAATCAAATATTCATCTTTGCACTACTGAGCCAAAGATATTCATCAATCGGTCGTGTTCATCTCAACACTATTCATCGATCGGTCATTAAAGTTCATTTCAACAAAGGCCAAAGATACATCGATTAAAGGCCAAAGATATTCATCGATCGGTCGTATTCATTTAAACACACATTCATCTTTGCCTTCTCTGGCCAAAGATATTCTTGAAATCATTCATCTTTGCACTACTGGGCCGAAGATATTCAATAATATCATCATTTAAGGCGAGGATGATGAAAAATATTTTTAAAAGCGAATCGGTGAAACAAAATGATGAGGATTAAGGATTAAGGATTAAGTACTTGGTTTTATCACGATCAAAAATACCTCAAAAATAATCATAGTGGTGTAAAATTGAGAATGATCAAAACATGGATCTGATCAAAGCTAGTATATCGAATAGATATTTTGAGACGAAAAGAAAAAATTTTCATTTTTGGTGAATAGTCTTTAGTATTCATGAATAGTCTTGAGTATCGTGAATAGTCTTGAGTATCGTGAATAGTAACTCTCAGACACAAAAGATAGAAATTCCACAAAAAAACATTTTCACGCTTCATGAATAGTACTCGTGAATAGTAACTTCGTGAATAGTAACTCATGAATAGTAACTTCGTGAATAGTAACTCATGAATAGTAACCCAGAGCATGAAAAAGTTCCAAATTTGATAAAAAGTACCAATCGATATTTGACGTAATGATATTGAAGAATTAATATCATTTGAGAAGAAAATAACATCCCTTACCTCGAAGAATCGAGTACCGGAAGGAAAGGTCGGAAGTGATCTTTGAATGAAACTTATCTTGAGCAACAACTCTCAAAGTATCTAAATACTCACAAAATCGCTCGATAATAGAGAGAGAAGAGAAAACTTTGTTTACGGTGTGATTTTCAATTCTAACAGCCCTCTATTTATAGGAAAATGTTAGCCGTAAAAGCGGACTTGACCTGCTACACGATGGCTTTACACTACTACTATTGCCACCCACCACATTTGAAATAAAATTCAGCACATTTTTTCACCAACCACAAGTGGGGCCCACTCAATTCTAGAATTTTCCACCAAAATCAATTATAAACCTAATTTAGAATCAGACACCTCTTAAAATTCACAACAAATCATTCGTGCATTTTAACGGTTCAAAATTTGTGGACATATACTCAACTTATATATGTATAACATATCCAAAAATTACAACGATCCAGCGGTCGGATTAAATATTATAACTCACACAATAAATCGTAATAACCCACTGATTTGATCTTTTAATACCTCCAATCAGACAAAATACAAATAAAACATCTCGACATTAATTCCTTCATTAATAACCACATAAATAAATCCATCATTTATATTCATATAAAATAAATATTTTCTTATCATATGAATCAATAATTAATTATTCACAAATAATATTACGAATCACATTTATAATGACAGTATTTGTTCGGGAAGGGGCTTTCGATAAGGATTTCTCACTTCTTGGTAGCATGATTAGGTGACCAAACCTCTCCTGAGCGCAGAACTTTCTAGACATTGCCAATAATGTTATCTAATAATATTATTCAAATAATATGAATTATTGATCGATAATGGAAATCTTTTGTGCGGTGACAATTATTGAACAATGATAATATAAAATATCAACGCGGCAATTATTGAATCGATAAAATAAAATATTGAGCGATAACTCTTGTGAAAATTATTGATGTAGTGCCATCTTACGTAAGGATCGATAATTCAACAATCTTTGTGCAATCTGAGTATGTATTTTAACCAATGGGTATTCAACGGTCTTGCGATATTCGCGTATTATTTGTATTTTAACCAACTTATATTTTGGGTATTCTTCCGGTCTTATGGGGCCCACGGTAACAACTACGAATATTCCCCAAGCGATACGAATATTCCACGACCAAACGAATAACAACAACAATGAATATTTTATCGTTTTTTGAAATATTTGCGTATTTAATAACTATCCACATTATCAAATCAACCCCTATTTCAAAATAATAAATAAAGGAAATGGCTTTTTATTTAAAAAAATTTGAGGTCGAATATTTCCAATGACTTTGGACTTTTACGAATATTCACGATACTCAAAATAATAACGAATAATATCAGAACAAAATGAATATTTTTTATAACCACTTACTTATTTTGAAATATTTGCGTTATTTCAATTCTATTTAAACAAAATTCCTTAGCCCACCTTTGAAATCTGACATTAATCATAGCACATGTTAAAAGGTTCACCCTTAAAACGTTATTTCAAAATAATTAATTAAAAGGAAAATCAATTATTTTCAAAATTGATAATTCATAATAAATAGCCCTTTTATCAGAAAATTCGAATCTCGCGAGTTTTTATAGGAAATTCAATTCTCTACAACTTTACAGAAGAAAGTTTTCCAAATTCCAAACAGAAATTGAATAGTAATCCACAAGCAGACGATTTTACAATTTATAATCAAATTTCGATTCGAAATGGGGTCATGACACACAAAACATGTGTTAATCATTTAATGCCACAAAAATACTCTTTCTCCACATATACTCATATATCCCACATTCATTATAAAAATATCACAGTTAATATATTATTAAAATAATATATTTAAATGAATTATTTTATCGAAAATGATAAAATATTAATTTTCAACAATTGTCACATTAAAAATTTTCTCCATCTATATCCACATAAAATCAATATTTTCCTCATCATATAAATTAATAATTAATTATTCACAAATAATATTCTGAGAATCACGATCTTGTGACGGTAGTTCCCAAGAAAGAGGGCTTTCGATAAGGATCTCTAACTACTGGTAGCAATGATTAGGTGACCAAACCTCTCCTTAAAGCGAACTTTCTAGACATTGCCAATAATGTTTTCTAATAATATTATTCAGATAATATGAATTATTGTCTCAGATAATGGAAAATCGTGTAATGACAATTTATTGAAACAACGGTAATATAAAATATCAATGCAACAATTATTGAATCAATAAAATAAAATCTTTGAATAATTATTGTGTAACAATTATTGAGTAGTACTTTCTTACGTAAGAATCAATAATTGGTGCAATACTGTGCTTATTGTTCAACAACGCAGCGTATTAGTGTGTTTTAACTAAAGGGTATTCCAATAAGATATCTTGATATAACAACTACTATTATTTATATAAACAACTTATATTTATCGTTTTTAGTCATCCAATCTCTTTCCGTTATGGGCCCACAAAGACTGGCTGGAAGTAATATTCGAATATTCCCAAATGATCACGAATATTCCACGACTAAAACGAATATTAAGCGATAATGAATATTTTATCACCACTGCTTATTTAAAATATTTGCGCATTTTACCCATAACTAACCACATTAATCAAATCCACCTTACTTATTTCAAAATAATAAATAAAGGAAATTCCTTTTTATTTAAAAAATTTTGGGGTCTTACAACCTCCTTCCTTATGAAATTTAGTCCTCCTCGAAATTGGCGACGTATACTGCAGTGTTTGAAAAGATGAGATTACCTCGCTTTCATTTCCGTTTCTAACTCGGTCATTTCCTCAATAGCATGGTTTCTCCACAAAACTTTAACTTGTGGTATAACCTCGATACATGGGACGTGTTCTTTCCTCTCTACAAGATCTTGATGGGTGCACTCCTCGTGCGTTAAGTCTTCGTCTATCTCAAATGCGGTTCTAACTTCGATGTGGTTGGTCGTCCACATATTTACGTAACATCGATCGTGAAAAGCGTTATGAACACGAGTCATACTTGGCGATAAAAGCGAGTCCATAGGCCGCGGTTCCTATTCGATCGAGAATTTCAAATGGATTAATAAATCGAAGGTTTGAGCTTTCCTCACCTCACCGATTCTCGCTTTTGAAATAACAACTTCTTGCACCTCCTTTGTGAGACCCCAGATTTTATCAATAAAGATTTAAATTTTGTCAAAATAATTTTTAATATTATGGTGTGAATTTGAGATAATATTATAGTTGTGGGTAGTATTTATAAATTTTGCAAAGTATCTGAGTGGTTATATTATATTCGATTGGTCTGGGAATATTAGGTTTAGCAGGGAATATTAAATACAATGACTCAATCATTGGTGGACCCCACAAAATTATTGTCCGGATTGAAAAACGACAAAATATTTTATTGAAATAACGGCGGAAGTTTTACCGTAATTCTTGTTGAACTACTACTACAGTAGTAAAAATACATGATAATAATGTGGTTGCATAGTAGCACACGGTATTGATTATTGATGCTTATGTGAGAAGTCACTCAGTTTGATTCCATTATTGTCGATTAATAATATGAATTATTATAGCGATAATGACGTTTTGTTTTATTCGTATTATTAACGTAATAAAAGTAAACATCTTTTATATAAAATAGAATACTTTATTAAAGTTATACATAAATAGAATATATTATATTTTATTATGCATAGTATTGCATAGTGTTTTGCATAGTGTTTTGCATAGTATTGCATAGTGTTTGCATAGTAAAATGTTTTTATATAAATAGAATATATTATATTTTATTTAAAAGATTTTTCTTTAAATATGGACCGTCGATTAAAGTAAATCAATGACAGGCCGGATTCATGGATTAATTCTTATGCATTCCATTTTCCTATAAATAGAAGCTCATTCCTTCATTATTTTCTTACGAATTCATTGAAACTCTAGAGAGAAATTATAGAAAGAAGCTATAGAGAAAATTATAGAAAGAAGAAGAGTATTCGCTACTTCACTACTTCTATATTCAGGTTCTTTTTACGGTGAAGGGTGTTATTATTCTTCTTGAAGAGAACTTACATTATTCTATTCACTATTATTACATTGGAATAACTTTTGTAAAAGTGGCATACCCTATACATAACTTTTATATCTGGCGCATACCCTATACTTGGTGAAATCCTTATGTTATTCCATTGCTTATTATTACATTGGAATAACACTTGTATCTGTGGTTTACCCTATACTTGGTGACATTCTTCTATTATACTCATTGGAACATCACATGCATGTGTTTACACAGGACTGGTTCCGTCTTTATCATTACATTGGAATATCTATATGTGTGTTTTACACAGGATCCGGTTCCATCTTTATTATTACTGTTAGAACATCACATCGATTGTGAATTTCACGACACTGGTTCCGTTATTATTATTACATTGGAATAACTTTTGTCTATCTACAATCTGCATGCGTGGTGATTTCTTTTGTTATTCCATTCTTTATTATACCCAGTTGGTTAAAACTTTGACTTCTATACTCCATGAAATTAGTAGAATATCCTTGATATTTGCGTTTCATCGATATCTTTTCATGGAAATATTCTTACGATCATTCTTGAATTTTACTCTCTACAAAGCGAAGATCATGTTGACAATTTGGGCGTTAATAAATCCTGGATAAAATAATTCTTGAACTTGTTTTATTGAATTCTTATGTCATTGTCATCATCCTCGTGTTTATATTTTTTTAAAGTCATACGTGGCACAGTAGAGCATGGATGGACTTGGTATGATTATGACCGGGGATTATTGATTGTAATCATAATAGTAATGTTACAAATAATGTGGTAAAAATCCTCATTGGCGTAGTGCATTGATGGATGAGATTGTTGGCATGATCATGACTATTAATGAATATGACTATTCTTGGCCCATAGATGCGAGGAATAATTGTGGTCGTGATACTAAAGAATATCCTTGGCAGTAGTGCAGGGGTGATTCGATGATGTGGATTATTTATTAAATTTGAGTCTCAATTTATACTTGATTGATGAAAAACCTTTTAAATCATAAAAGATAGTAGATTTTATTTTCTACTTGACTCTTTTAATGGATTGAATTTTTCATTGCTTGAGTTAAGCTGGTTGTCTATTGTATTTTATCGGTTTAACATTGTTGAAGACTATTGATAATTTATTACGCATTATCTTAGTCATAATATTTCTTCTTTGGGCTAGTTGAGCTCACCCTTTCTTTCTTTGTTTCTTCTTGAAATGAGAATATATTTGGAGACGAAGTGGGGAAGCAGTGATGGTCCTGAAGATAGCATTAGTAGTCCTCACTATTACGTGAAATAGTGTGATAATAATTGTAATGAGGACTTTTGTTTGAGTTTGTATAATATCTAGTAGGCGATATTTGTATTTAAACTCACGATTTATGTCGTATTGTATGAAGGCAGTTATGTTAATAAGTTGTATTTAAATTACGTACCATGTAAGTGGCGACCCAAGATGGGTGATGTATACCTAATTTTGGGGGGCGTCACGGTTGGTATCGAGCTTAGGATATGATCCCTGGCTAAGATGTGAGATAAGAACTAGGAGGAGAGGCGGGAATTTCTTCGCATTAGTATGACCTACTAAGTTTATTTGGTATTTAATTGGTCGGTCGGAGTATAGGGATAATATTTGATATATTAATTAACCTCGTGTTGTGGCGGTGTTTGGAAATGGCGGTGAAAATATTCACAATGGAGTGAATGTACCAGTTGTGACACCTTTAATCACTAATCGAGTTAATGCGATTAATCGACGAGGAACAAATTAGAGATATCCACGTAGTGAATGAAGAACTAATTGTTGCACTTAAAGAGCTAGTTGCGAGAGGTAGCGGTGAAAGTGAGGAAGAAGAGGAAGAAGAGGAAGAAAAGGAACCCGAGGAGAATTGGTTAGAAGAAATTTATGATCAAAACTTAGAATTACAAAATCGTGTTCGTGAGCTAGAAGAACGGAGTCAAGAACGGCAAGCGATTCGTGGAACAAAAGGATACAACAATTCAAAATTGGGTTACCCGATATGTGATGCTCGAACAAAATCACGCTTTGGCGAGGTGTAAGATATTAAAGTTGGAATCGAGAATTTAAAAATCAAAGATCACTAAAAAGAAGAAACAAGCTGAACGAAGGAGAATAAGCGATGCATGGGTAAAAGTCGCATACTGCGCGTTGATAGTGTAGAAAAAGGCGTCCGATCCAATAAAGCCAAAATAGATGAAATGGACTTTGCTTTTGGACAATGAATTGGGAAAATTTAACATCGAATTCGGAATTACCACATGTATAGCGGTCAACCCGAATTCGATATGGATCGAGAATAATGATTCAAATCATGGATCGGGGAATGTGAAGAAGCACTTAAAGGTGGAATGTACCTATCTATAGTAAAGTCAAACTTCGGTAATTTAAGCGAGGCGCTTGTCGAGAAACCGAACAAAGTTATTACGGGTAAATTAATTATTGCGAAGTCTATACTTTATTCAATACAAGTTCTACCCACTCTTTTATTCTACCTAGTTGTGTTCAATGTTTAAATTTGACTCCGAAAAAAAAAATTAGACTTTGATTTATCTATTGAAACTTCGTTGGGAGAAACCTTCGTTACCTCCACTATTTATTAATCTTGTTGTTTCAAATAAACATTTTCACGTTACCTGTCGATCTTATCTTTTTGAAAATACTTGCCTTTGATGTGATTTTTAGGAATCAATTGGTTAGCTAATCATTATGCTTTTCGTAAGGTTGTTAGCTTTTATATTCATAACCAACCTGTTATATGAATTCAAAGTAACCAAACCCTAAAGTTAATCACTGTTATATCAAGCCATAAGTAAAGAGCCCCGAACCTTTCGATGTTGACTTCCTTGTGTGGAATGCACCGAAGCCAGACTTTCTGTAGGCAACATCGTGAATGAAAATGGCAAGTTTATAGGTATCATTGTGAGGTGCTTATCTAGGTTAAGGGATAGAAGTCACGATTGGTATCAATGTGATGTACTATCCAAGTCTTGGATGAGAGTAATGATTTTGAATGATATCATTAATAAATTTCTTGGACGTATTCTTGAAGATTTTCTAGCCTACCTAGAGCGTGAAATCGAATTTTGTATTGACCCCAAAGATAAAAACCCATTTCTTAAACCCTCAAATATTTCTTCAACTAAAATGAGCATTTTCGTGGTTTATGATGAAAGTCATAATAAAAGCATTGGACTAATGGAAATCATGGGTATATGAGGTATTAGTAAGTTTTATGATGAGTTATGTTGGTTATTATGTGAAAACATGAAAGTTTCTTAGAAATCACAAAGAGTTGAAAATCAGATTTTGGTGAAAAACGTAACATGAAATTCAATTGACCATATCTCCTATTATATTTTGAATTTTTGAATGTGGTCAAATCCTAGAGTTAGATCTATGAGTTACCTAACTAATCCAAGTGGAATTACTGGAAAAGGTGTTGTAGATTTTTGTGTGGACTGATTTTAGCAAAGGAGGTCAAAGCTGTAAATTTCGAAAATGCTACTGCCCAGAAACTTTAAGGGACTGTTTTGGCCACTTAAATTATGAGAAAAATTCTGGCCTTTTGGGACATGAAGGTATATGGTATAAAGTACCTCCTGTCCAAAAATGAGCTCATTCTGACTTAAAATGAGCAAGTTATGACTATTTCAATATTTAGGTTTTTCCGCGAAAAATGCTATAACAGGAGTTCTATAACTCGATGACCATGAAATTTAAACTGAAAGCTCACGTTAACATGTGTAAGGTCCTGCCAAGATTTGGGAATTTTGGAGTTAAACTTGAGGTAGCTAATTTCTTAAGGAATTAATTAGAAATTGATTTTAAAAAAGTAAATGAATTTTAAAAATTCCGAGAAAATATATTTTCATTATGGGACTATATTATGCTAAATTGCAGAAAAGAAATATTTTGGGACTGATTTGGTATTTTCATGAAAATAGTTTAATTCTGAACATATGAGTTAAATATGTTATGTGAAGTAACAAAGTTGAAAATAGGATTTTATGGCTAGAGAATCCTATATAGAGTATATGCATATTTTTGATGAGGATTTGATAATTGGTGATGATATTTTATGAGTATGGCATTTTTGAATGATTAAATGCATTATATGGTAAAAGCGTAAACAATTAAGATAAATTGTTTATAAATTTAAGAAGTGATTAAAATATTGTTATAATATTAATGATATTAGATTATGAGATTATTAAGTGATTGAAAACATGGGGATATTCTTGAATCACGGATAAATTATATTATAAATGTTTAATATTTATCCTTTATCTCATTTGATTGATTCTTTATATCATTATCCTCATGCTTATATTATGTTGAAAGTCATCTATGGCCTGTAGATGGACTTGGTATAAAGGCTCAGGTACCAAATTCTATAGTTGAATTTTTAACTCCTGAAGTTCAATAGGAGCCAATCGATATGAGATTTTAGAAATGAGTTTTGTACCAGGTTCAAAGTCGATACAAAATTTAATATCAGGCTTTGGGAGTAAGCCAAGAAATTCTTCAGGAAATACATCAGGAAAAATCAATAACAACAGGAATATTATTCAAATCTGACGTGTCTTTATTCAAATCCATAACATGGACTAAGAAAACTTGACATCCGTAATAAACGAATGACTTCATGGCTTGATATGAAAATGTTTGATTACCATGGTTTGATTGCTTGAATTCAAATAACAGGTTGCTTAGGAATATGAAAACTAACAACCTTACGAAAGTAATCAATTTCGGCATGATGAGTAGTTAACCTTAAAATCATATCAAAAGCAAATATCTCTATAGAAATAACGTTAACAGGTAATGTGATAGTGCCAACTTGGATCAAACAAGATTTCTAAACAATGGATGTAATGTAAGTTTCTCTAATGGAGTCTCCATGAGATAAAGTCAAAGTCTAATTTCTCCGAGTCAAGTTCAAACGTTGAACGCAAGCAAGAGAGATAAAAGAATGGGTAGAACCGAGATCTAGTAAGGTATAAACTTCGCGAGAATTTATAATTAACTAACCCGTCTTAACGTTCGGTTCCACGATTTTGACCGGCCACGACACAAACGCTCTTCCGGGAATCGTTGACTTTGATTTTTACGGGACAATCTTTTGAATCACCGTCCCATTTGAACTAGGCTTTTGCTACCGTACAATCTCGAAGCGATATGTCCTTCCTTTCCACAATTATAGATACCTTAAACTGTTGCAAGGCGGTTTTGGCGATACGTCCCTCTTCCCGCATTTGTAACATACGACCGGTGGTCTTTCTCCTCCTTGGAACCAATTCTCGCTTAGAATCGTCGTCTTCACATGGTCGTTGTTAAATCTCCTCTTTTAAAATCTCCTCCGACTCGCTTCTTCTATTTTCACGGGCTACGATTACCACCACCAGTAGTTACCGCTTTGTCCGTATTCTTCTTTCTCCATTTGGTTATCATGATTAGGTGACCAAACCTCTCCTTAGACGTAACTTTCTTGACATTGCCAATAATGTTTTCTAATAATATTATTCGGATAATATGAATTATTGCTCCGATAATGGAAAATCATTGTAATGATAATTTATTGAAACAACGGTAATATAAAATATCAATGTAGCAATTATTGAATCAATAAAATAAAATCTCGAACAATAATTCTTCGTAACAATTATTGAGTAGTGCTTTTCACGTAAGAATCAATAATTGGTGCAATACAAATTGCTTTATTCAACAACGCGTATTAGTGTGTTTTAACCACGGGTATTCCAACAAGATAATACTTGAATAACACGCTTCTGCAGATTATTTATAAACAACTTATATTTGTCGTTTTCTTCATCCAATCGCTTTTCAGTTATGGGCCCACAAAAGATGGCTACTGGTCGTCGAATATTCCTGACAATGATCACGAATATTCCACGACCAAACGATATATCCCCGACGATAATGAATATTTTATCACCACTTGCTTATTTAAAATATTTTAGCATTTTACCCATAACTAACCACATTAATCAAATCCACCCTTCTTATTTCAAAATAATAAATAAAGGAAATTCCTTTTTATTTAAAAATTTCGGGTCTTACACTGGTATTTCAAAGAGTTGAGAATACCTTGCTTTCAGTTTAGATTCCATCTTCCTTGTCCTCATGATTTCTACATTGCTTTCATCTCCGTATTTAGGATATCATTCTAGAATACAACTTCAAAACAAGGGTTAATTGAACAAATTAACATATCACATAATATCCCCATATGGTGACCCCAACAAATAAGCTTAGGTAGGAGACACTTCGTGCTAAGGATTACTCATCATCTCCCTACTAGTTCTATTCTCGATCTTGGAGATCATATCCTAAGCTCGATACCAAATGTGACACCCCAAAATAGGTCCAATCCATACAACCTATTCGAGTCGCCAAATACATGGTACGGAAAATAACTACAACTGTATTACTATAATTATCGTGCAAAATACAACAACACATATCTTTGTGAGTTTTAATACCAATTGTGACTCATGTCCCAACTATGGACATTTTCTCACAATGATACCTTACATAAAGGTACAATCTAGAATCTATTTTAGAAATTAAAATCTTTGGGAAGTGCTCAAGGAAAAACCTTCGTACATACGAGGCCATGAATTTAAGTTATGATAGAATATCATATGTCCAAGAGAATTATCCTTGGTTGATCCAATAGACCCCAAAGAAAAGCGAGAAGATTACTATCGTGTTCCTTCCAATGGTGAGTCTTCTTCGACATATAACTATCTCCACCGTCTGCATGATTGAACATTATGTTTCAAACCCAACTCCAAGATCATATAGTAAAGTGCTCGTAGATATACTTTCAAAGCAAGTGGATGTACACAACCCTTTCTTATGATAACACGAGATTGTATGTCATTAGACATCTTGTATGATAGTGGCAAAACACCCTTCCAAAGTTGGGTTCACCTCACCCTATTGTTTTTCACCAAAATCAATTATTAAGTGACGTATAATATACGACACACACATCTTAGGTCCTCAATACAATTATATATTGTATGTCATGCCGTTTTATAATGTGTTGAGAAACTTTGATAGTCGGACCACCACTGTGACGCCCCCAAAATAGGTATACACAACACCCATTCTGAGTCGCCAAATACATGGTACAAGAAGTAAACTACAACTTCAATAATACAAATGTCGTGTGAAATCGACGATAATATATTGTGAGTTTAAATACAAATATTATCTTAGACAATATTTATACTCAAATAAATCCTCATCACATTTATTGATACATTATTTTACAATAATGGTGAGGACTACTAAACAACTCTCTCTAGAACCTTCATTCCATACCCCACTAGTACTACTCGCTACATTCTCGCCTCACGAGAAGAAAAATGGAACAACAAGGAAAAGGGTGAGCTCAACTAGCCCAAGAAAGAATATTATGACTAAGATAATATACAACAAATTATCGTTAGTCTCAACAGGGAAAAATCGATAGAATACAATAAACAACAAGTTTCGGATCAATATTCGCAATTGAAATAATAATTCATAGAAAGAGTTACGTGAGAGAATGAAATCTGCTATAATCTATGAATTTAACGGTCCATCATCAATATTTTATCCTCAGTAACATCAATCAATATTCATCTCAAATCAAATATTCATCTTTGCACTACGGTGCCAAAGATATTCATCAATCTATTCGTGCTCATCTCAACACACATTCATCTTTGCACTAAAGGCCAAAGATATTCATCATCAATCATGTTCATTTAAACACCTGCTCATCTTTTTGCACTAAAGCCAAAGATATTCATCATCGGTCATGTTCATTTAAACACTATTCATCTTTGCACTACACAGCCAAAGATATTCTTGAAATCATTCATCTTTTGACTACTGGCCAAAGATATTCAATAATATCATCATTTAAGGCGAGGATGATGAAAAATATTTTAAAGAAAGCGAATCCGGTGAAACAAAAGAATAAGTATTATGGATTCGTACTTTAAACAATCCGAGTTCACAAATACTTCATAAATAATCACATCAAGTAAAATTCAAGAATGATCAAAACATGGATACAATCAAAGCTAGTATCCGAATAGATATTTTAGATTTAAAAGAAAAATTTTCATTTTCATTGAATAATGCCGTATTCGTGAATAAGGTCAGATATCGTGAATAATGTAATGATATCGTGAATAGAATCTCACACCAAAAGATAGAAATTCCACAAAAAAACATCTTCACGCTTCATGAATAGTACTCGTGAATAAGAACTTCGTGAATAGTAACTCATGAATAAGAATCTCGTGAATAAGAACTCATGAATAGTAACCCGAGCATGAAAAAGTTCCAAATTTGATAAAAAGTTCTAACCAATATTTCAAAGATAATGATATTGAAGAAATAATATCATCCGAGAAGAAAATAACATCCCTTACCTCAAAGAATCGAGAAGCTTCGGAAGGAAAGGCGGAAGTGATTTGAATGAAACTTGTCTTGAACAAAGAACTCTCAAAGTATCTAAATACTCACAAAATACGCTCAATAATATAGAGAGAGAGAAAGAGAAAACTTTGTTTTCGGTGTGATTTTCAATTCTAACTTAAATTTCTATTTATAGGAAAATGTTAAATTAGAAAAGACTTGACGACCTGCACCGATGGCTTTACCGCTACTATTGCCACCCACCACATTTGAAATAAAATTCAGCACATTTTTCACCAACCACAAGTGGGGCCCACTCAATTCTAGAATTTTCCACCAAAATCAATTATAAACCTAATTTAGAATCCGACACCTCTTAAAATTCACAACAAATCATTCGTGCATTTTAACGGTTCAAAATTTGTGGACATATACTCAACTTATATATGTATAACATATCCAAAAATTACAACGATCCAAGCGGTCGGATTAAAAATTATAACCCCGCAATATATCTCAAAACCCCCGATTTGATTTTTAATACCTCCAATCCGATAAAATATCGATAAAATACCTCAACATTATTCCTTCATTAATAACCACATAAATAAATCCATCATTTATATTCATATAAAATAAATATTTTCTTATCATATGAATCAATAATTAATTATTCACAAATAATATTACGTAATCACATTTATGACAACCAAAGGCGGTTCGTGAGAAAGGGGCTTTCCAATAAGGATCTCTCCTTCTCGGTGGTATGCAATTAGGTGACCAAACCTCTCCTTGATGAGAACTTTCTAGACATTGCCAATAATGTTATCTAATAATATTATTCAAATAATATGAATTATTGATCCGATAATTGGAAATACATGCGCGTGTGACAATTATTGAAACAGTAATAATATAAAATACCAACGCAGCAATTATTGAATCAATAAAATAAACTATTGAACAGTAATTACTGTAACAATTATTGAGTAGTGCCTTCTTACGTAAGGATCAATAATTGATGCAATACCGTGTGCTACTGTGCAACCACGCGTATTACTGTATTTTAACCACCGGGTATTCCAACAGTCTTAACGGTAACAACTACGCCGTTATTTATAACCACCCAAACTTTGTCGTTTTCCTCATCCAATCGCTTTCCGTTATGGGGATTTATGGGATCACATGGCCGCATTTAATATTCCCCGAATGATTATTTAATATTCGAATATTCCACCAAACGAATATTCCCCGAAGCATCTGAATATTCCACCACCAAACGAATATTTCCCGCAAAAATGAATATTTTATAACCACTTTGCTTATTTTGAAATATTTGCGTATTTAACCCTTAACTATCCACATTAATCAAATCAACCCTTACTATTTCAAAATAATAAATAAAGGAAATTCCTTTTTATTTAAAAAATTTCGAGGTCTTACAACCACACTATCCCCCTGTTATCCCCTCGACCCATTTACACTCCTATTACCGAAAGGAATTGAAAAAAGCAAAAGGGTGAAGCCTAACTAGCCCAATAAAGAATATCATAACTAAAGATAATTATATTATCAATAGCCCTCATCAATAATAATTCGGAGATTTAGAACATATGGTAGATGATAAAACTTTTCAACCATAGTTGCGGTAGACGAAGCAATCCATTAGAAGAGTCAAATAGAATATAAAGTCTATTATATTCTCCATGTTAAAAGTACACCAACAATGATTTATCCTCGTAACATTAATCAGCGAGATCCTGTTCACGGTCGTATGAATAACTCATAATCATAATTGTAGTTCTAATTTTCTCTTCTCATCCAAGACGAAGATAATTTTCATCACATTTCTTTACCTGAAACATCAAAGATCATGGTTATACTAAATCACAGTTCATGTTCATAATCATACTAATAAGTTCATCTTTGCACTACGGGCCAAAGATATTCATCAACAGTTCATTTTTGCACTACATGCCAAAGATATTCAACAACAGGTCATCTTTGCACTACGGGCCAAAGATATTCAACAACATGTCATCTTTGCACTACGGGCCAAAGATATTCAACAACAGTTCATCTTTGCATCACTGGCCAAAGATATTCATCAATAATATATCTTTGCACTACAGGCCAAGATATTCATATCTCAAAGAAACATACAATCATTTAAGAATTTATATAAACCATAATTATAATCATGTTGATCAATTCACCTTTGCACTTAAGCTAAAAATATTCAATTATAAATTCAATGGTCATGATCATACCATTCAACGATTCAATTTTGCACTACTGGCCAAAGAGAACCCATAGTCACGATCATACCAATAATCTACCCATCTTTACACTTAAGTCAAAGAGAAATTTTATCACCGAGATTATAAAAATATTATATATGATAATAAAAATAATATGATCAACTGCATTTAATTTCAAAAGTAAGATTCATAAATCAATGATTTCATAACACCTTAATCCAAATATTATAAATCACTTAATAATCTCATAATCTAATATTACCACAATATTTTAATCATTTCTTAAACTTATAAACAATTTATTTTAATTATTTATACTTTACTAATTAATGCATTTAATCATACTAAAATGTCAAACTCATAAGATTTCATCACCAATAACCAACAACCTTATCAAAAAATCAGATATACCATATATATGATTCCCAAGCCATAAAATCCTATTTTTCAATTTTGCTACTTCACATAACATATTTAATTCATTATTCATAACTAGTCCATTTTTATGAAAAATACCAAATCAGTTCCAAAAATATTTCTTTTCTGGGATTTAGCATAATATAGTCCCATATTGAACATATATTTTTTCTTGGAATTTTTAAAATTCATTTACTATTTTTCACATGGTCAAAACTGCCGAATATTTAGACATTTATCACAAATTATACTTTTGTCCAAAAATTCCGAAATTTACAGGGTATATTGATATTATATAGATATACTCCCAATAAAAATTTCACCAATTTTGGAGTTAACCACAAGGAGTTATAAGCGTTTACTTTTAAAATAGTCTTTTCTCATAAAATCCATAACTCCTGATCTATACATCCAAAAATCGCCATTTTTGGACACAATCAAGGAAACTCATCAACTTATCATTTCAAATTTTTCTAGAATTTTTGAAGGTCAGAAAAATTACGAAACATTATAAATATAATAATCCTTAAAATCCCTTACCTCAAAAGAGCAGTACTTCTGACCGGAATGTCGGATGAAAAGCCGAAGGAAACTTGCACTTAATAACAACTCTCCAAGAATCTAAATACTCACAAAAATACGCTCGAGAATATAGAGAGAGAAAACTTTAGTTTCTGGTGTGATTTTTAATTCTAACTTAAGCACCTATTTATAGGAAATGCTTTAAACCTAGAAAGAGACTAAAATAATAAAATATTATTATTTATTTTTCTCTTCTACGCCACCTATCAAGACCAGCCACCACCTTGAATCAGCCAACTTGTAACAAAGAGATAGCAGCCCACATGTTTTAAAAAAACAAAAGTGGGTCCCACCCAATTTTAATAAAAATTATTTTATTTTCTGAAACTTCAACAATTCATAGAAAATAGTCTGTTTATCACAAAAATACGAATTTTATATCTATTCCACACGAAATCGAATTCTCTACAACTTTGTAGCTTTGAGTTTTTCCAAATTCTAGACAGAAAATATCCGAAATCTACAAACGGATGATTTTCAACACCGTTTTAACACCTTATAAAATTCATAAGAAATCATGCGTTAATTTTCAACAGTTCAGAATTTGTGGATATATATTCAACTTATATATGTATAACATATCCAAAAATCACATCGATCCAGCTATCGGATTAAAATTATAACTCACATAATAGAGTTTTAAGAACACATTTAATCTTTTAATACCTCCAATCAGGCAAAATCTTGATAAAACTCCTCAACATTAATTCCTTCATTTATAAATAGCATAAATAGATCCATCATTTATATCCGGATCAAATAAATATTTCCTTATCATATAAATCAATAATTAATTATTCACAAATAATATTACAGAATCACAATAATGACAACGGTCCGGTTCGAAAAAAAGGAGGCTTTCCGATAAGGATTTCTCCTTACTGGCGCGCAATTAGGTAACCAAACCTCTCATTGATAGAAATTTATAGACATTGCCAATAATGCTATCTAATAATATTATTCAAATAATATGAATTATTGATCTGATAATGGAAAATACTGTGTAGTGATAATTACTGAAACCACAATAATATAAAATATCAACGCAGGAATTATTGAATCAATAAAATAAAATATTGAACAGTAACTACTGTAACAATTATTGAATAGTGTCTTCTTACGTAAGAATCAATAATTAAAAAAAAATATTGTGCAATACCGTGTACTACTGTGCACCCACGCGTATTATTATATTTTAACCACCAGGTAATCCAACAGTGTTAACGGTAACCATTACGTCGTTATTTATAAAAACTCAAACTTGTCGTTTTCTTCATCCGACAGTTATTCTGTTATGGGGCCCACAAATGACTGCGCCGTCGTACGGATATTCCCGATAAAAAGAATATTCCACGACCAAACGAATATTCCCCGACAACAATAAGTATTTTATAGCCACTTGGTTATTTTGAAAAAAAAAATTATATATCACCCTTAACTTTACTTTTTATCAATTTAACCATTTACTGAATAGTAATTATAAGAAAAATTGAATACTTTTATTTCATAAAATTCGGGGTCTTACATAAAATATTTATTTCGTAATAAAAAAAGAATCACTTATCTTCTTCGGTGAATCGGTGATTTTAAATCGACACTAGAACAAGTGTCTTGTTTCCCACAGACGGCGCCAATGTTAACGTTAAATTTTTTACGCCTGACGAAATCACCAAAACAGCAGGCCAAAATCGCGCTAACGGTTGATGGAGTAGTTGATTATATCAAACTCACAAAATACATTCACACAAACATAAATAAAGAGATATAAATATGAACACAAAAATTTTCGTGGAAACCCAATTGAGAAAAAATCACGGAGAGAGAGAGATCTAGTAATCCACTATAATAATATTGGGAGTACAAGATGTGTATATGGAGGGAGTACAAGTTGATAATATGGAGAGTATAAGTTGTGTATTTGTGTTGTATCTCTTGTGTGTTCCTGTCATGTCCCCTAAAACCTAACTTGTAGCCGTATATATAGAAGTCACCTCCATCCCTATCCAACTAGGAGAAGGACTCCTTTTGCAGAATCACCTTATAACTATTGAATCCCATTAAGAGTAGGAGTCCTAATTAAACCTCCTTATCCCACAAAATAAGGAAACACAATCCTATTTTAATAAGGACTCTCCACTGTCACAATAAATACATATGGGCCATCACCAGATCCAGACCATTAAATAGACTCGGTTGCACCATGGCTAGACCCAAATAATCACATCTCAACATTGCCCCCCAGTCTCTTATTTATAAAGAACTTATAAATGAGAGAGTATACAAGTTTATCCCAACAAAAACGACCATATTTGCCGAAGACATAAAGAACCAACCTTATACCAACCGAACCAACCTTATCACAACCGAAGATATAAAGAACCATCCTTATCCCAACCGAACCAACATTATCACTACCGAAGATATAAAGAACCAACCTTATACCAACCGATCCAACCTTATCACTACCGAAGATATAAAGAACCATCCTTATACCAACCAAACCAACCTTATTACTAACGAAGATATAAAGAACCAACCTTATAACACCCCAACATTGCCCCCCAGTCTCTTATTTATAAGGAACTTATAAATAAGAGAGTATTCAAAAAGTCTCCGCGGGATTTATATTCTCGGGATTTATATCCTCGAGATTTTTATCCTCGGAATTTTTATCCCCGGGATTTTATATCCTTGGGATTTATATCCTCGGAATTTATATCCTCAGAATTTATATCATCGGGATTTATATCCTCGGGATTTTATATCCTCGGGATTTTTATCCTCGAGATTTTTATCCTCGAGATTTATATCTGTAGAATGTTCATCCTTTCGGGAGATCAAAGTCTTCTCGAAGGACGTTTGTCCGACCTTATAACCCCTCCAACCTTATACCGCCATAATATCCGTCCCGGCCCACGTGGGGAGGCTTCGATCGAACTTTATATCTGTAGAAAGTAAACAATAGAAGATATGATGAAACCAGGGTGTGGCAGAAGAGGAATCGCTAAAGAGATTTTCAAGTGGTTAGAACCTAACTTCATCTGTTCCCGTGTGGTTCACGGATGTTGATAGTGACGAAGAATGACGAAATCTCTTATTTAATATATGGAGGTGATTGCTCGCTCCCCTCCATTTGTGAAAATTAAGAGCCACATATTCTATCTGAGGCTTGTTATTCTCCGACGATCGGTGTTGATTCCGGTGCTAGTTTCATTTCTTTGAAGCCGATGGGCTTGGATTGCCTTAGTTGGCCGAGAAGCATATAGAAGATGTGGCGCCCCCAAAATAGGTATACATCATCTATTACGAAGTTGTCGATACATGATGCGAAACAACTACAACTTTATTATTACAATGAGAAAGCTGTGAGTTTGAATACAAATATTATCTTCAGACAATATCTATACTCAAATAAATCCTCATCACATTTTTGATACATTATTTTACAAAATGGTGAGGACTACTAAACAATCCTTTCTAAAACCTTCATTCCATACCCCGACTGCTTCATTCTCGCTTATATTCTCGCCTCACGAGAAGAAAAATGGAACAAAAAGGAAAAGGGTGAGCTCAACTAGCCCGGTAAAGAATATTATGACTAAGATAATATACAACAAATTACCGTTAGTCTTCAACAGGGGAAAAATCTAATAGAATACAATAGACAACAAATTTTAATCAATATTCGCGTGAAATAATAATTAATTAGAAGAGTTAAGTAGAGAATGCAAACTACTATCTTCATGTATGAATTTAAAAGTTCATAAATCTATCTTTTATCCTCGTAACATCAATCAATATACATCTGGAATCAAATATTCATCTTTGCACTTCTGAGGCAAAAGATATTCATCGATTAGTCATGTTTCATCTAAACACTGTTCATCTTTGCACTACTGACCAAAGATATTCTTGAGAAATCATTCATCTTTGCACTACGAAGCCAAAGATATTCAATAATATCATCATTTAAGACCGAGAATGATGAAAAATATTTTTTTAAAGAAAGCGAATCCGGTGAAACAAAATGACAAGGATTAAGGATTAAGGATTAAGTACTTTGTTTTATCCATGTTCAAAAATACCTCAAAAATAATCATAGTGGTGTAAAATTCAAGAATGATCAAAACATGGATACAATCAAAGCTAGTATCGAATAGATATTTTTAGACAAAAAGAAGAAATTTTATTTTTTCGATTGAATAGTCTTATGTCAGTATCGTGAATAGTCTTGGTAGTATCGTGAATAGTAACTCAACACCAAAAGATAGAAATTCCACAAAAACATCTTCACGCTTATGATATAGTACTCGTGAATAGTAACTTCGTGAATAGTAACTTCATGAATAGTAACTCGTGAATAAGTAACTTCATGAATAGTAACCTTGAAGCATGAAAAAGTTCCAAATTTGATAAAAGTTCCAACCAATATTTGAGATAATGATATTGAAGAAATAATATCATTTGAGAAGAAAATAACATCCCTTACCTCGAAAGATTAGTACTTACAAATTTGGAATCTAGGGTATAGTCTTTGAAGGAACTTGCACCGTCTAACAATACTCAAAGTATACTCAAAATACTCACAAGAATACGCTCGATAATATAGAGAGAAAACTTGATTTACGGTGTGATTTTCAATTCTAACCTAAGTACCTATTTATAGGAAAATGCTTGGAACAGCAAAAGCGAGAAAATTTAATAAAATATTAATATATATTATAAATTTCCTTAGCCCATCTTTGAAGATCTGATTTCAGTAATTAATATCACATGTTAGCCCACTTAAATACCAAAAAAAACGTTTTTCTTTAAAATAATAATTAAAACTTCCAAAAATTAATTATTTGAGACTTGAACTTCAATAATTCACAATAAATAGCCCTTTTATCGGAAAATTCGAATCTACTTAAATTTTTATAGAAAATTCAATTCTCTACAACTTTACGTAAGAAAGTTTTTCCGAATTCCAAAATGAAATTGGAAAGAAATCCACAAACGGGTAATTTTACGAAATTTATAATCAAATTTCGATCGATAAATAGGTCCCCGACATGTTTAACATGTTTTAAACATTTATTGCAACAAAAATACTCTTCCTCCTCAGATACTCATATATCCCACATTCGTTGTAAAAATATCACCATTATTATATTATTAAAATATAATAATATATTTAAATGAATTATTTTATCAGAAAAAGATAAAATTTCAATTTTCAACAATTGTCACATTAAAAATTTTCTCCATCTATATCCACATAAAATTAATATTTTCCTCATCATATGAATCAATAATTAATTATTCACAAATAATATTACAGACTCATGATATTGTGACAACCGGCGTTAGGAAGAGGGGCTTTCCAATAAGAATTTCTCCTTACTGGCGCGCAATTAGGTGACCAAACCTCTCCTTAGACAGAACTTTCTAGACATTGCCAATAATGTTATCTAATAATATTATTCAGATAATATGAATTATTGCTTCGATAATGAAAAATATTGTGTAATGACAATTATTGAAACAATAGCAATATAAAATATCAACTTGCGGCAATTATTAACTCGATAAAATCTTGAATAATAATTCTTGTAACCATTATTGAGTAGTGCCTTCTTACGTAAGAATCAATAATTGGTGCAATCTGGTATCTTCTTGTGTTTTAACCACCAAGAGTATTTTAACGATATTACTTGGTAATAACTATGCTGTTATTATTTTAACCAACTTATATTTGTCGTTTTCTTCATCAATCGCTTTTTAGTTATAGGGCCCACACACGGTCAAGCTAAATATCGATACGAATATTCCACAAGCGATCGAATATTCTACGACCAAACGAATATTCCCAAACAACAATGAATATTTTATAACCACTTTGCTTATTTTGAAATATTTGCGTATTTTACCCCTAACTATCCACATTAATCACATCAACCCTTACTATTTCAAAATAATAAATAGAAAATTAAATTTCATTAATAATAAGTTGGGGTCTTACAACCTCCCTCCTTATGAAATTTCGTCCTCGAAATTGGCGTCACGTACACTGGTGTTTGAAAAGGTGAGGATACCTCGCTTTCATTTCCGTTCCAATTCCGGTCATTTCTCTATAAGCATGATTCCTCCACAAAACTTTAACTTGTGGTATGACCTTTTCCTTCACATCCAGTAGGTACGTGCTCCTTCCTATCAAGATCTTGTGTATTTCTCCTCCTCATACACATTATACTCGGAGGTAACGCAGTCTATAGGCTACATTTCTACTACTCGGTCGAGAATTTGAAATGGACCGATAAATCGTGGATTGAGCTTTCCTCTCTTCCCAAATCTTGTAACTCCCTTCCATGGAGCAACTTCGCAACAATACATGATTCCCTACACTAAATTCCACGTCCTTTCGATGAAGATCCGCATAACTCTTTTGTCGATCTTGTCTTGCTTTGTATCGTTGTCGAATCATTTGAATCTTTTCGGTGAGTAAATACGTCTTAACTTTCGGGTCCCAACAATGTTGCTTCACCCACCTCATCTCAACATATTGGAGAAACGACATTTTCGTCCATATAATGCTTGAATGGAGCCACACTATACTTGCTCGATAAGCTTGTTGTTGTAGGAGAATTCCACCAATGATAAATACTTATCCCAAGCGCCCTTGAAGTTCAGGACCATGAGTCTTAATAGATCTTCAAGAGTTTGAATAATCCTCTCGATTGTCGTCTGGTTTGGGATGGTATCTTAGAACTAAATCGCAAATCCGTGCCCATAGCTTTTTGCAAGCTAACCCAAAATCTTGAAGTGAATCTTGGGTCACGATCCGAAACTATGGATCTTGGCATGCCATGCAACCTCATAATCTCATTCACGTACATCTAGAAAGGCGTTCAAGGGAATAAGTCTCCGTGTCGACAAGAAATAAGCGGACTTGGTTAATCTATCAACAATAACCCAAATAGCATTGATGCCTTGAGAAACCGTAGGAAGACCCGTAACGAAATCCATGGTAATGTGTTCCCACTTCCATTTCGGAATCTCAAGTGGTTGCAGCGGACCCTTAGGTACCCGGATGTTCCGCCTTTACACGTTGACAAGTTAAACACATTGAGATAAACTTTGCAATCTCTCTTCATATTGTTCCACCAAAATGTATGTCGAAGATCACGATACATTTAGTACTTCCAGGATGGATTGTAAATGGTGTATTGTGTGCCTCCATCATAATCTTGTACTTCAAATCGAGTCGTTAGGAACACAAAGTCTAGAGTGGACTCAAGTATTCCTTCTTCATCGTGATTCTCGCTTCGAATATCTCCTTCTTGTACTTTCTTCTTCATACGCATTAGCTCAAGATTGGGTGGCAAAGCAACCTTAACTTTTTCTATTAAAGTTGGCTCTGTCGTATACTTGACATCATCGCACTTTTCGTCAAGATATGATCTTCTACTCAACGCGTCATTACCACGTTCGCCTTTCGGGATGGTATTGAATAGTGTGGTCGTAGTCTTTCAATAGCTCGAGCAACGCCACGTCATTGCGCATGTTGAGTTCTTTTGAGTGAAGAAATATTTAAGGCTTTTATGGTGCGAATATATCTCCACTTTCTCCCCATATAGATAGTGCCTCCATATTTTTAAGCCTTAAACGATTCGACATCGCTAACTCTAGATCATGAGTAGGATAATTCCTCTCATACTCTTTAAGTTGTCGCGAGGCATAGGCTATGACTTTCCCACGTTGCATGAGAACACATCCTAACCCTTTGCACGAAGCATCACCATGAGATAACAAATCCATCAAGAACCGGATGGTATTGTTAGAAACAGTCTTAGAAATAAGTCTCCTCTTAAGCTCTTGGAAACTCTTCTCGCATTCTTCACTCCAAACGAATTTTGTATCCTTAGAAAGTTAGGTGAGTTAATGGAGTAGCGATTTGAGAAAACCCTTCCCACGAATCTCCGATAATAATAACCAACTAAGCCCAAAAAGCTTCGTCTTGATCCATGAGCCCACTTTGCTCCTCTAACTTTGTATTGCTTTAATCTTGGCCGGATCAGCAGATACTCCATGTTTCGACACCACGTGCCCGAGGAATGCTACTTCCTCAAGCCGAACTCGCATTTCTTCAATTTGGCATATAGTTTGTTTTCACGAAGCCTTTGGAGTACCAACAACAAATGGTGCTCATGATCTTCACGACTTTTGGAATATATAAGGATGTCATCAATAAAGACAACAACGAATCGATCCAAATATTCCTTGAATACTCGGTTCATCATATCCATGAAAGCGCCATAGGAGCATTAGTTAGTCCAGAAGACATGACTAAGAATTCATAATGCCCATCTGGGGAGTTACGAGCGGTCTTTGGAATATCCTCGATTCTAATCTTCAATTTGATGATATCGAGCGAAGATCGATTTTTGAAAAGAATTGTGCCCTGCAGAATTGGTCAAACAAGTCATCAATACGAGGTAGAGGATACCTATTCTTGATGGTGACATGGTTCAATTCCAGATAGTCAATCTGAAAGTCGCATACTCCGTCTTTCTTCTTTACAAATAAAAGCAGAGAGCACCCCAAGGAGATGTCTTAGGGCGAATGAAACCGATGTCCAATAATTCTGTAGTTGGACCTTTAACTCGAAGTTCAATAGAGCCATTCGATATGGGGTTTTAGAAATGGGCTTTGTATCGGGTTCAAGATCAATAAAGAATTCAACTTCACGTTTTGGGGGTAGCCGCGAAGTTCTTGAAATCGCCGGAAAGTCGATAACAACAGGAATATTATTCAAATTTGGCGTGTCTTTATTCAAATCCATAACATGGGCTAAGAAAGCTTGACATCCGTTTTTCAATAAGCGAATAGCTTTATGATTAGATATGACGGTGATTGATTTTAATGGTTTAGTTGCTTGAATTAAATACAACGGGTTGGTTAGGAATATGAAAACTAACAACCTTACGAAAACAATCAATTTTGGCATGATGAGTAGTTAACCAATCAATCCCTAAAATCACATCAAAAGCAAGTATCTTTAAAGAGATAAAAGGTCAGCAGGTAAGTAATGGTGCCAACTTGAATCAAACAAGATTTATAAGCAATGTGGATGTGATGAAAGTTTTCTCTAGCGGAGTTTCCACAGATAGGTCAAAGTCTAATTTCTCCGGAGTCAAGTTTAAGCGTTGAGCACAAGCAGGAGAGATAAATGAATGGGTAGACCGGTATCAAGTAAGGTATAAACTTCTTGAAGAATTTATAAATAGCTTACCCGTGATCACCTCGTTTGGGTTCCTCGCATTTTGACGATCACAACAAACGCTCTTCCCGGAATCGTTGACTTTGACTTTTACGGGACACTCTTTTGAGTCAAAATCCCCATTGAACTAGGTTTCGCACCGTACAATCTCGAGCGATATGTCCTTCCTTTCCACAATTATAGCATACCTTGAGCTGTTGTAGGACGTTTTGGTGATATGTCCCTCTTTCCGCATTTATAGCATATAATGGGTGGTCGTTCTTCTCCCTTAGAACCGATTCTTTAAGACCTTTGTCATCTTAATATATGGTCGTTGTTAAATCTCCTCTTTTAAAATCTCCTCCCGACTTCGCTTCTTGTTTTCATGGCCATGATTACCACCGAGTGGTTAACATTTTGTCCGTCTGTTTCTTTCTCCATTTGGTTATCATTATTACATTGACTTTGCTATCTCGAGTACGATCCACGGTTGTGGTCCTCGAGTTGGCCGTACTCGTTATCTCATTTCTAATAATTGAGCCACATTTTAACATCCGAATAGAGAAAGTTTATGAGAAATGAGATATCGACGTATCTTGGGTTTCAAACCTCTAAGAAACATACGCGTCATCGTTCCTCATTCTCCACCAAATGAGGTCTGAACACGGATAACTCGCAAACTTTGCCTCGTCATTGAGACAAATCGTGTTGTTTTGCTTTCTAATCGATGAACTCCACTTTCGCCCGTATGTGAACACTTTCGGGAAAGTATTTGTCATTAAATAGTTCTGAAATGTTTCCCAAGACATACCGAAAAGCGGCCGGATGGGTGCGCTTCACGCAGACTCCCACCGGTGAGTCCGCGCCGCCACGGAACATAAAGGTGGCGAATGGAACCTTCTGTTCTCCGTGCATCCCAAGACATCGAATATCTTGGTAATTTGTTTGACCCATGTTTCCGCCATGATCGGATCTGGCTTTCCCTTAAATTCGGTGGTCCCAACTTTGAACCTTGCATTTGGTGACAACAGTGAATTGCTATCATTTCCTCTCGTATTTTGAAACACGAGTCTCCCTAAATGCGATTTTGCATGAATCGCAAAAAGCTTCTAAACATCCCTTGTTCATCATACGCGCTCATTGGTGTTGTTCACGGGAGGAACATTGCCAAAATTTGTTGCACGTTCTCCTCGTTGGTGAATAGTAACTCAGACACCAAAAGATAGAAATTCCACAAAAACATCTTCACGAATTTACTTCCATGAATAGTACTCGTGAATAGTAACTTCGTGAATAGTAACTCATGAATAGTAACTTTCGTGAATAGTAATCATGAATAGTAACCCCGACATGAAAAAGTTCCAAATTTGATAAAAGTTTCAACCAATATTTTAGCATAATGATATTGAAGAAATAATATCATTTGAGAAGAAAATAACATCCCTTACCTCGAAAGATTAGATCTTATTTGGAATCTAGGATATATAGTCTTTGAAGGAACTTACACCGTCTAACAATACTCAAAGTATACTCAAAATACTCACAAGAATACGCTCGATAATATAGAGAGAAAACTTCAGTTTCTGGTGTGATTTTCAATTCTAACCTAAGCACTCTATTTATAGGAAAATGCTTAGAACACCAAAGCAGAAAATTTAATAAAATATTAATATATATTATAAATTTCCTTAGCCCATCTTTGAAGATCTGATTTCAGCAATTAATATCACATGTTAGCCCACTTAAATGCAAAAAAACATTTTTCTTTAAAATAATAATTAAAACTTCCAAAAATCAATTATTTCGGAGCTTCGGAACTTCAATAATTCACAATAAATAGCCCTTTTATCAGAAAATTCGAATCTCGCGAGTTTTTATAGGAAATTCAATTCTCTACAACTTTGCAGAAGAAAGTTTTTCCGAATTCCAAACAGAAATTGATCGAAATCCACAAACGGGCAATTTTAATTTATAATCAAATTTTAGTCAATAAATAGGGTCCATAGAGACATGTTTAACATGTTTTAAACATTTATTGCAACAAAAATACTCTTCCTCCTCGTATACTCATATATCCCACATTCGTTGTAAAAATATCACCATTATTATATTATTAAAATATAATAATATATTTAAATGAATTATTTTATCGGAAAAGATAAAATTTCAATTTTCAACAATTGTCACATTAAAAATTTTCTCCATCTATATCACATAAAATTAATATTTTCCTCATCATATGAATCAATAATTAATTATTCACAAATAATATTTACAGACTCATGATATTAATGACAAAGGTGAGTTCTCAGGAAAGAGGGGCTTTCTAATAAGAATTTCTCCTTCATCAAGCCTTGATTAGGTGACCAAACCTCTCCTTAGGCGAGAACTTTCTAGACATTGCCAATAATGTTATCTAATAATATTATTCGGATAATATGAATTATTGCTTCGATAATGAAAAATATTGTGTAATGACAATTATTGAAACAACAATGACAATATAAAATATCAACGCAAGAATTATTAACTCGATAAAATATTTGAGCGATAATTAATGTAACCATTATTGAGTAGTGCCTTCTTACGTAAGAATCAATAATTGGTGCAATACCGGTATCTTCTTGTGTTTTAACCAAAAGTATTTTAACAAAGATAATTGGTAATAACTACGTGCGTTATTTTTAACCAACTTATATTTGTCGTTTTCTTCATCCAATCGCTTTCCATTATGGGGCCCACACATTTGTCGCATATCAAATGCGAATATTCCCGAAGCGATTTAATATTCCACGACCAAACGAATATTCCCAAACAACAATGAATATTTTATAACCACTTGCTTATTTTGAAATATTTGCGTATTTTACCCCTAACTATCCACATTAATCACATCAACCCTTACTATTTCAAAATAATAAATAGAAAATTAAATTTCATTAATAATAAGTTGGGGTCTTACAGAAGAAGTTGTTGTTGGTTAAGAATTTTCTGAGCAGCTTCCTCGGTGAGACCATTCCTAAGAACATGATCCGAATCAATGGCACCTTGTTTCTGAGCTTGAACAAGTTGATAATGATGCGTATGATTATCTTGATGATGATATTGAAGCCGCACGTGATGAGCATATATACGATTGTTTTGACCGGAACCTCACATGACCACGAATCGCGGTAGCGAGAGTAACCAACCACCGGGAGGGTAAGTGGGCGTGGCGGTTGGTGGTATAAAAGTGGGGTCTGCATTGAGTTGGATCGGTTGTTGAGCGCTACTACGAGGAATGAACTCAGGCGCTTTGGCGTTGAGTCGACTCGATGATAGATTACGTGAAAGTTGTGAAGACGGATCAGAAGAAGAGCTCTGTGATTGATTGACCAATCAACAAATAATGGTGCCAATGTTAACGCCATATTTTGTTGATTGATCAATCAATCCTAGGGCTTTGTTTTCGATTTTTCTGAAATTCAGGTGGATCTGATCTTGTATTTTGGGTCAATTTTGTCTTTCTACTTCTCACGAGAAAGGCCCCTGGGGCGGAGAGACAATGGAGAGGATTTAACAGAGTATATACACACGTACAAGTATATATTTAATTTAATAAAAAAAAGAATCACTTATCTCCTTCGGTGAATCGGTGATTTTAAATCGACACTAGAACAAGTGTCTTGCTTCCCACAGACTGCGCCAATGTTAACGCCAGATTTTGTATGCCTGACAAAATCACCAAAATAGCAGGCCAAAATCGCGCTAACGGTTGATGGAGTAGTTGATTATATCAAACTCACGAAATACACTCACAAAAGCGTAAATAAAGGAATATAAGGTGTGAACACAAGATTTACGTGAAAACCCAATTGGGAAAAAACCACGGAGAGAGAGAGAGTAATCCACTATAATAATATTGGGAGTACAAGTTGATAATATGGAGAGTACAAGTTGTGTATTTGGAGGGAGTACAAGTTGTGTATTTGTGTTGTATCTCTTGTGAGTTGTCTCTCCCAAATCCTAGCTTGTAGCCGTATATATAGAAGTCACCTCCATCCGCATCCAACTAGGAGAAGGACTCCTTTTGTAGAATCACTGTGACGCCCCCAAAATAGATATACATCACCCATTCTGAGTTGTCAATACATGGTACAGAAACAACTACAACTTTATTATTACAACAGTAAAACTGTGAGTTTGAATACAAATATTATCTTCTAGCCAATATCTATACCCAAATAAATCCTCATCACATTTATTAATACATTATTTTACAAAATGGTGAGGACTACTAAACAACTCTCTCTAGAACCTTCATTCCATACCCCAACTAGTACTTTTTACATTCTCGCCTCACGAGAAGAAAAATGGAACAAAAAGAAAAGGGTGAGCTCAACTAGCCCAAGATAAAGAATATTATGACTAAGATAATATACAACATATTATCGTTAGTCTTCAACAGGAAAAAATCGAGAGAATACATTAAAAAACAAGTTTTAGAGCAATATTCGTGACGGAAAATATTAATTCATGTAGAAGAGTTACGTAGAGGATGAAATCTACTAATATCTATGAATTTAACGATCCATCATCATTATTTTATCCTGTAACATCAATCAATATTCATCTTGAATCAAATATTCATCTTTGCACTTCTAGGCAAAGATATTCATCATTCGATCATGTTCATCTAAACACATTCATCTTTGCACTACTACGACCCAAAGATATTCATCAAGAAATCATTCATCTTTTTGCATCTGCCAAAGATATTCGAATAATATCATCATTTAGAGGGTGAGGATGATGAAAAATATTTTAAAGAAAACGAATCCAAAGTGAAACAAAAGAACAAGTATTAAGGATTCGTATTTTTACTATTTCATGTCCAAAATACCTCATAAATAATCATAGTGGTGTAAAATCCAAGAATGATCAAAACATGGATCAATCAAAGCTAGTATCCCTGATAGATATTTTGGACGAAAAGGAAAATTTTTATTTTTACGTGAATAGTGCTTAGTATTCATGAATAAGTGTCGTATCGTGAATAGTGCCGATATCGTGAATAGTAACTCAAGACAAAAAAGATAGAAATTCCATAAAAACATCATCACGCTTCGTGAATAGACTTCGTGAATAGTAACTCATGAATAGTAACTCATGAATAAGTAACCTAGACATAAAAAAAAGTTCCAAATTTGATAAAAATTCCAACCAATATTTCAAAGATAATGATGTTGAAGAAATAATATCATTTGAGAAGAAAATAACATCCCTTACCTCACAAAAGGCGAGATTGACCGGTGAAAAACCCGGATCTGATTTGAAGGGAACTTGCATCAGATATAACAACACTCAAAGTATACTCACAAGAATACGCTCAATATATCGAGAGAGAAATAGAGAGAAACTTGGGTTTACGGTGTGATTTTCAATTCTAACCTAAGCACACCTATTTATAGGAAAATGCTTAGAAACACCAAAAGTAGAAAATTGAATATAATATTAATATATTTTCACATTTTCCTTAGCCCACCTTAGACAACTGATCTCAGCCCATTTGAATCACATGTGAGACCAACTTAGTTGCAAAAACATTTTTCTCGAAATAATTAACTAAAACTCCCAAAAATTAATTATTTCGGAACTTCGGAACTTCAATAATTCATAATAAATAGCCCTTTTATCAAAAAATTCGAATCTCGCGACTTTTTATAGGAAATTCAATTCTCTACAACTTTACAGAAGAAAGTTTTTCCAAATTCCAAACAGAAATTGGCCAAGAAATCCACAAACAGACGATTTTACTGTTTATAATCAAATTTGGTCGATAATTGTGTCCACCAACACACAAAATATGTGTTAAACATTTAATACCACAAAAATACTCTTCCTCCTCATATACTCATATATCCCACATTCATTGTTAAAATATCATCGTTAATATATTATTAAAATAATATATTTAAATGAATTATTTTATCAGAAAAAGATAAAATATTAATTTTCAACAATTGTCACATTAAAAATTTTCTCCATCTATATCCTCATAAAATCAATATTTTCCTCATCATATAAATTAATAATTAATTATTCATAAATAATATTACAGAATCACATTATTGACAACTCAGGCAGTTCTCGGGATAGAGAGGGCTTTCCAATAAGGATCTCTCCTTACTGGCGCGCAATTAGATGACCAAACCTCTCCTTGCAGAACTTTCTAGACATTGTCAATAATGTTATCTAATAATATTATTAGGATAATATAAATTATTGCTCAGATAATGGAAAAAATCGTGTGTAATGACAATTATTGAAACAACAATGAATATAAAATATCAATGCAATAATTATTGAATCAATAAAATAAAATCTTTGATAAGATTAATTCGTAACCATTATTGAGTAGTGCCTTGATAATTGGTGCCTTCAATAATTGGTGCAATACAGGTGCTTCTTTGTGCTGACAATAGCGTAGACACGTTTTAACCACCAGGGTATTCCAACGATTGTTAACAGTAATAACTACTGTAGATTATTTTTAAACAATTTATATTTGTCGTTTTCTTCATCCAATCGCTTTCAGTTATGGGCCTACACAGGTCAAAACATTTGTCATACGAATATTCTCCTGACAGTAAGAATATTCCACGACCAAAACGAATATTCCCCTCACAAAATAAATATTTTATAACCACCGCTTATTTAAAATATTTGCGCATTTTATCCATAACTAACCACATTAATCAAATCAACCCTTACTAATTAAAAGAAATAATAGAGGAAAATAAATTTTATTTATTAATTATTTGGGGTCTTACAACCACCTTATAACTACTGAATCCAATTAAGAGTAGGAGTCCTAATTAAACCTCCTTATCCCACCAAATAAGGAAACATAATCCTATTTTAATAAGGACCTCTCATCATCATAATAAATACATATGGGCCATCACCGGATCCAGGACCATTAAATAGACTGGGTTGCACCATGGCTAGACCCAAATAATCACATCCCAACATTGTCTCCCAGTCTCTTATATAAAGAACTTAAAATAAGAGAGTATACAAATTTTGTCACACCCAAACACCAAACGCCAAACAGAAACTTGTGACTCTCAATATTTGGGAGGTAAAAAAGATGGAACAAAACATCGAGGATCTTCTTCGCATCGACTTCACTTCTCTTTCTGTATGTTTGTCTCTCCCGTTGAATCAATTTTAAAGATTATTTAAAAATTAGAAAGTATAAGCACCAGATTTCAATATTTTTCGAGTACAATCACCAGTTTATAAATTTTTTCACTTCAGGTGTCAAATTATAAGTCGTGTCCCAGTACAGATACCAAAAGTTGATTTATCCCTTTTTGTAACACATGTATTTTTATATATAAATGAAATTAATTTTTTTTTTATGTTTTCATTTTTATGTCTCATTTTGGTGTGATTCATCTCAGACTCATGTTTTAATAGAAAGACTCATGAATTACTCGTTATGAAAACGAGTCGAGTAACTCTGAGCGAAGTAGCATCGAATATTTTATCGAGTCAAATTTGAACAGTTTGAAAATTATCAATTGGAGTCGAACTTAAACATAAATTTTTTAATTTGAGTCGAATTTGAATATTAAGGTGTTTGAATTCACTTGAAATTATTTTTATCCCTAATAAATAATAAATAAATAAGTAATAAAATTCTGGTCACACATAAAAAAAGAAGGGAGGGATTAATATAACATCATTTAAAAAAAAACAAATTAAAAAGTAAATCCAATTAACATATGCCGACTGCCGTTTATTAGCCAGCCAGCAGCCTACCTCCGCTTCTCCTCCCTCTCTATTTTATACCAATTCTCCATTATTCTCATATTTTGAAGCACCCTCTCTCTCTCTCTCTAAATAGTCCCAAACTTCAAATATCTGATACCCATTTTAGTTCAGAGTTTCACTATTTCTGCTGATTCCTTTTATAGAAATCCACCATTAATCTCATCTTTTGAAGCTCCCTCACTCCCCTTTCTCTAAAAAGTTCTAAACTTTTCAAATATCTGATCACATCTCTGCTGACATCTCTTTTAGTATAATATTCCACCATTAATAGCATTCCTTCAAGCTCTCTCTCTCTCCCCCCACGAATTTTTAATAGTTCAAACACTTATAACTATAGATATTCTCTTTAATTGTCTTGTCTCCCACTGGGTTTAACTAGATTTGATTATCTTTTACACAAAACTGACCATAAATCTCTCTCTCCTCAGACCATGGCTTGAAAAAATCTAGACTTTTCAATCTCAAATACAGTTCAACCACATACAATTATATTTATCTATTTTGAAATACCCATTTGAGTGATTTGGCAAAATGGTTTCAGTGGGTGATTCTCACTCCAATTTAAGTAGCCGGCCCTATTACTACACTCTACCGCCGTCCTCCTCCAAAATACATCGCCCGCTCGGCCGGTCCATGCGCACCATCCGGTCCAACCTCTACCAGTCCGATCAGAGCTTCTCCTCCCTCCCCGGTTCGCCGTCGTCCACTTACGTCTCCGAGAATCTCACTGACTCAGTTATCGACCTCCGACTAGGTGAATTCGCCAATAAATCGTCTGCTTCTTCTGGCCTAGAGGAGTCCGAGAAGTTCCTCGAGTTCTCTCAAGCTTTCAGCGATTTTTCGGCTTGCAGCAGTGACATATCCGGCGAGCTCCAGCGCCTTGCGACCCTCCCCAGCCCTGAAACACCTGGTCTCACTGACCCGGTTCGGGAACCCGAACCGTGCCAAGGGTTTCTCCAGCGTGAGAATTTTTCGACGGAGATCATAGAGAGCATTTCGCCTGAGGATCTTCTTCCGACGGTTAAGATTTGCATCGATGGCCTCAATTCTACTTCAGTTGCAGTTAAAAGATCTGCGGCGGCGAAACTCCGCCTGCTCGCGAAAAACCGGTCGGATAATCGAGCCCTAATCGGAGAGTCCGGTGCAGTTCCTGCCTTAATCACGCTCCTCCATAGCTCCGATCCTTGGACTCAAGAACACGCGGTAACAGCTTTACTCAATCTCTCTCTACTAGAAGAAAACAAAACCCTGATCACTAAAGCCGGAGCAATCAAACCCTTAATTTACGTTCTGAAAACCGGAACCGAAACGTCTAAGCAAAATGCAGCTTGCGCTCTGCTTAATCTTTCGTTTTTGGACGAAAACAAGATATCAATTGGAGCTTGCGGAGCGATTCCGCCGCTGGTTTCATTGTTAAAAAATGGATCAAATCGGGGAAAGAAAGACGCTATAACGACATTATATAAGATTTGTTCAGTGAAAGTGAACAAGGAGAAGGCAGTGGCTGCGGGAGCAGTGAAGCCGTTGGTGGAAATGGTGGCAGAGCAAGGTAGTGGAATGGCAGAGAAAGCGATGGTGGTGCTGAGTAGCTTGGCCGGAGTTGAGACTGGGAAGAATGAAATAGCGGAGGAAGGTGGAATTCCGGCATTGGTGGAGGCGATCGAGGATGGATCGATGAAAGGGAAGGAGTTTGCTGTGGTTACATTGCTTCAGTTGTGTAGTGAGAGTGTGAGGAATAGAGGCTTGTTGGTTAGAGAAGGTGCTATTCCTCCGCTGGTTGCACTTTCGCAGTCCGGTACTGCTAAAGCTAAGCACAAGGTTAGATTTTTTTCTGCCACTCAAAATGAATATGTGAATTGGGTTGAATCAGCTTAATTTCGATTTCATTCTTTTCTGTAACTGGTAAAACGTTTATTGCATATTGGTTTTAGCTATTAATTATCATAATGGGTGAATGAATTGTTGAAGTAAAATGAGTTTCAAACAGCTTCCAAATTCTTGATTTTGTTTAGTTGTTGGCCCATCACACTATTGCTTAACTCTTGAAAATAATGCTAAAATTTCTGCATTTGGTTAACATAATGGTGAATCAGAATTGTTGGAGTCAAGCTAGTTCCTAACAGTTTCAGAATTATTGATTTACTAAAGGTAGTGGAAGTCAATGACTTGATGTTTTGCTATTTATTGAAAAGTTATTAGGTTAGTTGGCCTAAATTGTGCTAATGTTTAGCTAAATTGATCAATCATATAGTTGAGTGAAATAGGCTCCTAAAAATTGATTTCATGGTTTTGTTAGTTGCAACTTGTGGGTAAAATCAGGTTTCCAGTTATCATTAAAAAACTAGTAATATGTTTTAATAGCAGCTTTTTCCTATAATAATACCGTTGGAGTTTAAGTAACTGGTTCACTAATGTAATTACTACTTAAAGTGGTTTAGAAAAAAATTAAAGAATTTTATCAGTTGCACGATATTATCAAATAGCTAGTAATTGAAGTGTATTAACAATTGTGGTGGCTATTAACTTTCTTGTCTCTGTTTGCATTTGAAGAATAGCTTGTTCTCTCCTAAAATTTGGTTTCTATGGTTTTGTTGAATTCTGATTGTGTGTTGGTTGATTTTTTGGCAGGCTGAAATCCTTTTGGGCTATCTGAGGGAACCAAGGCAACAAGAAGCTTCCAGTTCAAGTCCTTAGAAAGGTATTTTATTAGACTTATACTAGAGGTGGTTGGTTCTTGCATGCATATAGGTAGTGTTTTGTACAAAATGGTTGAGAGAATTTTACCATGAGTGAGCAAATTAGTACTAGAAAAGATGCTGACTATTTAGATTGTATGGTTGTTGACTAGTTTTCTTAATTTTGTGGCGGTTTTGTCCCACTCTTGGCCTGTTTTTTTTTTATAGAAGAACTTGTATACCTTATCAGGTACTATTTGGTGGAAGAGTATATGGGTTTGGGATCCTTGTGTTTTGTTGGGATGATCCGAATTCTGTCAAAGATATATCTAGTAGTTAGTTATATGGTGTTTAGCATGATCAAACATGAAGTATTTCTCTACTTTGAATTCGATACTTGTTAATTATTGCTGTTTTTTACATACGAAGTAAAATGATTGTAAAGGTCTACACTTTCAAATTTTCATTTTTGAAATTTGGATTTACCTGTTTCGATTTCATATCATACCCACATGGAATTCTTGTTTTCACCTGGGAATTTACCCATACATAAATCACTATGCATTATACAGCAAATGAATGAGAGGAAAGTTACTAAAAAAAAGAACACAGAAAAATAGCACTACATATTATGGTCACCATTACTTGATAGCTTTGAAGTAAAGTAATTCCAGTATTTACAGTCTCTCTGAAATGAAAAATGATGATGGCATGGTAGGGGAGGGGACATGATTTTAAAGAAAATGGGAGGGGAAGGGACCCTAGCCTTGCTAGTATGTGGTGTAAAGGGAAAACCCCCATTGCAGCACTGCGCATGGTCCCTACCATAATAAGCCCATGCATGCATATACAGCCAGAAATACCACCAAACCCAACCCCACTACATCTCACATTGTTTGGTACATTTATAATGGACTATATAATAGGGAATTAATAAATTTCTCCAAATTTTTATGTAAATAAGCGTTGCTGCTTACTAATATATTAAGCGGCGTTAAAATAATTATACTCCCTCCGTTCCTTAATATAGGTCGTTTTAGAGTTGTGCACAAGTATTAAGAAAATGATTGTATAATATTAAATATACTATCAATTGTCTATATTATCCTTATATTGGAAGAAGAGAGTGTTATTTATTGGGCAAAAAATAGTGAGAGAATCAAAGTTATATTTATTACTTGGGGTAATATTGGAAACTAAGCAATTAATGCTTACTTGAAATTCTCAAACGACTTATATTTAGGAACAAAAATATTTTTCTAAAACGACTTGTATTAAAGAACGGAGGGAGTAGTATATTTGCTCTGGTAGTATTATTTTTATCTTGTCAATATGAACACCTTGGATAATGGAACTCAACTTATAGAATTTGTTATTCGACAAAGAGTCATTTGTTAAATTTATGATCATAATTTTTATCATGCTGTAAATACTAAATTAATAATTTATAAAATAAAAATAAAAATATATTTTTAATATTTACAAATTCTACAAATGGGATTTTCATTTTTTATTTTTGAAAAGGAGGTCAAGTAATAATGGATCATAATTATCCTTGTCCTGATTGTTGTGTGTATTAGCTGGAAGATTAGGTAGGGTGGTGTTTGTTTGTTTGGATTGGATGGGTCATGCTTTCAAATTTCAATTCTCTGTTCCGTTTTCAAACTTTCAATAGTTTCTTTAATCCAAACAGTCGTTCTCCTAAAAATTTATATTAATGTTATTATTTGTATTTTTTTTTGGGTATTGGGTTAGGATGATATACATAATGACCAAGTTATTTTGTCCAAAAATATTAATTAAAAAACCTATTTGTTGTAAATATAAAAACAAAACTTTGGCAAGGTGCAGTTCACATTTCAGAAGAGTTGGATAAAATGTATATTCCTACCACAAGAACCCAATATCAATTGGACACAAGTGTATGTTGATCTATTTTTTTTTTTTTAGTTCGAAAGGAAATTCTTATTAAATTCAAAGTTGTACTTAGTTTAACAAATTCAAAAGATATGGATAATACAAACTATTTTAGATTTAAATATAAAAAAAACTCACTATTGGGGTTGATATAGACTTGAAAAAATTGGGATTTGAGCCTATATTGTAACATGGAAAATAAACTGTCAAAATGTAATTGTAATTGTTGAATCGCTCAAATATTACATCCTTTCTACTACATACAAAATTACATATATAAAATAGACCCAAAAAAGAAAAGGGAGAGAAGATTGAAGTTATATGTTGATGGTGGCATCCCAGAGTCTAAGCATCCCATTACGTCCACCACTACAAATCCTTTTTCTCTCGAGGTCCGAAGCCACACATCTGACCACTGCAACTGTTCTCTGTGGTGTTCTGTAGAGTTGCCACCCAGCCATCTTTGATGCTCCGGTGTTGGAGAATCCACCAAGTCTCTCTTGCGGTCGATGGAAGAGAGACATTGAATTATCAGCTGCTCCTATTCCTAACCAGTGTTCCCCAGCATTGATAGATAATATACAAGAATTGTGAACAGTAACATTCTTCACACATTTTATACCTCCCTCCTCATTTTCCCAAAACCGGAGCAGCCCATCAGTTGAACCTGTTATAATTCCTCTATCTGATGCAGAGTACTCAACGGATAGGATTGGACCTCCATGGCTAGCTAAAACAGCATCACATGTTCCTTGCGAAACAGACCACAATCGTGCTGTCCAATCATCACTACCAGTAATGAGAGTGTCGCCTACCATTCTGAGTGACCTGATCCATTTTGAGTGCCCCAAAAGTTTGTGCATCTGCCTACCAGCACGGATGTCCCAAATGTTTGCAACTGCATCTCTGCCAGCAGCAGCCATGATTCCTGTGGAGTCGTCATATTCCATGCAAAGAACAGCACTTGAGTACCGACCCACCGTTGCTACACATGTGTCGGTTCTTACATCCCACATCTTCACAGTGCCATCATGGGCTGCAGTCAGGACACGCTCACCTGACAGCATGCGCACACAGCTAACTTGTGCATCATGCCCTTTGAGTTCTTCTAGGAGCTGAGTCGTCTGCTTGTCCCACACAAGCAGAGACTGGTCATCTGATCCTGATACAACCTTTCCCCGATCAGAACTTATTGATCTCACTGTTTTTGTATGCCCCTTTAAAGTTGCCCTGAGTTCAGAACCACGGACACTAGGATCCCAAATCTTAACCGTACAGTCTGTGCTTCCACTTATAAAGAAGCCGGCATCTTCTCGGTCACCTACCAGGTCCCACACTTCTCTACTTGTTACGCAATGTAGAGCAGTCACTGCACCACTATGACCCCTAAGCGTGCGAATGCTGGTCTGTATTTTCTTTTGTCCACCAGCAGATAAATCTTGTTTACCTGTTCCATTCTCATTTGCAGCTGAACATAAAAGATACTGATGCATATGTAATAGCACGTATAAGAATGGTATAGCAGTGCATCAAGAGCTAAGAATCGAAATGTACCCAAAGTGCCACTGTCGGAAGTCCATTTACGAACACGACTGAAAGAGTTCGCCCGCAAGGATGGATCCCTGCTAAACATGCTCTGGACCCAACTCCTTCCCACTCCAGAAGCCTCAGCTGGTGGTTGTTTGTCATCAGCAGTGTCTTGTAAATGCGGAGTGGGAAATCCAAAAGATGAAGCAGACTGGGTCTTGAGAGAATAAATCCCCCAGTAACCAATACATATTTGTTGGATATGAGACAGAAATCCCCTGAGTTTAATCTGTTGCAAAATAAAGGATGACAGAATCAGCAGGATTTTTCACAAGAGAACAAGATTTAAATATTATCAGGGTTAACACGAGCAGTTCCATTATTCTATGTATTCATTTGTGAATTATGTAACAACCTAGCCCAAATCACCCCAAAATAAGGCTTATCTATGCCCCAATAGCATCATCTTGGGTCACCTTAGCCTACCACAAACTCGCCCAAATGGTCATGACTACTGGAAATAGCTTGAGGCGTTATATACCTATCAAATTATCCAACATGTTCATGTGGGCTGGAACTTTACAATCTACCCCACTTAAATACTCAACGTCCTCGTTGGACCCAATCACATAGCCACGTAACTCAAAATTTTTTATTCTCTAGGATAATATCAGCAGCTTTCGTGTCCCCCACTTCCAGCACATAGCCTCGTTCGTATCCCCACCTCTAGCATATCCAAACTTTGTTCGTGTCCCCACTTTCGGCAACCCGACTGTATGACCCAATCCGAATTTTCAAGAGTCGGCTATGATTCCATTTGTTGTCTAAAATCCCCTTATTAAATACCCCAAAAATTATGGGATTGTACATGCGCAGTACCCAAAAGAATATGGGATTGCACATGCCCAGTTCTATACCTCCTTTTCCTCATATTATATTATGAGTAAATACTAACAATACCTAAAATGCGAAAGAAATACAAAATCATAAGTCCCATAAGAAATAAGTACTATATGTTTTATCTACCTAACAGAAAGTACCCAAAAGTAAAAGCGTAAAACAGACTTACAATATGCTTGTACCCTATGTTATTCTTCCCAGCTATTGTTTCAATCATATACCATGCATCAGTGTCAGGAAGTCCCAACCCAGCCTTCATAACAATAAAAACAAAAGATAATAATCAAATAAAGTCCAAGGGGGATTTAGGTTATGAGAAAGTAGATTAGAGTTAAAGAACAACATACCATGTGTGTTGCAACTATGATTAGCTGTGTCGTTACTAGTGTTGCATAATTGGCCGATCTGACAAAACAGTTAGAATAACTCAACACAATAATATGCTTTCCATACCATTTATCTATAAATCTCTTCTTAATAATGTGGCCCCAATATACTATAACTTTAGCATCATTGCTAAAAGAATCTTAATGGTTCTTTGTAAAACTTAAAATTAGGAAAACAAAAGAAAACAGGGAACTGCTCCATATAAGGATATATTGAGAATAATAAAGACAGAGGCAATCCCATAAAAATAGCACGGATGCAACTTTTACCTATAAAATCCTATAGGAAAATGTTACAATTATTGAAATTGTTTAGTTTCAATATAGTTTCCGGTTCGATTGCATAGGAAACAGTTGCATCAGTTTTATTTTGTTTGGAATTTTTTCCAATGCCTGTAGTTTTATCCTTAGAGAAAGAGCAACTAAAGTATAAAATGATATACGTAATTATTATGTTGGTGTGAAAGTTATATAGGTATGAAGGTATAACTATATATATATATATATGTATGTATATATACACACATACAAAAATACATGCACACATAGTTTTTCAAGTCAGAAAAAATGTTTGAGGGGGGCTTGCTTTACTTGCAGCTGAAGAATAACCAACTCTTTAGTCATTTAAAATTGTAAATAATGAGGAAAATTTTACACTTTTTTAACAGAACAGCCTATATATAAGGCAAGATATCAGTATGCGACTGTTTGGATATCCAATAATATGTTGACTGGATTTGCTTGTGATTTTTCTTCTTTTTACTTTCTTAAGACGAAAGGTTTTCTGTTATCAACATCTATTTCATGCTGCCCTTTATTGATCTTTCAGATCTAGTTTTCTGAAGTTGAAGGGTCAAAGGTTTGAGGTCAGGAGAAAAAAATCAGAAGCTCAGATCTAAAAATGATGCATTTCAAGACAATAACCGAAATTCATTATATAAAAATATTGCCCCATGAGTCAAATCAAATACAATAATCAGCTGCCAATTACATGATAGTTAGTTTGATTAACCAAAAGAAATGGAACACCTGAAAGGCTAAAACTAGGCAGCAAAAAATGCAAAAAAAGAAACAGAGTTAAGAATCCGCATAGCATGTGAGAGAAAAATTATACAGTTTGTCAGTAAATTGATTAGCTGTACCCTTTTCTTGAGTATGTGTGCCTCAAATTTTAAGAGCATATATATAAATCATACATTTTTATTTTTTTATACCACTGTACACGCACACACTCATTGCACGTGACAAAAGATTGTAATGTGCTAATATTATTATAAATATTAAAGGTAATAAAAATTAATACATAAACGATAAGAAAAAATAGAAAATTAAATGCCAGAGAAATTGGACTGTGCAAGAAAAAACAAGTGAGAGCATGGGAAAGAAATTAGAGGATGATCAACAATGAGAGAGACAAAATAAAATGAGAGTGGAATTTATGATATTTCTTTTGCAAAAAAATAAATTAATGACATAGCTTCATCAAAACATAACCGACTAATCTCATACTCTCGCTTTATATTGATAGTTGTAAATATAATCCTTAAACATATTGAGGATGCAAAAATATATTACATAAAAGTGTTTTTGTTAAGCCTTATAATGAATGTCAAACATACAAAGTAAGGTAAAAAAACAAAACAGACAAACTAATTTGGAAAGGAGGTAGAACTAGATTTAGTCAATACATAATAGAGCTTTAAACATGAACAAATCCTTACTTGCTCGAGAATCGCTCCATTAGATACTCAAAATATCCTTCCCAGAAACTGAAATAGAACCAACCATACAGCAAATGTCAAAAGCTTAATTACGTAGCACAAATCTCGATGATTAAAATTTTGGTATTTTGACATGTGATTCACTACCGAAAGATCCTTCTTGTAAGCTAGCACTCGAGGGAAATGGCTCGGCTCTGTCATAAAAAGAGATTTCTATTTCCTTTTTTGACTATTAAAGGTAGTATTATGATTAGACAATTTTTTCCCCCAATATTTAAGCTTACTCTCATTTCCAGACAGGGTTAGTATAGAAGACGGATTAAGACACAATTTGTAGGACTTAGACACAGCAATGACAAATCAATCAGAATATATATTTCCATCTTCCACGTATAAAATTAAGATTAAAACAGGAATGTGAAAATTAATATAGAAATAAAAAAAATAGTAAATGGAATAATGGAAAGACAAACGCATACCGTAACTCCTCCCAGATGGAAAGAGAGCGAAGATGTCTCTGGACATAGTCTGAAACATTATTTGTGTCCTTTTTAAACATTTCAGCTGACACTTCAAGGGCATCCCTAACAGTTGCCATGTCATTTCGTGAAGTGGCACGACTAATTGCTGTTTTGAGCTGTAGCATTTACAAAATGATGTGTAATTAAAGAAGATAAAGGTATCAAAATGTTCAAGAACCAAAAGGCAAATCATAAAAACAAAAATAGAACTCTATACAGGGACAGAGAAGAGACACCTTACACATGGTTCAGTAATAAATTTTCTTGTATCAGACAAAATTAGATAACGTGCCAATAGTACAATAATACACTGATTAAACTTACAAGATTTGGCTAAAATAAACGAGCAAAAAAACCAAAAAAAATAACATGATTTAATTGTTATGGAGGAGAGTTCAAGTTTCAATAATAACCTCTATCAATTTCATTTAACAAATTCATGTAGTATAAACATACCAGTTCTTTCACAGCAATAAACTGTTCCTCAGTCAATTGACAGAGCCATCCCTGACAATACAAGTATAATGACTCTTAAGTGCACAGCATTGCAGCAAAAACATTTAGATAAAACATTGCAAGTTAGAGCAACATACCGAATGGATGTGTTCACTTATACATTCAACAAAGCCACTACCGCCAATCCCCTCTGCATCGGATTCAATTAAAGCTGCAAACCGAATATTATATGGTTACCTATTGCAAACTTACCCGTATCATTCAAGCAGGCTATATTTGCAGCAGCTGATAAACTAGATTCCCATCAAGGACAAGTTGATAAATATATGGACTTCCCTAATAAACATACCAAGAATTGTTCCATATTCAAATGATGAAAGTGGATCATCAGTTGATCCCAATTTCAAAAGGCGTAGCCATAAGCCCTGTTAACAAAGTACATTATAAAAATGAGAACTACATATTCAAATAACATTCTTATCAACACATGTATAGAAGTACACATTGATATTCAAGTTTCCTTCCTATTTTGAAGAAGAAAAATCCCTAGTGGCATCGAAACACGCCCTAGCTGAAGACATGTACATAGAAGCATGTATATATAGAACCATTTTTGAACAAACATACTTTGGGAACAGTAAGGATGTGTGATTCCATCTTAAAGGGACTGGACACAGTACTGAACAAAGTTACAAATAAAGGAAATTATCACACCTGAAGCTTCACTTTAATGTCTAAAACCATGCGCTCCCGTTCTGCCTGTAAGACATGTACATATAAAAATTAAAATTTTAACTACATTACTAAACTACGGGAAAGTCACAATGATAGTTTATGGAACTTACAGCCCTCTCCCTTGGACTTAGACTTTCAGCTTTTGACTCCTTACCCACAAGCATAGATGGTGAACTGATAAATGAAAGGAAAATATTAAGGAAAACTTGATGAAGAATGTGTGAAAGTCATTCTCTCTACTGCACTGTACAGAGAGTAGAGGACAATGCATCAATATAGATTTGTATACCTAGACATGTGTTTTCCAGAATTTTCAAGAGCTCCGCTTGCTGCTGCTAGAATCTGCTTCCTCTTTTCTTCCTGCTCTTCTGTTCTAATATTTGAAGGAAACCTGTCATAACAATATTTTGCACCAGATCCTGACGGAAAGAGAACAATATCAGAATTAGCATAATATTCATCTTGAAATGTCTCAAATATGTTGCGCTCCCTCTAATCACAAGTTAAACTTACAACTACTCAACAGTATCATCATGAGTACCTGATATTCCCACACCAGGATCAGATATAGTAATAATCTCAGGCTCTGCCACAACTGAGGGAAGAATCGATAGAGGATTTTGACCTCTTCCAATTGCATCTTGTAATTTATCAAGAAGATTGTTATTGCTTTCGTCAGAACCAAGACCTCTTTCCAAATAATCTAAGAAACCTTGAGATTCTAGAAATTGTGTTATCTGTTGAAGACAAAGGGAAAAAACCATCTCAGATTAATATGTCAAAATTCAAAGATTGGAGAATACTAACTTATTATTTGTAATACTGCATAGGAGGTAGAATGAATTAGATGGAGTCCTAGGTAAAAACTGTGCAGAACCTTAGCGATTTAATATTTTCAAGGAAAATTTGAAATTAATTGTTCCGGGTACAAGGAGCTGACATTTTTTAAATGAATAACCCATACACCAATGAAACTTCTCTATAAGTTAATAATAAAAAGTGAAAGGCAATTAGGATGAGAAAAAATCACCATTGGATCCGGTGGCTGGTTGGTTGACCGAGAGCGCTTCTTCAAAAATGCTTGATTGTTGAAGACCTGAGTCGCAGTATTTTCCTGACAAATAATGATCCATCAATGATATTCTGAAAATGTTGATGCATTAAACATTACAAAACCATAAGGGAAATAAGTTAAGAATTCATACAATGAAATTGCGGTAGCCACCTAAAAGTGATGCAAAAAACTTTAAGAATATCAACCTGCACGATAGAGAATTTTAAGGGCTAAGAAATAGGTGCTCAATATTCAGTACTATACTCTCACCAACAAATATATTTAGCTGTCTAGTCTGCAGGTTAATATAGATAAAATGGTCTGGCTTGACGTGTCACTGAATCAACAAGTACGTCAAAGGAGCACTTACGGGTTTACATATATTATAGGCAAAATGCGACATTGTTAATGTTATAATGTGAACATACCTGTTTTGAGTGAACATAAAAGTACGCTCCTCAGAAACATGCATTGGAAGTTGGAACCAGTTTGTACTTCAGACAAGCAGATGTAGTCTTATACAAGCACGCATTTATAATATACAATTGGTGTCTTGTTTCAAAAAATAAGAAATGGTATTTTATTATAACAAAGACGATTTCGTGAACTACTTGGGTTATCTAAAACCAGAATAAGGAACACTAAGGGAAGATATAGTAAAGAGGTACAAGAAGCAGAAAAATAGAGTTTTAAATCATAGAGCACACATTTCATTTAATGAATTATTTCAAGTAACTGCATATCCACAGATTTTTCTCTGGAAAAACATGCAGTGGCACCATATTGAATAGAATCACAATAAACAAATATCACATGTCCACATTTATAAAAAATAATAATAATAGCAGTAGTAGTAGTAATAATGATAATAATAATAATAATAATAATAATAACATATAATAATATAAAAAGGGTTTTGATACAACAAAAGTCCACAGCTTCAAGATAAACAGTTCATAAGCATGCAGAAGCTGGAGTGAGAGTGAATGATTTCATTTCAATAAAAGCAGTTGGGTTTAGGCACAGAGTGAGTACATCAAAATAATTGGTGTCCATGTATCACCTAAGTTGAAGGTCGTGATCTTGTCCCCAAGGCTTGCTGCCAACTCTAGAATTTTGCTCAGATGAATTTCCTGGACTGACTTTCATCAGGTCTATCCCCACCACATTTGGACACAATAACTTCAATATATCACCACGCAAAGAACTATATTCCGGCTCTGGTATAGGAGGTATTTCTTCTGATGTGGTGATGCGATTATGCTCAAGGTCAACTACCACTACCTACAATAGTACATTAGAAAACACCTGATTTTGAATTTCTTTTGTCATTTAACATATGTATCTCAAGAAATTGAAAATTGTATGTTACATTGACATGACAGTAACTAACATCATATTAATCTACAGAGCAAGTATAAAGATTGGACAATAATGATGTTAACAAGATGCTTCAGCCATGTGATGTTTCCCTTGTTTAATATTTGAAGAATAGAGCAAATGAGTTATATGTAGATAATACTAAATCCAGCCTTGCAAGCTTGTAGTAGAATCTCAACATAATAAATAGAGCAGATATAATTAAGTAAAACATTGGCACTCTTACAAGAACCTATGATACGCAGAAGCCAGTAAGACGACTTGGGGAAAGAAGGAACTTACTTCTGGGAAAAGAACCAAAAAAAGATCTTATATAAAGGAACTTACACCATCCATCGATAGACCATAAGTATCAACACCAGAATGCAGTCCCATCATATAGGGTGTAGGAGCATCAATATAGTCGACTCCACTGAAAAATAGTAATGGAATGTACACATGCTTCAGCACAACAAAAACAAAAAGATCAGACGACTATTCACTGCAACATTCAGCTAATGGCATTAGTACTGCAAAGAACTTATAGCATTCAACAAAATACAAAATCAATTAAATGCAGCTTCACGTACCCAAATAAACTACACTCACACTCTAACAAACCTACCTGCCACCGAAATGGATAGATTAAATGGCATATGGCTTCTGATGCAAGAGTTAAAAGAGAGTACCTGCATGGACCATTTGAGATAACAATTAACCAACTCTATATTGCCTCAAACTTTATGAATCCTATAATCAGTAAGTGCAGGTAAAACTTAAAAGGTACAAGGACAAGGAACCTTAAACAAACATTGATAAAAATTGAAATTAAAACTAGATCTTGAAATGTAAATCATTAGCTAAACACGAAGATTGAATATGTCAAGAACAAGCTTAATACAGACTTGATTCGAGCCAAAAATGGAAAGCTTCAACTAACTAACGAAATTAGTTGATAGTATAAGGCAACAAAAAAATAAAAATGGAGGAAGAATAAAGCAGAAATTAATAATAACTCGGGGAAGAAGAAATAGAGAGACAGATTCTAATAGAGAGTGATTTAAGTCATTTCTTCATTCATAAATTCTGATAATCTCACATATTACATGATCCTACTATTTGTACTACTAAAAGGATAAACCTAAAGTGTGCCACTAACTTACACTACGCTATCTTGCACCAACTTGGGGAAGAAGAAAATAAAAAATCCTATGGTTTACTTAATCTGCATTGAGGGCTTGGCCCTTATACTTTGCTTAATTTTCATCAAGGCCCTTGGCCTAACAGAATACTAATAATGTCTATCACAGACCCTAAAAGACACTGTCGCTGGACAATTGTCTTACTTACAGGCAAAGTACTGAGACTATGCTAATTTATTTAGCATTGTCATGTTGCTTCGGGATTGTGGAACTCTAGCTTTGAAGTGTTAGAGAAAGAGTGAACGTGACCTGCATCAGTGGATAATCATTATTAATTCTCTTTTGAGGGTTTGGAAGAAACAAGGAAGCAAAATACTATAGAAGTGTGCTTTCTTCTCAGTTTTATAATGAATTTGAAACGAGCGTAATGCTACACTATTTAGAGCAAGCTGCTTGTCTTTTAATTTGTCACGGAATAAAGTTATTTTTCTTGCCTCCCTTTGGCTTATGATACGGGAGCATTTCGAGTGATTTCTGTATATAGATTGGAAGGGTGCACTTTTTGAAGTGTTTTCTTTTTGTTTTCGCTTCCACTTGTCCAATGTGGGTGGAGTTCTTGTCCACCCTTTTTCCGTGTATTATATATGTTCTATTAATAAAACGTCTTCTCGTATCCTCACAAAAGACAAACTAGGGTCGAAATTACTTTGTAAGGAATGGAAGCACTCAACCTAGCAACTAAGTGGTAAAAAATGTGGCAGTAGCAAATTGTTAAGATCTCATGCAGAAAACAAAACAACAAAATCTGCAAGAATCACCAGGTGTCAGGGTAATCATGGGTGTACAAGAATTCTATGTGGTTTCATGATGTTAACACCGTGACTGAAAATAAACATGGCAAAACAGTGGAAGAACTTAGAACAAAAGGAAAGAAAAAGCTATATTGTTTGTAAACTAAAACAATTTCAAAATTGCTAATGTAAAAGAGATACTTGTTTGATCGAATCAAAATCCTCCTTTCAATCAACACGGCCGTAAATAGCTTAATGAAATTATCAACATCCAAACACTGCATCAATGGCTGAAATGATATCTGCATTAAGAGAAACATGCAGATATTACAGAATTATGATCAAATTGTAACCAAGGACTAAATCACACTACTTGAAATGTCAGAGTATAAAATAACCGTAAGGGAAGGTAGTTAGTTTGGCACCTACATCAGCATAAGGTAGACCATCCTTTGGTGGAACCTCAACAGCAAGCAGGCTATTCTCAATAGCAAACAGCACTCGATCCTTTCCAGGAGCAGGCAAAGGTACTTTGGAAACCGTATAGGCTATAACATCCCATAATGGCTTGCTGAAAATGGTACATAGTTGAACATTAGATGCAACGGTAGAGAACACAAAAAAAGGATGAAACATTAGTACGTCTTTGTTAGATACAAATTAATTGATGTTCACCAATCGAAAAAAGAAATAGCAGACCATATGTCGTTCAAAAATATATATTCCACTCTGGTTACTTTCACCTAAGAAGCAAAGATTCTTCTGTAGATTGGTGAATCCCAAATTCCAGATTTGTTGGGATTCTTCTGAATTTTTTCAATGATAAAATTTGAAAATATTACTACTACTATATATTATACTAATTAATATAACGTTTTAGATACTAATACAATCTGCAAAATTAGAGTAAGAGATAATTGGCACATATTTCCTAAATTCCTAGACTGTATTAGTGTATTTTTCATGAATTAAGGTTTATTAGTAGTACTGAAGTTTCAATGTATGTATAATATAGTATATGTATAAAAAAATCTATTTAATATGTAAATATGTACAAAATACACATTTTATGTGATTTTGCCCAACCATTGAATTCCCTTATGCGAACCCGAATCCTTGCTCCTTAACTTTCACAATCAACTAATTCAATTTAGCTACTAACTTGTTTGATTCTCCATTAGTTTCTTGCATTTGTATGTGTTAGAGGCAACTCATAAACTTGTACAGAACATTCACCATTAACATAACTAAAAAGATTCTTTAAACCATGAAAATAAATAAAGCTGATCTAGTCCACTCAACTATCGAGACTCCTTTTTACAATTAAAGTGTTTCAAAGAGTAATCATGTGGTCCCCTTTAAACATAATGTATGACGACAGATGTAACAAGTCTTTAGTACTTTCTCATATTGAATTCTTAGTATATCAGAAAGAGAATCTTAAATCATAAAAGAAGACGTACCTACTCCCGCTGGGGGAAAAGCAAAGTACAAACAGTTCCTCAAGTGCATCTCGAAGGATATGGAAACTAGGTGAACGTGAAACAAGACATATACATTTGTCAGCAAATGAGTTTGCAGGAATGCGATAAGCTTCAGCAATGTCCTCACAAACTGGATCCCGAAAAGCAATGCAACTAACATAAATCTTAGACCCATCACCCTCTGCAACAACCAGCGGATCGAGATGTTTAAAAAAGGGGGGGAAAGACATTAAAGCAATTCCCCAAATAGCAATTCCCCAAATAATAAGCACATAGTTCTTCTAAATTTCATGAGAAAACAAATAGACATAAGATACATAACAAGGAGGAAAAAAAATATTAAAATAAGCATTAAGAGCATCCATTTACTTTTTTTTTGCCACTTTTTCATTATTTTTATTTCTCTCTTTTTCTTTTTCTTCTTCAGTTTCTTTTTTTTTCTTTTTTAACAAGGAAATGGACTTTAGTGAAGAATAACTTGTACAAGTAATCGTCTGAACCCATCTTGTTAGGGATGGCAATTCACCCAGAACCAGATGGGGATCCCTGATGAGGCGGGTTTTTTTACCTTACACCGGGTATGCTCCCTGCCCCCGTTCCCCTTGATATATATATTTTCATAGTTATTATTATGATTATGCATATATATTTTTATTGTTTTGAAAATTACATTTTTTTTTACTTGTACTTTTATATATGTGAATATTTTTATGAAAATTCTAAATACTTGAACTATATATGTTTTCTAAACTTATAACTTATATAAGTATATTACATTAATAACTATATATATAATATAGAGGAACAAAGACCCGGAGAAACACGTGGCCTAAACCCGACGGCACGGGGACATTTTCCTAAAATCCAAGGGTGTCCGGGGAGGGTTAGACATACAAAAACCTCCCCCACCCCGCCCCATTGGCATTTGATGCATCTTGTCCAGCTAGTTAATATAGGTTATGAGAAGATGAAGAACCTTCTTAAAATACCAAAATCTAAATACAAAACAATTCAAATATTACTAAAATTAGGAACGTTAAGATCGAACACGGTGGACAAGACAAACTTCAGGCTCCTTATAGTTTTCTCCTATTTTTAATACTTTCTTTTGCTGTTGGGTGAGATGAGGGGAGAGAAATAACTCAGCTATGGTTCAATATTTGAGACATTGTCGACTTATGACAAGGTTACCAGTTCTGTTGTGACTGAAACCTCAAGAAAATGAGTGTATAATAAGTCAGATAGACAAAGGCAACAGTTACAAGCAAAAGAAAATTTGTTGGGCAGCTAGGACAAGGTGAAGGCTCCAATAATGAGGACATGTTGTTGTGCAAGTTGATGGAAGAGCCAACATGCTATGGAAGTTTAAGGGGTGATAAATGTCATTGCACTGGAGTAGCTAAAATCATATTTTGAACCATTCGCTACACTTCCTACCCAGAGAAGAAAACTCTCAAGCATCCACTCTTGGTCTCCACCCCATTGGATACAAGTAAAATACTATGGTAAAACTAACATATCCCAGTTTTGAACTCCATCCGCCACTGATTCAATGATTCTTTTATGGCATTGGAACATCTTCCAACAATGACAGTCTACCCACTTCCACCTTCTACTCCTCCCACTTCCCCCTCCTGCAAGAGGCCATTCACTCCTACCATTTCATATAAATGCTGCATATCTGACAGTAGCCTCACTATCTTCACACCCACCCTCCCCCACAACAATTTATTCCAGCTTTCAAGATCTGTTTTCATTTTTTAGCCTCTTTCATTTCCTAGCCATTCTTCGTACCTCCTTCAAACCCATATTCGGGTCACAAGTGTCTAACCATGTCAATGAATTTCAGTTCTACCAACCACATATTTTCAAATTGGAAAAGATCTTTCCCCTCGTATCACCCTCGCTGTCCAGCAACAATGGGACATGCTCTGAGACTGTCATCGGAAGACACACTACAGTAACATCAAAGAATTTACCCTACCATTCTTGCGAGATAACAATCAATTCAAAAAAAGAAGAGGGGGAAAACTGTAGCCCTCTGAAAGAACATATAAATAAAAAGAAGTCCTTGTTCAAATGAACTATGAACCAGAACAAGAAATGGCACTATGGCAGTAAGAAGCTGTTTGGTTCTTTTTATTTTAAATTTTTAATACACAAGGAAACATACAGGTCATATGGAGGAGTGTAAATCTTCTTAATGCTAAGTGCCGTAACTTCATTTAAAAAAAAAAAGCACATCATTATTGTTCAAAACAGACACTTGCTTACCAGTTAAAACAATAGGATAACTCCTTGGAAACGTAGAGGAGTCATTAGAATCAAAGCCTGATGCATAAAACTCCACACCAGCTGGTAAAACACACTGCAAATATAGGTGCAAAAAGTATGATAAAGTGAGTGAAGTATATATATGACTAAAGAACGATAAGAAAGAGTATCGACTCATTCAGTCCCTCCTCACCCCACCCCGGGCAGCCCCCACACATGATATCCTAACAAAAGGAAACTTTATGATAATCAATGGAACGCCTAAAAAGCACAATGTAATTAAGGAGTGGATCAACCAAAGGATAATTTTAACACAGCATAACGGAGACATATATATCTAATAAATAGCAGATTGGAATGCCCAGTGTAATGTTATATATGAACCTCAAAGCTTAAGATCATTTTTGGTATTACAAAAATAAGATTTTACTGATAGAAGATAAAATCATAAAATATACTAATGGGACAAAAAGTCCACCAAAGTGGAAGAAGAAAAAGCAAATAGCCAAAGCACTTGTTAAAGTGCTGCTGCACTTCAGTCCCTCTGTAAATATGAAACAGAAGGCTGTGGAATGCTTCTGCAGCGGTTGACCTCAAAGAACAATTCAAAAAACGCATTTACGTTGATGTTAAAATACAAGGGAAAACAAATCGTCCATCCATAGGGAAAGAAAGTGAAAAACAAACAAAAAACAAATCACTTGATAAAATGTTGACTTGTGCTAGTCGTAAATTTTAAGCATGACCAAAGAGATTTGATGGTGGTTTTGTGAGAGACCAAAAACCACCTGTGAGATGGTTTTCCCAAAGTTAGTGACAAAGTGTTGAGTTCAATGGAGAAATCAGTAACAAGCAATAGAAATAAGGATTTAGGAGTAAGATAGAGATAGTTTAAATTATAAAGGTTTATAAGAGAAGATTGAAGACGAAGGTAGATATATATTGAGAGAGAATACAGATATATATATATATATATATATGTATATATATATATAGAGAGAGAGAGAGAAGAGAATGGCCAAGCTAAAATTGAATTCATAATATTCATCTTCATATCACGTAAGACATGCCTTTCTATTTAAAAACCTACTAACCTAACCCAAAATGCTAAACTGCACCGAAGGAATACTACCACCCATGTGCTAGCCATTTCTAGAAACTCTTAACTACTTCCTAGGTCTCTAACTTATTTTATTTCTATTGTGGCCATTGTCTTACATTGCCTTTCCCTAAAAATCCCTGTCTTCTATTGGATTTCCTTTTGTCACCTCCCCCAGGATCAAATACCAATATCTCAAGAACATTGAGAACCTCTTACTTGTCTCACTGAGTGTGAACCTTGCTACTTCCATTTCCCAGTGATAGTTTGTCCACGTATCATTTACAGACTATACAACAAATTGGGCTTTCCATCACCTGTGCTTGTGACCATATTAATTGCATAAATTTCATTATCCTCGTTAAATCTTGTATCAGGGTTTGAAACTCTCTTTACAACTTTGTTTCCATCAACCACAAACTTTTTTCAACATAGCCTCATCACTGGCTAGAGGTGAGAAATGAGTAAATGACACATTATGTTATTTAAAGAGGGCTAGTTCAAGTTCCTCGTGATGTATTAGCTACTTTTTGAATGTTGGTTTTCCTTTATATTCATCATGCTCATCATATATACGAAAACCTTCTTGCCATGGCTCCTTATCATACATAGAGTTTCAATATCTAGTGGGGCTTCCTCCTCCTTGATACAATACTCATCAAAGGATGGAGGTCCTTCCTAAATAAATGCATTCTTGATCAGTAAATAGTCCTCCGCTAAAATGAGACTCTGAGGGAGTCCTCACTAAATTCCTTCTCGTGTTTGCCAAATAGGTCTCCTATGGCCCCTCTTCTTTGATTTATTTCTTATTAAGTGACTGAAACTTAAAAATTTATCATGCAAGTATCTACAAGTAAACAATACCAATAAGCTCTACCATACAAATCTATTTTTCTCATCATACAGCAATGCCCAATTAGTAAATAATTCAGCTCAAACTATAACCTCAACCAAATTCAAAACAAGGGTCGAATGCTTACTGTGGGAAGTTGGGGAGGCGGAGGAGGATAAAGAGTGTGGTTAGAAGGAGGGTACTGATCCAGGAGAGAAGGCAAGTACATGACTAATGTCCCATGAAATCCCTTGTTCCCGTCTAGTGTTCGAATTTCTGGTCCAATCCCGCACACCACGAAGTACTCGAAGATCCCAGCCATTAACGATTCTCTCTCTTGCTAAATTATACCGCCAATTATGAGAGAGATGAATTGAACTGGGGTATTATTTAAGATCTGGTGTTATATGTATAGACCTACTAGATCTACAATCGAACTAGTTTGAAATTGATGGAACATTTTCAGAGACAAATTTCTGGATCTGGGTTTAATCTCAGGGTGAAAGAAGAAAATTACAAAATGGTTATATTCGTACATAGGAGAGCATGAATCTAAGTTAAAGATAAATATTATGATCCAATAAACCTAAAAAAAAACGAAAAGATTACTATCATTCTTTTCAATGGTGAGTCATATAACTATTTCCACTATGAACATTATGTTTCAACCCAACTTCAAGATCATATAGACGGTGCTCGTAGATATATTCAGCAATAGGATATGAGGATGTGCACAATCTTGTCTTATGATAATATGTCATTAGACATCTTGTAAGATAGTGACAAAACACCTCTTCAAAGTTGGGTTCACTTTACCCTATTCGATTCACCAAAATTAAATATCAAATGACGTATACAATACTACACAGTTATCTAAAGTTCTCAATAAAATTATTTCCATACTATTTAGGGAGAACCTCAACAACTATAGACCACCGTTCTATTCTTACATTATCCCCGTCAATTCGGCAACAACACTCTTATTACCGAAATGAATTGTGAAAGAAAAGGTTGAAAGCAATTAAATTAGAGAAAGATAAAGAATATTATGACTAAAGATAATTAAATTATCAATAGCCTTCATCGGTAATAAATCAAAGATTTAGAACATATGGTAGATGATAAAACTTTTCAACAATAGTTGCAGCGGAACGAGCAATCTATTAGAAGAGTCAAATAGGCTATAAAGTCTATTATCTTCTCCACATTAAAAGTCCACCAACAATGTTTTATCCTTGTAACACCAATCAACAGTTCATTTCCACAGTTATATGAATAACTCATAATCATAATTGTGATTTTAATTACTCTTCTCATCCAGGACGAAGATAATTTTCATCGTCTGTCTTTACCTGAAACATCAAAGATCATGGTTATACCAAATCACAGTTTCTGTTCATAATCATACTAATAAATTCATCTTTGCACTATAGGCCAAAAATATTCATTAACAGATTCATCTTCTGCATTATGGCCAAAAGATATTCAACAACATGTCATTATTGCACTATGGGGCCAAAGATATTCAACAACAGATCATCTTTTGACTACGTGCCAAAGATATTCATTGATAATTAATTCATCTGCTGACTACTGCCAAAAAAGATATTAATATCTCAAAGAAATACATAATCATTTCGGAGTTTATATAAACCATAATTATAATCATGTTGATCAATTCACCTTCAGACTTAAGCCTAAAATATTCAATTGTAAATTCAATAGTCATGATCATACCAGTTAACAATTCATCTTTGCACTACTGCCCAAAGAGAACCCATAGTCACGATAATACCAATAATCTATCCATTTTTACACTTAAGTTAAAGAAAAATTTCTTCACCAAGATTATAAAAATGTTATATATGATAATAAAAATAATATGATCAACTGTATTTAATTTCAAAAGTAAGATTCATAAATCAATGATTTCATAACACCTTAATCCAAATGTTATAAATCACTTAATAATCTCATAATCTAATATTGTTAATATTACCACAATATCTTACTCATTTTTTAAACTTATAAATAATTTATTTTAATTGTTTACACTTAACTAATTAATGCATTTAATCACCCTAAAATGCTAAACTCATAAAATTTCATCACCAATAATCAAAACCCTCATTAAAAATCTGCATATACCTTATATAGGATTTCCAAGCCATAAAATCCTATTTTTCAATTTTGTTACTTCACATAACATATTTAATTCATTTACTCATAACTAGTCTATTTTCATGAAAAATACTAAATCAGTCCCAAAAATATTTCTTTTCTAGGATTTAGCATAATATAATCCCATATTGAACATATATTTTTCTCAAAATTTTTAAAATTCATTTACTATTTTTCACATGGCCAAAACTGTCGAATATTTAGATATTTATCATAAATTGTACTTTTATCCAAAAATTCCAAAATATACAGAATATATTGATGTTATATAGATGTACTCCCAATAAAAATTTCACCAATTTTAGAGTTAACCATAAGGAGTTATAAGGGTTTACTTTTAAAATAGTCTTTTCCCATAAAATTCATAACTCTTAATCTATACATCCAAAAATCGTCATTTTTGGACACAATCGAGAAAACTCATCAAAATATCATTTCAAATTTTTCTAGAATTTTTGAAGGTTAGAAAAATTACGAAACTGAAGAAACATAATAACCCTTAAAATTTCTTACAATCCCTTATCTCAAAAGAGCAGTATTTATGACCGAAATATAAAGCCGAAGGAGCCTTGCACCGAATAACAACTCTCAAAGTATCTAAATACTCTTGATAATATAGAGAGAGAAAAAGAGAAAACTTATGTTTCTGGTGTGATTTTTAATTCTAACTTAGCCCTCTATTTATAGGAAAATGTTAGCCCGCCAAAGCAGACTTTACCTGTAATCTGATGACTTTACCTGCTACTATTCCCACCCACCACATTTGAAATAGAATTTTAGCACATTTCTTCACCAACCATAGGTGGGGCCCATGCATTCTAGAATTTATCACCAAAATGATAAATTCTGAAACTTCAACAATTTCTGAACCAGTCACCTCTTAAAATTCATAACAATTTATATGTTCATTTTTAACGGTTCAAAATTTGTGGACATATACTCAACTTATATATGTATAACATATCCAAAAATCACAACGATCCAACGGTCGGATTAAAAATTATAACTCACGCAATATATCTCAAGAACACTAATTTAATTTTTAATACCTCCATTCTGACAAAATACTGATAAAACACCTCAACATTAATTCCTTCAATTATAGCCACATAAATAAATCCATCACTTATAGTCACATCAAGTAAATATTTCCTTATCATATAAATCAATAATTAATTATTCACAAATAATATTACAGAATCACAATAATGACAACCGACGAGGTTCCCTAAAGAAAGAGGGCTTTCAGATAAGGATTTTTCCTTCTTTGGCGCAATTAATTAGGTGACCAAACCTCTCATTGACAGAACTTTCTAGACATTGCCAATAATGCCATCTAATAATATTATCCAAATACTATGAATTATTGATCGGATAATGGAAAATATTGTGCAGTGATAATTATTGAAACAACAATAATATAAAATATCAACGCAACAATTATTGAATCAATAAAATAAAATATTGAACAATAATTACTGTAACAATTATTGAGTAGAGTCTTCTTACGTAAGAATCAATAATTCAAAAATACTGTATAATACCGTGTGCTACTGTGCAACCACGCATATTATTGTATTTTAACCACCGGGTATTCCAACAGTGTTAACGGTAACTACTACGCCGCTATTTATAAAAACTCAAACTTGTCATTTTCTTCATCCGATAGTTATTCTGTTATGGGGCCCATAAACGGCTGCGTCTTCGTACGAATATTCCCCGACAACAAGAATATTCCACGACCGAACAAATATTCTCCGACAACAATGAGTATTTTATAACCATTTGCGTATTTTGAATATTTTTTTCACATATCACCCTTAACTTTATTTTTTATCAATTTCACCATTTATTGAATAGAAAAATTGAATAATTTTATTTCATAAAATTTTAGGGTCTTACAAAGAATCGTCTGCGGCGGCCACGCCCTTTGAGACTACACGTGGTTCGAGGATTTTAGTTCAAGCCGAGGCCACGTATGTGAGAATGAGCACCTATGCGTTTCTAATCAAGTTAGATCTCGGGACTCGAGATTTTGAGCTCTCGTCATATTTGTGTTGGTGGTTTAGCTATTGCTTAGCCTTGCACAGAGCGAGAAAAAAGGCAAAATCGGCAAGGACGAAAGCACAACAACTCTGTTTAATTTTGTCAAGTTTAATCATATATTGGGCATTGACTTTTTCAACTGTTTATTGTTGATTGACTGATTGTTGTGAATTGTAATGTTGTTATGTTAATTATGGAAGCCTTCAATTTGGTTATTACCCGAATACCCGAATGTACAATTTGGTAATTCGGTAATTCGGTTAGTTCAAAATTTTGATTAGTGTTCGGATAGTAAAATTATGGCTAATTCGGTATTCGGTTATAACCGAATAGCCTATTCGGTTCGGTTATAACCGAATTATCACCCCTAGTTATATCGATAAAAAATTAATATTCGTTTATTTTTTTAACGGAATGACCCAATTTTAAAATAATAATTAATTTAATAGGGTAATTTAAAAAATTAAAAGTTCAATGGTATAATCAGTAAAACGTGTCGATTACAATGAGAGTTTCATTAATTTTGCCATAATAATATCTATTCAAATACTCTATCCCTCCCAAATGATGGTCGACTTTTTACACATTTTAAAAAAAAATTAGTTATATTTAAATTATAATATTTTTTACATATGACTAGTGATGTTTTAATAAATATGTGTACAAAATAAAATTATGATAATTAATAATAAAAGTATTATATACAAATTATTAAATTATTTAAGATAAATAGACATTTAACTTGAGATTATCTAAAATATTAAAAAGGACTTTTATAAGATTATTTATTTTTTATATTGTTTAAGTAATACTACAAAAATTAATATACTATCATTGGGGTTTTGTACAATTTGGGTAAGGAATGCTCGAGAATTTTAACTAAGAAAATGATACGATAAAAAATAAGAGAAAAATGTTTGTAAGTTAACTCAAGAAAGTGTTATTATGTAAAGTGTGACGCCCCCAAAATAGGTATACATCACCCATTCTGAGTTGTCAATACATGGTACAGAAACAACTACAACTTTATTATTACAACAGTAAAGCTGTGAGTTTGAATACAAATATTATCTTCAGACAATATCTATACTCAAATAAATCCTCATCACATTTATTGATACATTATTTTACAAAATGGTGAGGCTCTGCTAAACAATCCTTTCTAAAACCTTCATTCCATACCCCACTCGTAAATCGCTTATATTCTCGCCTCCACGAGAAAAATGGAACAAAAAGGAAAAGGGTGAGCTCAACTAGCTCGATAAAGAATATTATGACTAAGATAATATACAACAAATTATCGTTAGTCTTCAATGAGAAAAAATCTAATAGAATCTGATAGACAACAAATTTTAAATCAATATTCGCAATGAAATAATAATTCATTAGAAGAGTTAAGTAGAGAATGCAAACTACTATCTTCTATGTATGAATTTAAAAGTTCATCGTCATCTTTTATCCCCTGTAACATCAATCAATATACATCCGGAATCAAATATTCATCTTTGCACTACAGCCAAAGATATTCATCGATTGGTCAGTATTCATTTAAACACTGTTCATCTTTGCACTACGGGCCAAAGATATTCTTGAAATCATTCATCTTTGCACTACTGGGCCAAATATATTCTTAAGAAATCATTCATCTTTGCACCTACAGCCAAAGATATTCCATAATATCATCATTTAAGGCGAGGGATGATGAAAAATATTTTTTTTAAAGCGAATCCGGTGAAACAAAAAATGACAAGGATTAAGGATTAAGGATTCGTACTTGGTTTTATCCACGTCCAAAAAATACCTCAAAAATAATCATAGTGGTGTAAAATTTAAGAATGATCAAAACATGGATACAATCGAGAGTTAGTATCCGAATAGATGTTTTAGACGAAAAGAAGAAATTTTATTTTTTGATTGAATAATCTCAGATCACGTGAATAGTCTCAGATATCGTGAATAGTCTTAGTATACGTGAATAATAACTCAGACACCAAAAGATAGAAATTCCACAAAAACATCTTCACGCTTACGAATAATAGTACTCGTGAATAGTAACTCGTGAATAGTAACTCATGAATAGTAACTCGTGAATAGTAACTCATGAATAGTAACCCATGAATAGTAACCCAGAGCATGAAAAAGTTCCAAATTTGATAAAACTTGGATCAACATTTCAAAGATAATGATATTGAAGAAATAATATCATTCTGAAAAAAAAATAATATCCCTTACCTCGAAAGATCGAGACTTTTATTTAGAATAGGATTATAGTCTTTGAAGGAACTTTGCAAATCTAGCAATACTCAAAGTATACTCAAAATACTCACAAGAATACGCTCGATAATATAGAGAAAACTTGATTTACGGTGTGATTTTCAATTCTAACCTAAGCACCCTATTTATAGGAATTTGCTTAGAACACCAAAGCAGAAAATTTAATATATTAATAATATTATTTTTCCACATCTTCCTACGCACACCATCAGCTGAAATCAACCACTAACACATGTCCCATAAGTGACAAAAACGTTTTTCATGCAAAAGTTACTTAAAACTCCAAAAAAATGATAATCAATTAATCCGGAACTTCAATAATTCATAATAAATAGCCCTTTCATCAGAAAATTCGAATCTCACGTGTTTTTATAGGAATTTCAATTGTCTACAACTTTGCAGAAGAAAGTTTTTCCAAATTCCAAATAGAAATTGACCGAAATCCACAAACCAAGGCGATTTTCTGTTATAATCAAATTTCAATCGATAAATGGGGTCCACAGACATGTTTAACATGTTTTAAACATTTATTGCAACAAAAATACTCTTCCTCCTTGTATACTCATATATCCCACATTCGTTGTAAAAATATATCAGATTAATATATTATTAAAATAATATATTTAAATGAATTATTTTATCGAAAAAGATAAAATATTAATTTTTAACAATTGTCATTTTAAAAATTTTCTCCATCTATATCCACATAAAATCAATATTTTCCTCATCATATAAATCAATAATTAATTATTCACAAATAATATTACAGAATCATGATATTGGCAACTAAGCGGTTCAGGAAAGAGGGGCTTTCGATAAGAATTTCTTCTTATCGACGCCAATGATTAGGTGACCAAACCTCTCCTTAGACAAAACTTTCTAGACATTGCCAATAATGTTATCTAATAATATTATTGAGGATAATATGAATTATTGCTTCGATAATGAAAATATCGTGTAATGACAATTATTGAAAACAACAACAATATAAAATATCAACGCATGACAATTATTAACTCGATAAAATCTTGAGCAGTAATTCTGTAACCATTATTGAGTAGTGCCCTCTTACGTAAGAATCAATAATTGGTGCAATCTGGTATCTCACTTGTTCAACAACGCGTATTAGTGTGTCTTAACCACCGGGTATTCCAACGGTATTAGCCATAATAACTTCTGTAGTTATTTAAAAATAACTTATATTTGTCGTTTTCTTCATCCAATCGCTTTCAGTTATGGGGCCCACACATGGCCATTTGCTTGGCCGTCATGCATACGAATATTCCCGACAAGCGATACGAATATTCCACGACCAAACGAATATTCCCGACGATAATGAATATTTTATAACCACTTGCTTATTTTGAAATATTTGCGTATTTAACCCTTAACTATCCACATTAATCAAATCAACCCTTACTATTTCAAAATAATAAATAAAGGAAATTCCTTTTTATTTAAAAATTTCGAGTCTTTACAACCTCCCTCCTTATGAAATTTCATCCTCGAAATTGACGTACGTACTGGTGTTTGAAAAGGTGAGGATACCTCGCTTTCATTTCCGTTTCAATTCCCGGTCATTTCCTCTATAAGCATGATTCCTCCACAAAACTTTAACTTGTGGTATGACCTTTCTTAGCGTAGGACATGCTCCTTCCTATCCAAGATCTTGGCGGTACCTCCTCATATGTTAAGTCTTAATTTATCTCGTCCGGTTCTAACTCAATAACGTGGTTCGGGTCTTTCACATATTCTGAAGTACAAATATGTGAAACACATTATGAACACGAGACATACTCGGATGTAACGCAAGTCATAGGCTACATTTCCTACTCGGTCGAGAATTTGAAATGGACCGATAAATCGTGGATTGAGCTTTCCTCTCTTCCCAAATATTGTAACTCCTTCCATGGAGCAACTCGCAACAATACATGATCCCCTACATTAAATTCCACGTCCTTTCGATGAAGATCCGCATAACTCTTTTGTCGATCTTGTCTTGGTTTTGTATCGTTGTCGAATCATTTGGATCTTTTCGGTGAGTCATACGTCTTAACTTCGGGTCCCAACAATGTTGCTTCACCCACCTCATCCCAACATATTGGAGAAGCGACATTTTCGTCCATATAATGCTTCAAATGGAGCCACACCTATACTTGCACGATAAGCTGTTGTTGTTGTAGGAGAATTCCACCGATGGTAAATACTTATCCCAACTACCCTTGAAGTCAGGACACGAGTCTTAATAGATCTTCAAGAGTTTGAATAATCCTCTCGATTGTCGTCCGGTTTGGGGATGGTATGCCGAACTAAATCGCAAATCCGTGCCCATAGTTTTTTTTGCAAGCTAACCCAAAATCTTGAAGTGAATCTTGGGTCACGATCCCAAAACTATGGATACAGGCATGCCATGCAACCTCACAATCTCATTCACGTACATACTAAGAAGGCGTTCAAGGAATAAGTCTCCGTGTCGGCAAGAAATGAAAGCGGACTTGGTTAATCTATTAACAATAACCCAAATAGCATTGATGCCTTGAGAAACCGTAGGAAGACCCGTGTGAAATCCATAGTAATGTGTTCCACTTCCATTCAGAAATCTCAAGTGGTTGCAACGGACCCTTAGGTACAAGATGCTCGCCTTTACACAGCCGGGCAAGTTAAACACATCGAGATAAACTTTGCAATCTCTCTCTTCATATTGTTCCACCAAAATGTATGTAGAAGATCACGATACATTTTAGTACTTCCGAGGATGGATTGCAAATGGCGATTATTGTGCCTCCATCATAATCTTGTACTTCAAATCGAGTCGTTAGGAACACAAAGTCTAGAGTGGACTCAAGTATTCCTTCTTCATCAATTCTCGCGCTCGAATAGCTCCTTCTTGTACTTTCTTCTTCATATGCGCATTACTCCGATTCGGTGGCTTGAAAGCTGACCTTAACTTTTTCTATTAAAGTTGGTTCTACGCGTATACTTGACATCATCGCTGCTCGTTCGCGATATGATCTTCTACTCAATCGTCACTACCACGTTTGCTTTACCGGGATGGTATTGAATAGTGTGGTCGTAGTCTTTCAATAGCTCGAGCCAAGTCATTTGCTTAGCGTGTTGAGTTCTTTTTGAGTGAAGAAATATTTAAGGCTTTTATGGTGCGAATATATCTCCACTTTTCCCCCATATAGATAGTGCCTCCATATCTTTAAGAAAAACGCATTGCGACTTAACTCTAGATCATGAGTAGGATAATTCCTCTCATACTCTTTAAGTTGTCGCGAGGCATAGGCTATGACTTTCCACGTTGCATGAGAACACATCCTAACCCTTTGCGAAAGCATTTGTAGATAACAAATCCATCCGAACGGATGGTATTGTTAAACAGTCTTAGAAATAAGTCTCCTCTTAAGCTCTTGGAAACTTTTCTCGCATTCTTCGCTCCAAAGCGAATTTTGTATCCTTCCGAAAGTTAATTTGAGTTAATGGAGTAGCGATTCGAGAAAACCCTTCCACGAATCTCCGATAATAACCATTTAAGCCCAAAAGCTACGTACTTGATCCAACACCGACTTGGTTGCTCCTAACTTTGTATTGCTTCAATCTTGGCCGGATCAACGGATACTCCATGTTTCGACACTGCGTGCCCAAGGAATGCTACTTCCTCAAGCCGAACTCGCATTTCTTCAATTTGGCATATAGTTGGTTTTCACGAAGCCTTTGGAGTACCGACTTCAAATGGTGCTCATGATCTTCACGGCTTTTGGAATATATGAGGATGTCATCAATAAAGACAACAACGAATTGATCCAAATATTCCTTGAATACTCGGTTCATCATATCCATGAAAGCCATGAGGAGCATTAATTAGTCCAAAAGACATGACTAAGAATTCATAATGCCCATCTAGGAGTTGAAGGCGTCTTTGGAATATCTCGATTCTAATCTTCAAATTTGATGATATCCGAGCGAAGATCGATTTTGAAAAGAATTGTGCCCCTCACGGTTGGTCAAACAAGTCATCAATACGAGGTAGAGGATACCTATTCTTGATGGTGACATGGTTCGATTCAGATAGTCAATACTGAAAGTCGCATACTCCCCGTCTTTCTTCTTTACAAATAAAAGCAGGAGCACCCCGAGGAGATGTCTTGGGGCCAGATGAAACCGATGTCCAACAATTCTCGTAGTTGGACCTTTAACTCTGAAGTTCAATAGAGCCATTCGATATGGGGTTTTAGAAATGGGCTTTGTACGGGTTCAAGATCAATAAAGAATTCAACTTCACGTTACGGGGTAGGCAGGAAGTTTCTTGGGAAATACGCCACGAAAGTCAATAACAACAGAATATTATTCAAATTTGGCGTGTCTTTATTCAAATCCATAACATGGGCTAAGAAAGCTCGACATCCGTTTTTTAATAAGCGAATAGCTTTATGATTAGATATAGCGGTGATTGATTTTAATGGTTTAGTTGCTTGAATTCGCATAACAACGGGTTGGTTAGGAATATGAAAACTAATAACCTTACGAAAACAATCAATTTTGGCATGATGAGTAGTTAACCAATCAATCCCTAAAATCACATCAAAAACAAGTATCTTTAAAGAGATAAGGTCACGGTGTAAGGTGATGGTGCCAACTTGAATCAAACAAGATTTATAAGCGATGGATGTGATGAAAGTTTCTCTAACGGAGTTTCCACAGATAGGTCAAAGTCTAATTTCTCCCGAGTCAAGTTTAAGCGTTGAGCACATGCGGAGAGATAAATGAATGGGTAAGACCGGTATCAAGTAAGGTATAAACTTCGCAAGAATTTATAAATAGCTTACCCGTGATAACCTTGTTTGGGTTCCTCGCATTATGACCGATCCACAATAAACGCTTCTTCCGGAATCGTTGACTTTGACTTTTCTCGGGACGATCTTTTGAGTCACCGCCCATTGAACTAGGTTTCATTCATCTGCACAATCTCGAAAGCGATATGTCCTTCCTTTCCACAATTATAGCATACCTTGAGCTGTTGTGGGCGGTTTGGTGATATATCCCTCTTTCCGCATTTATAAAGATATGGCCGGTGGTCGTTCTCCTCCCTTAGAACCCGATTCTTTGCCAAGACTTCATCGTCTTCATACGGTCATTTGTTAAATCTCCTCTTTTTAAAATCTCCTCTCGACTCGCTTCTTCTATTTTCATGGCCATGATTACCACAGAGTGGTTACCATTTCTGTCCGTCATTTCTTTCTCCATGAGTTATCATTATTCTATTGATCGCTATCTACGTCGATCCTGGTTGTGGTCCCTCAGTTGGACCGTACTCGTTATCTCGCTTCTAATAATTGAGCCCCATTTACAACATCTGAATAAAGAGAAAATTTATGAGAAATGAGATCTTGACGTATCCGGGTTTCAAACCTCTAAGAAACATCCGCGTCATACGTTCCTCATTCTCCACCAAATGAGGTGCAAACCTGGATAACTCGCAAACTTTGCCTCGTCTTTGAGACACCGTCGTGTTGTTTTGTTCCAATCGATGAACTCCACTTCCTTCATATACGACGAACACTTTCGTGAAAGTATTTGTCATTAAATAGCTTCAAACGTCTCTCCGAGACATCTTTGAGTGCGAAATTTGGATGGAGTACGCTTCACAGACTCCCACCGAGAGTCTACCTCGCCACGGAACATAAAGGTGGCGAATGGAACCTCTCATTCCTCCGGTGCATCCCAAGACATCGAATATCTTAGTAATTTGCTTGACCCATGTTTCCGCCGTGATCGGATCTGGCTTTCCTTAAATTCTGGTGGTCCCAACTCTTTGAAGCTGCTTGTTGTGACAACCCGTGAATTCTATATCATTTCCTCTCGTATTTTGAACACGAGTCTCCTCGTGCGATTTTGCATGAATCGCAAAAACTTCTAAACATCCCCTCGTCATCATCATCGCTTCAATGGTGTTGTTCATGGGAGGAACATTGCCAAACTGTTACACGTTCTCCTCGTTGGTGAGTCTGAGCATCTCCACGGTCTCATTTCCATTGTTAATATTCTCGTCGACATTCTCAAATCTTGTCATAAAACAAGGGTTAATTAAGGAAATCAATATATCACATAATATCCCTATATCTTGACCAACTAACAAATAAGCTTAGGTAGGACACACTAGCGAAGGATTTACTCGTCTCTCCCTCCTAGTTCTATTCCCCGATCTCATTGGAGATCATATCCCTAAGCTCGATACCAACTGCATGACGCCCCAAAATAGGTATACATCACCCATTCCGAGTTGTCGATCGTAGTACGTAAACAACTACAACTTTATTATTACAACAAGAAAGCTGTGAGTTTGAATACAAATATTATCTTACAGACAATATCTATACTCAAATAAATCCTCATCACATTTATTGATACATTATTTTACAAAAATGGTGAGGACTGCTAAACAATCCTTTCTAAAACCTTCATTCCATACCCAGCTAACTCGTACTCGCTTATATTCTCGCCTCCCGAGAAAAATGGAACAAAAAGGAAAAGGGTGAGCTCAACTAGCTCGATAAAGAATATTATGACTAAGATAATATACAACAAATTATCGTTAGTCTTCAACAGGAAAAAATCTAATAGAATACTGATAGACAACAAATTTTAAATCAATATTCGTAATGAAATAATAATTCATTAGAAGAGTTAAGTAGAGAATGCAAACTACTATCTTCTATGTATGAATTTAAAAGTTCATCGCTCATCTTTTATCCCCGTAACATCAATCAATATACATCCGGAATCAAATATTCATCTTTGCACTACGTGCCAAAGATATTCATCGATTAAGTCGTATTCATTTAAACACTGTTCATCTTTTGCATTACTGGCCAAAGATATTCTTCAGAAATCATTCATCTGCACTACTGAGCCAAAGATATTCTTAAGAAATCATTCATCTTTTTGCTACGTGCCAAAGATATTCCATAATATCATCATTTAAGACCGAGGATGATGAAAAATATTTTTTTTTAAAAAGCGAATCCAAAGTGAAACAAAATGACAAGGATTAAGGATTAAGGATTCGTACTTGGTTTTATCCACGTCCAAAAATACCTCAAAAATAATCATAGTGGTGTAAAATTCAAGAATGATCAAAACATGGATACAATCGGAGTTAGTATCCGGAATAGATGTTTTAGACGAAAAGAAGAAATTTTATTTTTGATTGAATAAGATCAGATATCGTGAATAGTCTCATATCGTGAATAGTCTTGATATCGTGAATAGTAACTCACACCAAAAGATAGAAATTCCACAAAAACATCTTCACGCTTCATGAATAGTACTCGTGAATAGTAACTCGTGAATAGTAACTCATGAATAGTAACTTCGTGAATAAGAACTCATGAATAGTAACCCATGAATAGTAACCCGAGCATGAAAAAGTTCCAAATTTGATAAAACTTCGGATCAACATTTCAAAGATAATGATATTGAAGAAATAATATCATTCTGAAAAAATAATATCCCTTACCTCGAAAGATCGATTTCTAAATTTAGAATCTAGGGTATAGTCTTTGAAGGGAACTTGCACAAATCTAGCAATACTCAAAGTATACTCAAAATACTCACAAGAATACGCTCGATAATATAGAGAGAAAACTTCAGTTTCTGGTGTGATTTTCAATTCTAACCTAAGCACCCTATTTATAGGAATTTGCTTAGAACACCAAAGCAGAAAATTTAATATATTAATAATATTATTTTTCCACATCTTCCTACGCACACCATCAGCTGAAATCAACCACTAACACATGTCCCATAAGTGACAAAAACGTTTTTCATGCAAAAGTTACTTAAAACTCCAAAAAAATGATAATCAATTAATCCGGAACTTCTTGATAATTCATAATAAATAGCCCTTTCATCAGAAAATTCGAATCTCATGAGTTTTTATAGGAATTTCAATTGTCTACAACTTTGCAGAAGAAAGTTTTTCCAAATTCCAAATAGAAATTGACCCAAATCCACAAACCAAGCGATTTTACGGTATAATCAAATTTCGGTCGATAAATGGGGTCCACCGACATATTTAACATGTTTTAAACATTTATTGCAATAAAAAATACTCTTCTTCCTCCTCGTAGATACTCATATATCCCATATTCGTTGTAAAAAATATCATAGTTAATATATTATTAAAATAATATATTTAAATGAATTATTTTATCGAAAAAGATAAAATATTAATTTTCAACAATTGTCATTTTAAAAATTTTCTCCATCTATATCCACATAAAATCAATATTTTCCTCATCATATAAATCAATAATTAATTATTCACAAATAATATTACGAATAATCACAATATCGACAACCGAGGCGGTTCCTGCGGAGAAGGGAACTTTCAATAAGAATTTTCTTCACTTGCATGCAATTAGGTGACCAAACCTCTTCTTAGACAAAACTTTCTAGACATTGCCAATAATGTTATCTAATAATATTATTGAGGATAATATGAATTATTGCTTCGATAATGAAAAATAATCGTGTAATGACAATTATTGAAACAACAACAATATAAAATATCAAATGACAATTATTAACTCAATAAAATCTTTGAGCGAAGAATTATCGTAACCATTATTGAAAGCGAGTGCCCTCTTACGTAAGAATCAATAATTGGTGCAATACCGTATCTTCTTTGTTCAACAACGGCGTATTAGTGTGTTTTAACCATTTAAGTATTCCAACAAAGATAATCTGTAATAACTACGCCAAGTTATTTAAAAACAACTTATATTTGTCGTTTTCTTCATCCAATCGACTTTTTCAGTTATGGGGCCCATACATTACATGGTCACATTGCGCATTTAATATTCCCGACAAAGCGATTTGAATATTCCACGTACCAAACGAATATTCCCCGACGATAATGAATATTTTATAACCACTTGCTTATTTTGAAATATTTGCGTATTTAACCCTTAACTATCCACATTAATCAAATCAACCCTTACTATTTCAAAATAATAAATAAAGAAAATTCCTTTTTTATTTAAAAATTTCGGGGTCTTACATAAAGGATATAGATGTTCAAATTTGTTTTCATATATTAAGGTTAAGGGCAATTTAAGAATAAAAAAATAAATTCACTAATCTAATTTTCTAATCCTTAGCTTTCCTATATATGGTCTTGCTAAGCAGAAATTAGATATAATTTTAATTACCGTTTTGAAATTTTCCCAACTACTATAAATAAGGGACATTATAGCACATTCAAGATATACAATTTTTCACTCCCATAATAATTATCTCTTCTTATATCAACGTTTTAACTTAACTATCGGATAGTCTTCCCTGAATCCCCAAATTAGATGGATTTTTTGCATATTTGTTTGGCAAAATCAAGGTGGTTACGTAGCGATCAAAGCTAAAAATTGTGGTTGATCGAAACCCTAATTTAAAACTACTGATTGACGTATAACATTTTTGGTAGTGAAAGCTCATTTATCATACAATATAATATTTGGTATAATACTGTTGAATAAATTTAAAGTTATCCCCTCTACATATCATATGAAATTAAAATTCCCAATAAAAAGTAGTGGAAGTCAATAGTGATTACTTATTAGCCATGAAGCACAATAATGTTGGGAGGCAAGTCTTGCATATTAATTCCTTAAATGTGAGGGATAAGAATAAAGAGTAAAACGTGTTTGCTTGGACATCAATTGATATGTCAGGAATTGATTCCCAATTTATAAGTTATCATTCACAAGTTAGATGTAGGCTCGAAAAGAAGAGAGCAGATCTTCTGTCCTTCTATTTAAATTTTGACACATAGTCTCTTACATAATACTAATTAATTCTAAAATTAAATAAAAGAATATACGCACAAAATTTAAGTTGGAGATCTGAGGAGGAGATATAATTCGAGATGTAAAATCTGCTCTCCAAAAAGAAATCCCATAAAATAAAAGAAGAGGAGATTTGGGCCAGAATTAAGGCCATAAAAGCTCATAATTAAAGCCATGAAAACCCAAATTTTAAGTCATGGAGGTCATATTCAAGATAATGAGAACCCATAATTAAGGACATGCATAGAGGCTCAAAATTAAAGTTATATAGGTCATTATTAAGGTCACGAAGCGTCATGGACATATTAAAAAAGATTTTTATTATTTACTTACTCATTTAAAAATGTATTTTTAAAGGAGTGAAGACAAATGACGTAGATAAAAATAATCCACTAATAACAAGTTATCATGTGTTATTTCTAAAACCCTATTAATGAATGTAATATAATTATTTTACTCAATGAGTATTATAGAAGTATATTAAATCCAATAAAAGATAAAATTCTAATTCCTAACTCTAGGAGAGGATTTTCATGCTAACATTGTATTCCAATGATAAGATAAAATAAATTAGGCAGAGACAATTCTTAATTTCCATCTAACCTATGTATACACATGTTAGTATTAAGGGGCGAAGTTATAATTTTTTTTAATGGGGTCAAATCTATTACATCATATATATATATATATATATATATATATATATATAGCCCAACCATGTGAACAGGTTGATGTACACTTGTACTACTAAGGAGTAAGGACATATTTTGTTGGGCCAGCTAGCTGAGCATATATCCAGTACCAAGAGCCAGCCTAGTTGCAATACAAACATAGGATAGGGGGACCATAGGGTCCTTTTATTATTATTAAGGGAGCCCACCAACTAGTGGGAGGTGACATTTATTTATATCAAGTGGTCAAATTGCCCACTATCCTTTTCTCTGCTCCGGTTTGTTTATTTATTGCAGCTTATAAAACACTTTAGAATTTATTTAAAAAAATAAATTGAAATTATTTACCCACGCAGAACTATAAAATTGGGCCACTAATAGTTGGGAAAACAGATCCGGCCCAAATTGTCCATTTCAATTTTCAGACAGCTTAGAAGTGTGAATGTGAAATCTAGTTCCTCTATTTCATCTCTGTGCTGGCTTGGCTTCTTTTCTCCTTGAATCGCGAGCCTAACCTAATTTCTCACACATAAAACAGAACCCATTTCAATATTTTCTTCAACATGTTTTATAGATAGTCGTTACCTTTTTTTTTATCTGCATCCGAGGATGGCAATGCAGAAAGGGGAGAGGGAAATGTTGCATTCAATCCTTTAAGAACTGGGTATGTTAAATAATACTTTAATGTTTCAATCTTCTGTTTCAAAAAATATGTGTAATTTTGTATTAATTTTTTGTGTGGTTGAGCTGTTGAAATTTATGTGTTTGTTTGTGAAATGGTGGTATATTGACTAGACTTGAGCTCTCTTTATTGAATTCATGTATGGTTCTTAAATGAAAAAAAAGGAAAATTATTTAATTAGCAAATGTAGGATTCAATAAAATAGGAAATCAGAAGAATCAGTAAAAAAAAGAAGACAAAATGAGCACTTGAAAAAATGCAGCTCTCCAAAAGATTTGTCACAGAGGTATCCTAACCCTATCCCTTGGAAGATTAAATGAGAAATAGATCCCATTTAGCATTACACTCATCCAAATTCCTCATAAAACTGAGAAGAAAGTGCATTTCCATATACTTTTCATGCATCCTTCTTAATTCTAAACTCTCAAAAGGGAGTAAACAACATAACTTCTACCTAAGTAGAGCTCAACCATTCCTTTTCAAACATTCCAAAATAGAGTTTCACAATCCCAAGCAACATGACAATGCATATATAGTTGAGCACCTGTATCATTACATCCGTGTTAGTTCCTTAAATATTTATTTATAGTTTTCAGTACATAATAATTTTTTAGTTAATTGTTGAAGATAAGATTTGTTTCACAATTTCTTGGAAAAGATATATTTTTTTCTTAATGGATTATCAAGCCTTGAATAAAATACATAGAGCAAGAAAATGTGGACTGCATAAGGCATGACAAAGATTTTTCTTTTTCACGTGTGTAAATTGGATGTGGTACTAACAATTTAAAGTTAACTAACAAATGGGTCTGAGTAAATCACCAAGGACAGTTAAATTTATGCCAGAAATAGTGTTAAACCTTAGTAACTGTGCATGTCAGTTTTAGCTGTATGCAAAAGTGACAAAGTGTGGGTTAGTTTTCATGTTGGATCTTATGCGACAATCGTGTAGTTGCATTTAGCAAGCAAGTGCCTTTGTTACTTATAAGTGTCCCTAGATGATTGCTTCTTTCTCAATTGTTACAGTCAACATTTACCAATGAAAGTCAAAGACTTCTAGGCTCTAGCTCATACTGTACGAGTACCCGTACCATAATTGAAATCACTTATAGGAAAAATAGAAATAAAGTCTTAGACTCTTAGTGGTTACAAATCTTGTTTACACCACAAACAAGGAGACATTAAAACTTCACTAACAATGTTTGGCCCACTTATTGAAAATAAAATCATACATTGTCGTTCATGGTCACATGACTCGCATCTCAATTAGAGGTCTCCAAGGAGTTGATGATACATCTTGGGTGTATATTCTAATTGATTGAAACTTATCTTTTGTACAATTATGTATATATTCGATCTTGTGACACAGGCCAAAATTTAGCTGTCGTACTGTCATAACTCATATGAGTTAATCATTTATTAGAAGCTAGTGATTGCAAAATGTAAATTGACTAATTGAGTCTCTTTTAGTGATACAAATATCTATAATTTCTGGTATCAACTATTAAGTTGTACCTGTAAAGAAAAATTGATATCCAATCATACAAAGACGTTCTTTAATATTCTTCCTTACTTTAATTAGTAAAGGTTAAAACCCAGAGCACGATTACTAAAACGATACTGTTGGTTCTCTAGGATGTACGAGTCAAACATGCAAGTAAACAAGCAGTGTTTCTGCTGAAGGATATATTAACTTGGATGGGAGGAGAGTGAGGACACCAATGGCCCTTGTTATTGAAATACAATTTTTTCTCAGTTTTTGATGGCTTTCATAAAAATTACCAAGACAATCTGGAGTGCTGTGAACATGAAGGAATACATAGTGCGTCGCATGTTACTTTCTCCAAAGCACTGTAATTTCTGGAGGTGCTTATTATATGCAGATTGCAGATCAAGAGATTTCCGTTGGTGCTAACTTTAAACAAGATTGTCACTATGTTGCAGTAGGGGCAAATTTGATTATTATTTATAGATAAAAGAAGATTTCTTAGAAAAAACAAGAAATTATAAATTAAAAAAAGAGGAGAGCGAAAAGTTTTTAGAAACAAAAGTGGAAAATTACTAAACCTTCAAAACATGGAACCCCTTCTATAAATAGGATTCCGTGGCGTGGCAAACACATACATAAAGATTGCTTTTCTTTTTTGTCTATCTAAAACTACAGTTTTTCAGTTAAAACTTTTCAGAAGAATATCTTTTATATATGGTAAAATATTGGATGAGGGATATTTTTTCATCTTGAATTTCTGTTTACTTTTCTCTTTCTTACATACTTCCATTTCTCAAGTCAAGTAACACCCCACTGTATCTTTCCTTAGTTTTACTTTTAACATGTGAGCTGTGCTGACTAAGACAGTAATTTACCTTTTTCTTATGATATTCCTATGTTTGTTATAGTCTCTTTACTGAATTGTAGTTTGAAACTTTCAGTATTATTATGGATCTTTCCTTTTTAATCTTCCCACTTATGCAACTAAAGTCAGCTGCCATTACATAGTGTATGGGTTTGTTTGTTCTTTGACTGTCATATGTTTAGTATACAGTTTGGAATGTCTATTGTTGTTGACTCAATTAGTGAACTATGGATACTTGGTCACCAAATAGTGAAGTAGTTGAAATGATAGTAATATCTGAACTTTCTTTTCAGTGCTCTGGCACAAATTATGCCCCATGCAGCTATTACATTTGGTTATCAATATTGGAAGGGGGACACCCAAGAATACTGATAATGAAGCTAACTGCATCCACTTGCCTTTAACTATCCATTACTTCTAGATTAATTGTGCAAAAATCTGGAGATTATGAAAATATTCTGGAAATCTTAACTATAATTAAATTTGCTATATCACTTGATAACAGTACTTGGTGAATTAAATAAGTTAATGGGAAAAAGGGGTATAAAAAAGTTGTATATAGCATGCAACTGCTAGAGCAGATATGGTAAGCCCTTTACCATTTATTTTGTTCATTGTTTAGAAACTATACATATGAGTTTGTTCATGCATATAGTCTAGTAATATTCTGTATATGCAACTGTACCATCTCATCATACATATTGGTTGCATAGGTATATAACGTTTTATTGTTTTCAGGTTTGATCTTAAAAGTGTGCTGAATATGAGGGGGAGCAGGAGCGGAGTTATGCGCAGCGCTAGAACACGGGTGTGCTTGGCCTTGAAGGTTTAAAGCCTTAAAGGTGTAGATCATGTGAAAGAATTCTTGCAAACAATACAAGCATGCACTTCCACAGGGCTTTCAGTTCACAAGATCACAGTAGCCTTATGTTTCTAATAATTTGTTCTATAGGAAGTACAATCCATCTTGTCAACATTTTGGAAAGGAAACATCAGACAAGACAATAAGAGGTATAGTTGATTCTTATGGTTTCTTGACTTGCAGGTACCATAAAGCTGTTACTTTTTATTGTATGGATTACCATAAGGAATCTGACGCAGAAATCTTCAAATAGAGTTGCCTAAGTGACAGGAGGAAAAGGTGGGGAAGTTACCATCTGTTATTAGTTTGAACCATCTTAACTTTTGTTAAGTACCAACTTCCTTAGATTCCTTTCATGCTGCATCACATATTCACATTAATTACTGGACTACAGCTTTTGTCCCTAAATATACCTGCCCTGCCTTCCAAGCTTCCTCTTACCATTGCCTTTGTTCTCATGCTCTCGAAATTCATTGCCTTTACTTAAAGTGGAGGAAGTTTTAACATTTTATTGCACTTAGTGCCTGAAGGCTCCAGATCTTTACTTCTATATTAGTAAATAAATATGGTTTTCTAGTAGTCTGAGTTGAACATGGCATTTTACTCTGAGGAAGACAAAACTGAAGATTACCTTTTCAAGATTGTACTAATCGGTGATTCAGCTGTTGGGAAATCAAACTTGCTTGCAAGATTTGCAAGAGATGAATTTTACCCTAATTCGAAATCAACAATAGGAGTTGAGTTCCAAACCCAGAAGATGGAAATTAACGGAAAGGAAGTTAAAGCACAGATCTGGGACACAGCTGGTCAAGAGCGGTTCAGGGCTGTAACATCTGCATATTACAGAGGTGCAGTTGGAGCTCTTTTGGTTTATGACATCAGTAGACGACAAACTTTTGATAGCATTGGCAGATGGCTTAATGAACTTCACAGTAAGCATTATTTGGTCCATTTTATGTTATGCTTCTTTCTATTGTGGGATTCATAATTAACAATTTTTTTCCCTGTTTACTTATGAATAGCTCATTCCGACATGAATGTTGTTACAATACTTGTTGGCAACAAGTCCGATCTCAAAGATGCCAGGGAGGTTTCCACGGATGAAGGCAAAAGCTTGGCTGAGACCCAGGGTCTGTTTTTCATGGAAACTTCAGCTCTTGATTCCTCCAACGTGACAGCTGCATTTCAGACGGTAGTCAGAGAGATATACAACATCTTGAGCCGGAAAGTTATTCAATCTCAAGACCTCAAGAAACAAGAGTCGTGGATGGAGAATGGAAAGACTGTTGTTTTAAATGCCGATGAGAACAAAGAAGCAGGTGGGCAACCAAAAAAAGCCGGATGTTGTTTGTCCTAGAGCTAACCATGATGTCAGATTCCTCAGTTACTCAGAATGCATCTCTTAATCATGGCTTATGGAAAGGTAATTTTTCGACAATTTCCACCCCTCATGTAACTTTTTTACCAGTGAAATTATGAACAAATAGTTTTCTTTATCTTGGAAATTGGTGAAATTGTATTAGAAACGTTAATGTGATAAATATTGGTATATTGTTGAGTAGTATCTTTCAATGTCTGGGTTCTTACGCTTGCATTATTGCCTTGTTCTTTTCTTTTCCTGTTCTGTCCTTATATAGCAATAAATTCTTTTCATGCCTCTAATTTTGCACAAGTAACTTGTTCTGCCAAGTGTACTCTAGTTGATGAATAAATAAATAAATAACCTCATATTCTTTTAATGTCAGCGATGGTTGATATTTCATTATCATTGTTGTGATATAGAGTTATAGACATATGCACAGTTGCAGCACTATATTTTCACATTTGATTACTGCAGTTATGTCTCCTATACTGTAAGCATTGATTATCTCTTTTACTGTGTTTTGTAATTTTTTATATTGTTTTTGTGTTTGGTAGTGTTTTTTTAGGGGAAGGGGAGAGAAAATAATTAAAATCCCTCTGTTTGTGAGTTTGTTTTTAGGGAGGAAGAGAAGATATTTGGAGGTAAAATTGATTTCATTTTTGACTCAAAACTTTTTTTCAAAAAGTGGGAGGATTTGGAGGGATGAGATAAGAACGGAAAATATAGAAGGTGAAGAGATGAAAATTGATTATAATTTTTTATTGTCATGTTTGTGAGTTTTAGGAAGAAAATGAAGGAATGAGATTTTAATTATATATTTTCTTATTTGTGAGTTTAGAAAGGAGGGAAGGGAAGGGAAAATATTTTTGTTTTTAAACTATATTATTACTATATTACTTTTATATATTAATGAAATAAATGACATATTTATTTTGAAAGGTTATTTAGGTAATATCTAACTTTACCTCCCTAAAAAACTCACAAACATGATATTTGGAGGGGGTTTTAATTATTTTTCCTACTCTTTTCCTAAAAAAAATTTACAAACACATTATAAAACTCACAAACATGAGAAGGTAAAATTATAATCTATTCTCATTTCTCATGCATTATAATCACTTTCTCACCTATACTTTCTGTTTCCATTTCATCCCTCTAAACTCACGAATGCAACTATTAAACACTGATGTTCGACAAATGTTTCATCCGTTACAAAATTAAAGATTTGAAAGTTAATTTTGTAAATTTGAAATGAATATGACAAACTGAATAAAAGAAAATAAAGAACAGCCGGGTCAATTTTACAGGTCTATTAATAATAATTCTGTTGTTACTAAAAAAAAATCTCATATTAAGAATTAGTTTTGGAAATTATTAAATTTAGAACAGAAAATTTTATTTTCACAATAAAAGTGTTGATATAAATTTGATTTTCACCGTCACTATATATCTATAAAAAGTGTTGCGGAATAGCAAATGTCAATTCCCAGTAATAGTGCCCATTTCCATGAGGTAAGCTGGAAATGGAAATAAACAGCTACAAAATACTAGTAACTTTTTTGATTGGAAATAGTAGTGTAATAGAAAATATGATCATACACTATTTGAAATCACTTTTTGGCTTAGTTCATACCATGTTTGGACAGCATTTCAAATTCAAATTTATTTTCTATTTTTATTTTCCCTAAATCTCATAAATATTTTGGGTTGCCTTTCTGTTTTTTGATTTCATTAATTATTTTTGAAAATAGCCATATTTCAGAATCCACTAGAAAATAACCGGATATTTTTAAATTTGAATAAGAAGTTTTTGACATAAAATGAACTCAAAAAATACATGAATATATCTTAATTTACGATTTAGTCTAATTGAGATGTAAGAGAATCGAAAGTTTTACAAGATCCTCTCTTACATGAGGTGGACCCCACTTACTATTCATGCGAGAAGAAACATGTAATTTATCAAATTTACTTGTGAAAATAACAAAAGTAGAGAGTAATCAAATACAATGAAACGAATATAATTCCACAATTAAGTTTATAAAAATAGTAAAATATGAAATGCAGTTATTAGTTCCAAAAAAATCAACTAAAACAGGAGGCCTGGACTAACGACTCTCATTTAAGAATCTATCCACACCAACCAGTTAAAATATGGCCCCTTTACCTATTAAGAAGAAAGGTTGGACCACCCAATATTATTCCATACTTGGATAAGCTTCAAAAGTAACCACACTTGTGAGATTCTGCCTATAGACAAATAAGCATAAGTGGGTCAGACAAGTAACACCATCACTGCTTGATTTGGTGGATGCCCATAAGGAGAGGGACCACCCATCCTGCTATTGGGTGGAATCTTCTATTGAGATAGGGAGATGTTTCGACACTGTCAAACTCACCAAGACAAGTGTATTAACAAGTGTATTTATGTGTCTGTCTGAGTGGAATGGACTCTGATTATTATACTATTCAAAAGGTGAGATTGAAGCAAAAGTTGTCAAAATTTCTATTTCTTTCAAAAGTTTGCTTAGTTTCCTATAGCTTCCATGTTCATACCAAGGTAAAAGGAAAATGTAAGCAAAAAAGTTGGAGAAACAAGTTTGTCACACCAAGGTAAAAGAGTAGTTGGGGGAGAGAGAACCAGAAGGACAGGAATTTTTCATGGAAAAGAAATATAAGTATCTTGTAAATTATTCTTTGGGGTTTAGCTGAGCATCCCCAACAGCTTTCACACAAGTAAATCAACCAAACATTTCTTACAATCTATCAAATAACAAAACCCAGGAAGGGGAACAACATGCCTGAGAAGAACCACCAACTTTGCTGCATATTACAGCCAAAGAGGAAAAACTAAATAAAGGGGAAAAAAATAAGTACTCTTTTTGTTTTATGTATTGTCATGTCACCAGAGATGCATGCATGCATACGTGTTCTTGAGTATATCCCGCAATCCAATTTTACATCTCAACCAAATCCCATAAAGAAAATCTATAATGAAAAACTCGGAACTTAAAGCCTTAAAACATATATCAGAATTCCCCGTAAATGCTCCCTCTGATGAGCTATATAAACAGGTCCTCCAATTAGCTCTAATCAAATGTACTTCTAAACTGAAATATCTCCAAGCGAGTATGAGTAATTCACAGTCTTCCATTTTGGTTCACCTGATATTTTCACCTATGTAACCTTGTGCCATTCATGTAATAATCTTCCTAGGTAGCAATTCCTGAATCAAACAATAATCAATAGAAAATAAGTACTACAATATAGAATTATACCAACATAATTAATCTGTTTCACATGAATCAAAGTGAACGGAAACTCGAAGAAAATTCACAACACGTGGGAAGGACTTATAACAACCGAACTAAGAAACGAAGCCCTTCTTCACTGATCAATCAGTAATGAGAGAACTACGAATACAGTGATTCTTTATAAAAACTGTCAAGTTAGTCTAATTGATTGATGTCAAACAGAATAATCACATACAAAACTAAGATGTACAGAAATGGTCATTATCTGGTATAAAACCCCCCACTTATGCAGTCTAATGGCATCGAGGACCAAGTGAAAACATTACTTTGCCTAAAAAAAAAGCCCATTAGTTTGGGCATCTATTAGCAATAAGCATCACGATTGGAAACGCAATGAATACACATAAATGAGTCCGTCTGAAAACTTTTTATCAGATGTTAGAACTTGGGAGTATGATTTTTTGGTCAGAAGGCTTAACTTTGCAGTCCTAACAAAGTATAGACACAGAAACTTATCTTGGTATTATAATAGTGCAATTGCCTTGAACCATCTTCTCCTCCATCCCAAATGAGGGTGTTGTTTGACTAAAATTTATGCATATTAAGGTTTGTCAAAGACACAGCTACTACCTCTTTCCTTTTTCTCAATCATAATGTTAAAACCAGAAAAAACAAAAAGTATGTCCAAGTGTATCATTGGCAAACCTCAACACGTGTAAAAATATCAAATGGTACTCCCGTTACTAATTTTCAATTTCTTTACTTTCCTAGTTTGTAACGCTATGACGAGTTTCATAAAAATCGTTGTCAAACTGGAAATTAAAGATAGAAGTGCACGCAGAAAACAAAAACTAGGGGCATTGCTTACCCTAAAATAAAAGCTTAAGAAAGGTGCATGTGTCATATACAATCCCCAATATATCTATAGGATAGATACATCATGGTTGTTGATGATAGAGTTCGAAAACCCACTTGAGGTTTACTTTGGCACTCACCTTGAGGAAGGTGGCCTTTAAATGTCCATAAATAGTTTGCTTGCTGGAAGCATCCCTGATACTAAATTATATTACAAAAATATTGACATATATGATGTGAATAAGAGTGACACTTGTGTGCAAGTTGCTATCACTGTTGCTAAGTTTACGTAGAACATTTTAGAAGGGATGTTTAGTCTATATGTTTTGATTTGTGGATTTAACAGTTGATGACAAGTTTAAACTTCCATTATTATGTTTACGTTAGGTGTTTCTATAACATAACACAAAGAAGATTAAAATTTAAAATTCTAGAGAAGTTAAAATAATATGGAAGAAGCAAAAGCAGAAAAGGGCATCTACCTCTATTCGATCTATTTGTAACAGTATAACCTCCAACATAACCAACAGTGTTTCTAGGTGTAACATCTGAAACTGCATTCCTGAGTCCATAACCAAAAGAGCCAGGTCCCTCGAGCTCCGGAGAGGATGACCGCCAAGTAGGGTCCCTGTAAACTGAACCACCCCCATAGAAGTTCCCAAAGGTCCCATCATGACCACTGTTTGATGCAGTATATGATGAAGTTGGAGCAACGTTGCTTCTAGTGTTCCTTGCATAACCTCCCCCACCCAAGTCAAAGCTGCTTTCAGCACTGCCATAACTAATGTTTCCAATGTTGAAAGCAGAACCTGTTCCTCCGTCTTGACCTGAAATTGGAGATGAACCCCAAATTGCTCCAATACTACCAAATGCACCTGCCAATCCAGTATTCCCACTTCCAGGGCCCATAAAGTCACCAGAATTTGTAGAACTTTTAGCATAACTAAGACCACCATCTCCCCATGTGTTCCGGCTAGCTGAACTTAAAACAGAAGCATTTCCACCACTACCTATGCCATACCCAACTGGACTACCATACCTGTTTGGACTACCATTTTGGTAAGGATTCAAGCCACGACCATAGCTGAGATTAGAAATAAGATTCCCAGCTCCCTCAAAATTTGGTACCAAACCTGGCTCAAAGTTTGGTCCCATACCATAACCAGATGGACTGAATGGAGGATATCCACTCCGACCAACAGTAGCTGGACTAAATCTGCCATCCAGTCTTACTCCATAGCCTCCAACTGAGCTTGGATTATACCCCTGCGTGTAGGCATTAAGTAAGCTACTAACTCTGCTCAGCCCATAGTTATGCCCACCTAGTTGACTCCTAATTGGCCCCGGGGATAACTCCTTGGGAACAGCCCGCTTGACCTCAACCATTTTACCATTGAGTTCATGAAAAGTTCTGAGCAGCACCCTATCTACTGCTTCCTCTGAATCAAATGTGATGAAACCAAAACCTCTAGGCCTTTGGGTGTTGTGGTCATACATAACCACAACATCTGTGATTGCCCCAAATTGATCAAAATAATTCTTGAAGTCGCTCTCTGTGACTGTGGATGCCAAACCTCCTACAAATATCTTCTTGGTTCGGGCAGGGCCTGGCGAACCCTGAATACTGCCATTGTTCCTGTTTGGAGTTTGTTGATCATCCCTAGGGACAGCCTTTTTTGCTTCCACCTAAGGAGAAAATAGAAACAAAAACTCAGTCAAATTACACATTGATAGTACACAGAGGAGAATGGTATTTCAGAACTTCAGCTCCAACATAATTGCAATAGATTCTGATTGGCACTTTAGATCAAATGCAAATGAGGGAATCAAAACGAATACAAGTATCAAATTCAACAATACCCTGGTCTTATCTACTTTATTTTTTTCCTTATGAAATATATCGAATTTAATTACCTAAAATAGGATGGATATTAGTGTAGAAGTCACGGGGTAAGAAGAAGACAACTCATCAGAGATTCCTCTGACCTCTATCTTATATGACATTACAAACAGAGGTTCCCTAAGAGCGTGAATGAGCAAATCATGACAAGGGTGAATATGCACGTTATGTAATACTGCAGCCTAAAAATTAAGGTATGAAAAATTGAAACAAACTACGAATGCTAGATTGGATACCCTCTTTGAGCTAGGCAGTTTAAGAGTCTTGTGCACATAATTTTTGAAAAGCCAAATAATTGTGAGAATGTTCATATTATCCTGCAGAACTATCCAACATGTGTCCTTTCACTGATTCCTTAGATTCTTGACCAATTGATTTACCTGATCTAAATGGCAAAAATATTAGCACTAAACAACATCCCATTTGTCACATATCTTTCTAGAGTAAATCCTATTCACTTCACTGATAGTGTTTGTTGCCTGAAAAGCAACGTCCCAGGTGAATATTGTCTCTTAAAACATTGTCGTTTGCTTCCTTTCTGAAGATACATTGTGCATTTTTTTAAACTGGAGTTTCTCAACTATAAGATGTAGCTTATCAATTTTTATCTCATAATAATCTACCAAATATGAGCCTCAAATGAAACTGGAGATGATGTGATTTTACGACCAGTTAATTATCCAAATTATCGAGACACAATCTGATAACATAGATTTATGTGCTCTACATCATAAGCCAAAACATATTACTATAGTGATATGAAACTATTAAATTAATATAAATGTTGAATGTGCAGCTTACACTTCTGCCATCTATCATGTGCTTTTCTTTGACAACTCTTTCTGCAACTAAAGGATCAGCAAAAACAACAAAACCAAATCCACGAGCACGGCCTGTTGTTCGATCCTTCATTATCACAGCTTCCACTACTTCACCAAAGGTTTGAAAATACTCTTTTAGACGGTCTTCATTGGTGTCCCAAGAAATTCCACCAATGAACAGCTTTCCAGGCTCCATTTCCATTCTGCGCAGTCATATTCAGTCATACAATCACTCAGTTTTGCACTATTTACATTTAAAACGAAAAAAATCTCAACTTGAATCGGAAACCTTTTATCTACATACCAATTTACACAACAAGAAATATTATATTGCAGATCTACTTGTAAACACATCATTGGATGAAAACAAATCCGATTCACACGTATGTTATCATTTGATATATTCGTTCATCAACAAAAAGCTTTAGATAAAAGATTGCTGAATGTAGATTAAGTAAAAAGAACCATCCTTTATCAACGAATATTACCAGAAACTTGTTGAATCTTATAACAAGATATCAAATGGGTATTCCTGGATTCAATCAGCAAGCATGGATCTTCTATGGATCAATAATAAAAACTTTTACTAATAATTGGCAAAAAAAAATCAATACCCTGAAATTTTTAGCTATAATTTACCAATTGAAGAAGACCCAGATGATAGATGGATAGAATCTAAGATCTGAAAGGATTCATAAGAAGAACAGAGGGCGAAAGGCACCCTCTTTTCCTCTCTCTTTGTTTTGTTCTTCCAATTCACTCTTTGTTTCAATTGGCAAAGAAAAAATGAATCTTTTTTAAACAAATAAAGGGAGAAACCAAAAGGAAATATTAGTGTGAGGAGGTGAATTTACATCTGAAATGGGAAATAGTGAATATGGGTATATATAGATACGACAGAGAGAGAGAGAGAGAGAGCTCTTTGGCTATCCTCTCGTGTAAGAAATGTGAAGCGGAGACGATGGAAGATGGTGACTTTCCAGTTTATTTTTATTTTTAATTGAATAAAAAAGATTGGTTTGTTTTCCATTTTGGTACGGTAATATTTTGCAGATATATGTTTTAATTTGTCTCTACTCCCCCAAACTCTATGTTTAGTACCTTTCACTCACAAAATGTTTTCACATATGTATATTATTAGGTTCACATTTATTTAAGTTTTAAATAAGTTGATTTAGTAATTACTTGCTCTTAATAGATGTCATGATATTTATTTATTTTTGTTGTGAATAAAAAAAATATTAAATTAATTTAATAAAGGTTTGGTGACATAATTATGATGTGAATAAAAGTTAATGAATTTACTCATTTGAAACTTAGAATAACTATTCTTCATTTAATAAATATTGTCCTCTTTATTTCTTTACTGATAAATTACAATATTTACTTGAAGATGAATGAGGTTTTTTATATATTAAGCCTAAAATAAACTTTATTTACAAAATAAGTTATATACGACAAACAAATTTAATTGAGAATAAATATAACATCATCCTTCTTTATTTGTTATTTGTATTACGTGTAACTATCTCATTTCCGTTAATATTGCCAATAGATATAATTTTGTCAAATACTTAAAATAATTAAAAATTTGTTATGGTAATCCAAAAAATAATTTGATGCTTTAGCTTCTAATACATGAAAAATATAGTATTTAAACATATCCAAATATATTTTATGATACATAAAAAAGGTGTCATGCATAGTGTCTACTATAATTTAAGATATTTGAAACGTATTTATCGATTTCCAAATTTAAACAATTTAATAAAATTATAAGTCGGTTGATTATTCTCGATATTTTTTATTACCATATATATTAGTTAAAGATTGTAATGAAACAAATTAATGGAAAAAAAATTAAAAAAAACATGTAAATAAAAAATGTGATGCTAAATCTTCTGTTCACATATCCACAATCTACTTGCTTCATGTGGGAGGCAAGGGATGAAACAACCTGTCACCATATGAGCTCAACTGTAAGAAGTGGACTCTTCTTAGGTGTATTAACTAAATGCTTGTAACTTGATGGGTATAAATGCAAATATAGAATAGTTAAAAATATATGAATAAATAAGAGTGTTTATTTATAGTAAAAACAACTCTTTTTTAATTACTTTTGTATATAAAATTTGAAATAAAGTAGTTGTGTGAAGGACACAGAAGGGATTGCTTGTGTGCCCACTCATCTATTGCACAAAACAGGTAGATTTATACATACACAATACATATGATGCACATGCATGATGTCATTGGCCTATTTTCCATGACAACTGGAATTGGAGATTTTTATGTTGTATATTAATGCATGATTTTGTAAATATAAAAGAATTGAGAAAAATATGATTTGTGATATCCAAAATTTAATACTCCAACAAGATTCAAATTCATATCCCAAACAACTTGCAGTTGTGACAAACAAATTACGGATCCGGTTAGTATGAAGTAAATTTGGTGATAAATTTATTTTTTGTTCATACAAGATCTTGTGCTACGCGTCATGTTGCGTTAATAAATCATCAGACAGGCCCCGTCTGCATGTCAATACTGTATAAGTATGAAATGAACTTATCATAAAATTCACTTTATGCTAACTACTCCTATCCATAACAATTCAAATATTTTAACCAATTTTCATTCCATATTGAATAAATTACTGATAAACAAACTCCATCTAACACAATTTTTTTCTCTTATAAAAATATTAAATTTCCGTAATTAGTATTATACTTTTACTTCAAGAATTTTACAATTTGGGCAAGTCTTGACATCGAAAGAGTATTTGACAAAGCAGAAGGTAAGATTAATAATTTTGTAGGTGATAATAAAATTTTGTTAGTTTTATAAGATATCAAGTTTTATAAGCATGATAAATAGTTTAAAAATTAAAATTGCAGCTCTAAAATTATACTACCATCTATCGTTTTTTTTTTGGAATTTCTTACCCATTAGTGGCTTGCCTATAGGAAAATTATTTATATTTTTATCCCTAATATTAGGAATCAAAATATAATAAATATAATTATAAAACACTCCTATTTAATTATAATATCTGCGCTTAAATTTTAAATATAACTTAAATTGATATGCAACAAACAAGAATAAAGAACTTCAATCAATGAGTACCTTTTTTTTTTGAGCAAGTTCTATTTGTTTTCATTGGTGGAAGGAATAAAAAAGTATTCAACAATTAAACACAGTTTTATTTAAAAGCAAATCATTGACATTGTGACTTTTTCCAAAGTCCTCCAATAAATACCAACAAAAAATAAGCCATTGCCCTTTGATTTAATATAATGAAAATATCAATTAGGCCATTATAAATTAGAGGATTTCAATTTTTCCCCCTTCACCATATAAATTATTTGGAGAGAGATTGAAACTTATTTTATGATTAGTGTGGTTAATGGTCGGCCACTTGGAAAATGGATGAAGAAGTTGAAAAAAAATATGTTGATTAGGTCATATGAGAGGCAAGTAGTTTTTGTTTAATTTATTTTATTATTTATTTAAACATGAATTAATAATAATACAGTGTGTTTAGTGACACAGATTTGAGGTTAAACATTTTATTTCAAGAAATATGTTTTAAAGTATATATCAAAAAGCGATCATTACTCTTTTTTTCTTTTTTTCGTTCAATTTTTTAATGTGATAATTCAAAGTTAATTTTATTTAGTTTAAACAAATTTTAACGATAATAGTATAAGATTTTCTTAAATAAATATTTTAGATACTAACATTAAAATTTTATATTCAATAAATATGGTAACAGTAATCAATATATAAATTTTAAAAAAAGCAATTAAGATTATTAATTCAATAAACATATTAAGCCCTTCAAAATTTATTAACTCTTTAAATCTTACATAATTGAATATGAAAATAAAAAATCATAAGAAGGTTTTGTAAGAAAATCACATTTGTTTGGGGGCATATTTGAAACATAAGACATACGCGAGCTAGATAAGCCCCTACTCTCTCTCTCTCTCTCTCTCTCTCTCTCTCTCTCTCTGTGTTAACTTTCCCTCCAAGCCTAAACGGCTAAACCCCTAAAAGCAGCAGCCAGCCAGCCAGCATCTCCTCTCTTTCTCACACAAACTTCAAACCCATATACAGACCCATGTATGTATAATTTTCCTCCGCTCCAATCCTCCAAAACCCTGATATAGTTACCTCTTTCTTCCTACTCTGAACCCTTAAAACAATAACCAAATACCACATACTACATGAAAATTAGTACAATTTCAAGAATGAAACCACTCATCTCCCCATCTATCTCCTCTTTTTCCCCAAAATTTTCGAAACCTACATTATCTTTTCCTTTGTTTTCAATCCCTTCCATATTCAATCATTGCAATTTCGTGCTTCCCCAGAAAAGCACTAATTTTTCCCAAGTAAAACCCACCATAACGATGTCTTCTCTTAATTCAAACCCTAATCGAGCTCTTAATTTGCATACCGAGGTTTCTCAGATTCCTTCTGGGGAGATTCATGTGATCGTGGGCCCCATGTTCGCCGGGAAAACCACCACTCTTCTTCGCCGGGTTCGGTCTGAAAGCATCAAAGGCAGGTTTGGACTCTCTACTCTTATGGCTGAAATTGTTTTGTCTGTATATACATTTTATATTCATATCAGATGTAACGATATGCTTAATAAAATTTGTTTTGTCCCTGCCTTGGAAGCTTTTTTCGAGCTTCAAAAATCCATATTTTTGGGGTTCAATGTAATCATATGTTGTTTAAATTAAGATGGTAAAATTCGAAGCAAAAGTTTGTTTGATTAGTTAAGAACAAGGAGTCTTGTAATCCTATGCTGTTTAAATTAAAATGGTAATCCTATGCCTTGAACACTGTTTTGAGGTTCAATATAAGCCTATGCAATTTAAATTAAAATGGTAAAATTCAAAGCAAAAGTTTTTTTTATTAGCTATAAACAAGCAGGAGTCTAGTTTTTGGATAAATTTTTTGGAAGATTAGAAGGGCTACTTCTTGGAATTTCATAATTGTGATTGAAATTGGATATATATACAAATTTTTTCATCAAATGTTGTGTGATGGGTAAAAGAAAAGTATGCTCTTTGCATAAGTTTTGGGGTTCAATGTTGAAAAATGAAGGATTTCAAAATATTCACATCTATAAGCAGATAGTGTTGTGTGTATGTGTGTATATATATTAAAAATGCAATGTTTGTAGCCTTTGTAGTACATTTGAGTCTTTATCATATGCTATTTGAATGAATTTAATAAAATTTCATGTAATGATATTAGAACTTAGAAGGGTTTGAAATAATGAAATTTCCTGTCTTGATACTAGAACTTAGAAGGATAAAAGTGAAACAATAAAAGGAGGATGCAATGTATTTGATTGAGTATAATTGGAACTTGCAATGTGTCGAGCTTTATTTTTTCTGCTGTGAATTGGAAAACATTTAATCAATGATGAGATATTATGGTGTTCAGCCAGGAGAAAAGCATTATGCAGCAATAGTTGATCTTTTAGCGCGAGCTGGGAGGCTACATGAAACCCGTGAGTTTGTAAGTAACTCACCTTATAAGAAACTCCCAGTCAAATGGATTGCTTTTCTTGGGGCTTGTAGGTTTCACTGTAACATGGACATGGTGAAGCTTGCTGCAAAGATTTTTTTTTGAGTTTGAACAGGATAATGCAGGGAAGTATGCTGTCTTATCTAATACTTATGCAACTTTTGGTTTATGGGACAATGTTTCTGAGATTAGTAGTGCGATGAAGGAATTGGGAGTGAAAAAGGAGCCTGGTTATAGCATGATTGAGGTCCAAATGGGTGTACACTTGTTTTTTATGTCTGGGATGGCATATGAAGTTTAATACTTGACATGTGGTTTTATTTGGCTTTTAGGTATAGCCCCTTAGATATAGTGATGCCTGTTCTTGGTGTTTGTTTCTAATTTTTATTACATTGAATTTAGGAAGTCATTATAAATTTGTTCATGATTTAGGAAGCATTATCTTGAGCACTGCGTAAACAAGGAAAAAGTTGTATATTGTCTTATAGTAACTTGTTTTGGCCTTGTGCAGAAATATAGCAGTAATAAAATCAAACAAAGATACAAGATATGGACTGGAGTCTATAGTGACACATGATGGGGAGAAATTTCCATGTTGGCCATTGGCTGATCTTTCTTCATTCAAACAAAGGATTGGTCCAGATGCTTATGATAAGGTAATGAAGTGTAATAATTTAAACCAAGTATGAGTAGTGGTACTTTTATGCATATGAAATTTGTTTTTATAATTACATTCATACAAGCAAGAGAGGAACAAGTAGTTTTGCACTAGCATGTTAGGTTTTCCGATAAAAGAATAGCTTGAGATTCGAATGGTTGAATATTTATAGATTAATTTTTGACAGTCTTACATTAAGCTTTATATGCACAATTATATGTGTTCATTGATGTTTACTTTTGACTCTGGTTTGGTGACAGCTAGAGGTGATTGGTATTGATGAAGCTCAGTTTTTTGGAGACCTTTATGATTTCTGCAGCGAAGTTGCTGATTATGATGGCAAAACTGTAATAGTTGCTGGCTTAGATGGTGACTATTTGAGGTAAGAATATGAGATAGAATTGCATTCTATCTCCTCGTAGTGTCGGTATATATTTTTAATTTTTGGGGAACTAGATAAACCCTCTTGCTTGTTATCGAATATATGGTCTCCGTATCATTCCTTTATTATAAACTAGAATTATTTTATGTGTGTCAGTGTTCTGTGATTTGATGGTGAATTTGACATATTTGGCAGAAGGAGCTTTGGTTCTGTGCTTGATATAATTCCCATTGCCGACTCTGTCACTAAGTTAGCTGCTCGATGTGAGCTCTGTGGTAAACGGGCTTTCTTTACGTTAAGGAAGACGGAGGAGACGAAAACAGAACTTATTGCTGGTGCTGATGTGTACATGCCAGTGTGTAGAAAGCATTATGTTAGCGGACAAGTAGTCAAAGAGGCAACAAGAACTGTGTTGGAGACACAGAAGGTTCAATGCAGCTCATTGTTGTAGCTCTGCGCATCTTTTTAATAGGACATACGGTATATGACTCTTCCTAATCAATTGCAGTTTCGCGGTTGTCAATACTGCATTTTTTCTGGTCCAACAGCTTAGACTTTTGCAATGCTATCAAATGTGTACATACATAGGGGTTGATGTTCTTTCACTTCTTGTTTGAAGAATTTTGTAATACTAGTACTACATTTTCTATAGCTAAATGTGGGGAAAGGAAGAGCCAGATTTTGGCTATTTGCAAATTTTTAGGGTTAAATTCTTTTTTAGTCACTGTACTTTATGTCAACTTACAAGTGAGTCACTCAACCGTTTTTTCTTATAGTCAATTCACTATACTTTACTTTGCTAACAAAAATTTGAATTTCCGTCAGCGGGGTTAAATTTTTGAACGAAAACTTGACATGGTAGTGCCACATACACATTGAATCATAGTTGGAATATTTTATTTTACATGTCATCTATAGCCCACCCATAAAAACAAATTTACCCACCCAAACCCATAAAAACAAATCAACCCACCTGAATCCATGAATAATAATTTTTTCTTCATCTTCTTCATCGGATCTGATTTTGAAGGTTCTGGGCTCGATTTGGGTTTCACTGAGACGAGATGAATGTTTTGGTTCTAGACTGTGGTGGCGTTGTGTCTTCTTTCGTCATTGTCTCGCCCTACGTCATTTGGCTCTCTGATTTTCATACCTCCCTTCTTCCTCCTCTTTGGCCCACTATCTCTTACTTCTCCTCCCACCACATTCAACTCGCTTGGGTCCAGTTTTAGTCTTTTCGGCGACTTCAACAGAGGACCATGTCGAAATTCCTATTTTTCAATCAATGGCATGCCAAGTCTGAGGGTTTATTGATTGTGGTCTTTCTTGTGTGATTAGTAGAGGAGTGCAGTTCTTTGTGTGTGCAAGATCTGCAAATCATGATCTGATGGGGAAGTTATATTTTGGGGCTCATGGTTTCGGGCTTTTGGATCTGGATGATATGTGTAGGGATTTCGATCGTGGAAGATGTGTTTTTTCAATTTCAGCTTGTTTCAGGCCTTGATGTTTATTCATTAGATTTCAGCTGACTTGGTGGTTTTGTTGTCACCATTTCAATTAATTGATCTCTTTTATGTTAATTGTTTAATTTTTTATGGTCAAGTTTTGGTGATTTGGTTGTGCTAAAATTACAAGTTCTGGTGATTTGGTCGATTGGCGTTGTGGAATCCTTCCACTAGTTAATTCAAGATATTACCAAAATCGAGTAATATCATGAAAAGGGGTGTCTTTTATGGTATGTGATATGATTCTTCTATTGATGATTACAAGCTGGTAAGAGCTGCTACTTCTAGATTTAAGGATGAGGATCATGGGCTTGTCCGTATTGACTCTCCTATCAAATTTGAAGTGCTCACAAGTAAATTGAATAGCTAGCGAAGAATTTGAGACATGGGCAGTTTACAGTGTTCATGTTTATGTTCTGGTATTTCTTTGTGACGTGGTAACAGCGGTGGAGGCAGATAGCGCGCGGTGGTACTGGAAGAAGAAGAAGAGGATTGAAGATGGGTTTGTTTATTTTATTTTAAGTATAATATATTAATAGATTATTAATATATCATAAAATTTATTTTCTATAATATAAGTCTGTCTAATATATATATGGGATTCCATCCACAACAACCCATTGGGAAGAATCCATTTTAGCCAAATTACCGCTACTACTGCATCTTAGCTTTATAAAAAAAAATAAAAATTGTTCAAAGGTGGTACAAGTAGTAGTCATGAGACCCCATATTTTATCAATAAAGATTTAAATTTTGTCGAAATAATTTTTAATATTATCTTGTGAATTTGAGATAATATTATAGTTGTGGGTAGTATTTATAAATTTTGCAAAGTATGCAAGTGGTTATATTATATTCGATTGATTCGGGGAATATTAGGCTTTTATAGGAATATTCGTGACAACAAATTTCAATCATTGGTGGACCCCATTAATGTAATTATTGTCGGATCGAGAAAACGACAAAAATATTTTATTAAAATAACTGGCGGAAGTTTTACCGTTGATCTTGTTGAACTACTCGGTAGTAAAAGTACGAAAGAATACGTGTGGTTGCATAAAGAAGACACCGGTATTGATTATTGACGCTTATGTGTAAGTCACTCGGTTTGATTCCATTATTGTCGATTAATAATATGAATTATTATAAGCGATAATGACGTTTTTGTTTTATTCGTATTATTAACGTAATAAAAATGTAAACATCTTTTATATAAAACAAAATACTTTATTAAAGTTATTCTATAAATAGAATATATTATATTTTATTACATAGTGTTGCGTAGTGTTTTTTTGCGTAGTGTTTTTGCGTAGTGTTTGCAGATAGTAAAATGTTTTTATATAAATAGAATATATTATATTTTATTTAAAAGATTTTGCTTTAAATATGGACCGATCCGATTAAAGTAAATCAATCTGGACTGTTTCATGGATTAATTACTACGCATTCTATTTTTCTATAAATGAAGCTCATTCCTTCATTATTTTCTTATTTAATTCAATTGAAACTCTAGAGAGAAATTATAGAGAGAAACTATAGAGAGAAAATCTATAGAGAGAAAAGAAGAAGAGATTCAGTACTTCACTACTTTGATATCCAAATGTCTTTTTACGGTAGAAGGGATATTATTTGTTGTATCCGTAAGATGTGTTATTCTTTCTTATTCATGAAGAGAACTTCGTTATTCCATTCATTATTATTACATTGAATAACTCCGTAAAAAGTGGCGTATATACCCTATACATAACCTCAGATACGCGCAGATACCCTATACTTGGTGAAATCCTTATATTATTCCATTCTTATTTATTACATTGGAATAACTGTGATCACGCTGAATCCCCTATACTTGGTGATCTTCTTCTCATTATTCCATTCTTTATTATTCTTTGGAATATCCACATGCATGTGTTTTTTACCGGACCTGGTTCCATTGTTTATTATTCCGCATTTATTATTCATTTGGAATATCTCGTCGTCAGGTTTACACAGGAATTCGGTTCCATTGTTTATTATTATTCAAAGATTTATTATTCATGTTGGATCATCCCGCGGTGTGAATTTCACCGACCTCGGTTCCGTTATTATTATTCATTTGAATAACCTGTCATGCCAAGTATCGCATGCATGGTGATTTCCTTTGTTATTCCATTCTTTATTATACCCGGTTGGTTAAAACTTTGACTTCTATACTCCATGAAATTAGTAGAATATTCTCGATATTTTGCGTTTCATCCAAAGATCTTTTCTTGGAAATATTCTTCCGATCATTCTTAAATTTTACTCTACAAAACAAAATATCTTGTTGACAATTTGGACGTTATTAATTCTGGATAAAATAATTCTTGAACTTGTTTTATTGAATTATTATGTCATTGTCATCATCCTCATGTTATATTATGTTATCTTCTACTTATGTGTATAGATGAACTTAGTATGATTATGACTGAGGGATCATTGGTATAATCGTGGCTTGTTATAAATGATGTGATAAAAGTCCTCGATGGCTCTGTAATGCGGTGATGGATAGTTTTTGGTATGATTATGACCGGGGTGATTCGGTATAGTCATGACCATTGATAATTTGATGAAAATCCTTGGCCGTGGTACACGTGGATGATTAGATATTGTGGTTTATTCATTAAAGCTGAGTCTTAGTGATAAAAATTTATGAAAACTTTTTAAAACCTAAAAGATAGTAGACTTTATTTTCTACTTGACTCTTTTAATGGATCAGATATTCATCGCAGATTAAACCGGTTGTCTATTGTATTTTATCGTTTAACATCGTTGAAGGCTAATGATAATTTATTTCGCATTATCTTAGTCATAATATTTTTCCGGGCTAGTTGAGCTCACCCTTTTCTTTCAACTGTTCTCTTCGTGAAATGAGAACATATTTGGGATTTAAGTCTGGGAGCGGAGTAATGGTCCGAGGAGGATAGCATTAGTAGTCCTCACTATTCGCGTGAAATAGTGTGATAATAGTTGTAATGATGACTCCTTTTGAGTTTGTATAATATCTAGTAGACAATATTTGTATTCAAACTCATGATTTATGTCAGATTGTATACCACGCTTATGTTAGTAAGTTGTTTTGAATTTATGTACCATGTAAGTGGCGACCCAAGATGGGTGACGATACCTAATTTTGGGGCGTCACATTTGATATCGAGCTTAGGGATATGATCCCTGGCTAAGATGCGAGATAAGAACTAGGAGGGGAGAGACGGGGAATTCCTTCGCTAGTATGAACTACCTAAGTTTATTTGGAATTTAATTGGTCGGTCAGAGTATAGGGATAATATGTGACATGTCAATTAACCCTTATTTTGTGGCAGTGTTTGAAAATGGCATCCGAGAATGTTGAGAATAAGAATGGAGCATGCGAGACTGTTGATTCTCCACAGATCAATAATCAGGACAATGTGCAACAGGATGTCGATAATCCTCCTGTAAATAACAACATTGATCAATTGATGAACGACGGTACGTTTAAGAGGTTTTTAGAATTCATGCAACATCAAAGTAAAAGCGACTTCATCCAAAACGTAGGTGGAAACACGGAAAACTCTGCCGGCCACCGCATTAAACAATTCAAGGATTTGGGACCACCGGAGTTTAAGGAGAGCCAAAACCACTTCGCGGAAGCATGGATAAAGCAGATTACCAAGATATTTGATGTATTGGGATGCTCCGAGGAGCAAAGGTTCCTTGCACGCCTTTATGTTGCTTGCGGAGAGAGATTCATTGGTAGGAATCGGTAAAACGACTCAACTTTCAGATGAAGATATCTTGGGAGAAGTTCCAGAGTCGTTTCAACGACAAATACTTTCCGAAAGTATTCGCCACATGAAGGAGGTGGAGTTTATCAAGTTGGAACAAAACGGTATGGCCGTGTCGCAATACGAGGCAAAATTTGCATGAGTTATCACGATTTTCGTCCCACTTGGTGGATAAATGAAGAGAATGGCACAAATGTTTTTAAGAGGTTTGAAGCGGGAGATACGCCAACATCTTATTTTCATAAATTGTGTTTGTATTCGGGATGTTGTAAATAGGGCTCGATTAGTGGAGCGCGATAACGAGTCAACGAACTAAAAGAGAGCGGTACCGCAAAAAAATTATAATATCGGCGAGAGTAGTCATCTAAGCGGTGACAACAAGCGTGAGAGGAATCAATAAGCCGATATGGTAACCACTTTTTGGTAATCGTGGTCAAAAGCAATAAGAATGGACATTTCAAGAAAAGGAGATTCAACAATGATGGAAAGACGTCAAAGACCAAAGACCCATTGTTAAGGAAGGAGAAAGACCACCTATCATATGCTTCAAATGCGGAGGAGAGGGACACATCGATCCGAATCGCTGCGCCATGCCAGTCAAAGCATGTTATAATTGTGGAAAGAAGGTCACTTAGCTCGATTTTTGTCGCCATCAAGACAAATTCAACTAGGATGGATGCACCAAAGGTTGTCCTGCATAAACCAAAGCCAGTAGTTTTAGAGAGAGCGTTTTTTCTCGTGACGAGGAACCCGAATAAAATTATCACGGGTAAGTTAATCATAAGCTCTTGTGAAGTCTATACCGTGTTAGATACCGATTCTACCCACTCTTTTATTTCACCTAGTTGTGTTCAACGCTTAAATTTGACTCAAGAAGTTAAACTTTGACTTATTGGTTGAAACTTCGTTAGTAGGAGCCTTCGTTACCGCTACTATTTTTAAATCTTGTTTGATTCAAATAAATATTTTCACGTTACCTGTCGACCTTATCTTTTTGAAAATACTTGCCTTTGATGTGATTTTAGGAATCAATTGGTTAACTACTCATCATGCTTTTCGTAAGGTTGTTAGCTTTTATATTCATAATCAACCTGTTGTGCGAATTCAAGTAACCAAACTACTAAAGTCAATTATTGTCATATCAAGCCATAAGTAAAGAGCCCCGAACCTTTCGTTGTTGACTTCCTTGTGTGGAATGCACCAAACCGGACTTTTCTGAGAGGCGACATCGTGAATGAAGATGGCAAGTTTATAGGTATCATTGTGAGGTGCTATCTAGGTTAAGGGATAGAAGTCACGGTTGGTATCAATGTGACGTACTTATCCAAGTCTTGGATGAGAGTCAGCGTTTTGAATGATATTTCTATTATTAATAAATTTCTTGACGTATTCTTGAAGACTTTCTAGCCTACCCTAGAGCGTGAAATCGAATTTTGTATTGACCCCAAAGATAAAACCCATTTCTTAAACCCTCAAATATTTCTTCAACTAAAATGAAGCAGTTCTGAGGATTATGATGAAAGTCATAATAAAAGCATTGGACTAATGAAAATCATAGGTATATGAAGTATTAGTAAGTGTTATGATGAGTTATGTTGGTTAGTATGTGAAAACATGAAAGTTTCTTAAAAATCACAAGGAGTTAAAAACCAGATTTTGGTGAAAAACGTAACATGAAATTCAATTGACCATATCTCCTATTATATTTTGAATTTTTGAGTGTGGTTAATTCCTAGAGTTAGATCTATGAGTTACCTAACTAATCCAAGTGGAATCAATGAAAAAGGTGTTGTAGATTTTCGTGTGGACTGATTTTAGCAAAGGAGTGCAAAGCTGCAAAAAAAAATCGAAAAAGCTGCTGCCATGATTTTAGAGGGGCTGTTTCGGCCACTTAAATTATGAGAAAAATTCTGGCCTTTTGGGACATGAAGGTATATGGTATAAAGTACCTCCTGTCCAAAAATGAGCTCATTCTCGACTTAAAATGAGCAAGTTATGACTATTTCAATATTTAGGTTTTTCCGATTTAAAAACGCTATAACCTTGGGAGTTCTATAACTCCGATGACCATGAAATTTAAACTGGAAGCTCACGTTAACATGTGTAAGGTCCTGCCAAGATTTGGGAATTTTGGAGTTAAACTTGAGGTAGCTAATTTCTTAAGGAATTAATTAGAAATTGATTTTTGAAAAATAGTAAATGAATTTTAAAAATTCGAGAGAAAATATATTTTCATTATGGGACTATATTATGCTAAATCCCAGAAAAGAAATATTTTTGGGACTGATTTGGTATTTTTCATGAAAATAGTTTAATTCTGAACATATGAGTTAAATATGTTATGTGAAAGAACAAAGTTGAAAATAAGATTTTGCCATTAGAGAATCCTATATAGAGTATATGCATATTTTGTTTTGAGGATTTGATAATTGGTGATGATATCTTATGAGTATGACATTTTTGAATGATTAAATGCATTATATGGTAGAAAGCGTAAACAATTGAGATAAATTGTTTATAAATTTAAGAAGTGATTAAAATATTGTTATAATATTAATGATATTAGATTATGAGATTATTAAGTGATTGATAACATGGGGATATTCTTGAATCCCGGATAAATTATATTATAAATGTTTAATATTTATCCTTTATCTCATTTGATTGATTCTTTATATCATTATCCTCGTGTTTATATTACGTTGAAAGTCATCTCAGTAAGAAGGTATGATAGATGGACTTGGTATGATTATGACCGTGGATTGTTTAAGTATAATCATAACTAGTAATTGAAAACACGATTATCTTTGGTAGTAGTGCATTGGATAATTTGTGGTCGTGATTCTAATGAATACAATGAATACGATTATAATTTTGGTAGTGATACTAATGGATAATTTATGGATAATTTGTGTCGCGATACTTAATGAATACACGATTATCTTTGGCCGTAGTGCATGGATAATTCCACTCAAGATTGGTCACATCACAATGTCAGCTTTCTCTCTTTTGCCATGTCAATTTTTCCTCTCTTGCAGCTTTTTCTCTCTTATGTGGAATTCGACGTGGCAAATCATTTAAAGTCAATGGACTTAACTGTTTTTTTAACTTTGTGTTAGAAAAGTCGAGTACAATTAATTGATTGTAAGAAAAAACAGTTGAGTGACTCACTTGTAAGTTGACATAAAGTACACTGATCAAAATATATTTTTAATTTTAAAGTATAAAGTCGCATTTCAAAAAATATATTTTTTTTAAGTCATTGTTTTAAGAAAAGGAAATGGAAAAAACCAAGGTAAATTGCTTTCATTGAGAGTTGAACTCAAGACCTAACCAACTGAGCTATGAAAGCCTGATGTCTGCACTTACCTATTAAAAGAAACATAATTAATTATCAAAAGAAAGTAGTACGCCATGTAACCCTGTATTTGTGGGATAAGTGGAATGATGCTCTAAAAAGTATTGGATATTCATGATTGTTAAAAAAGACGTGCATTTAACTAAAACATATTGTAAACTGAATAACTGATTCAATTAAAATAATACATAACCAGAACAAAACAAATCCAATACAATATAATATATAGCTGTTGCAAATAATTTACTAAAACAGTAACAAAACTAGACATAATTGTTAAACAAAGGCTTAGAGGATGAAACAACTGATGCTAATTCATTCTTAGAATAACAGAAGATATGATACCAAAAGCCTAAACAAAAACTGATGACTAAAATTCCATAATCTCTTCTAAACAAAAACTTAATATTTCCTAACTGGGTTTTGAATTCTTTTGATCTTCTCTGCCACTTTTTTGCTATTTCGGCTGCGTTCAAGTTCTGATAAATCCGGTATGAGGGCATTTACAAGCAACTTACAAAGCTCAAAATCGAGAGCCTGCAAGCGAAAAACAAAAGAAATTATGAGCTCTATAAATCTTTATCCACATCTCTAAACTTGTAATCAGGCTAATGCTACTGGTGTCCAAACAAATGGCTTCGACATTATATCATGTGCTGTACTAGGTATATAATTTTCACCCAATTAATGAAACAGGAAAAAAGAAATACTGTTACCTGTGTTGTTTCTAAAGCCTTTTGGATCACATAGTTTCCAAACTCATTTCGAGCAAGTTCAAGTGCCTTTTTTTTCTCTAGGATCTCTACTATGGCGTAAGTCATCCCAGAACTACACGATTCGATACATTTTTCTACAAAATGACTGCCAAATTTCTTTGTAGACAACTGTATATAGTGCCCCCTGAGTTTTTCACAAATTTTCACACTGTAAATTGGATTCTTAAGGGCGATTGCGTGCTGCACAACAAAGTTCCTGAAAGGAAAAAAGTATACATAATTGAAACTATGTCCACAAACAGAGTTTCTTAATATAATAAACAGATGAATATATATATATATATATATATATATATATATATATATATTCTAGGGGAATAGAGAAGAATTAATTAGTACCCAGAAGGATCATATGCAAGGAAAATCGTTTTATCCGCAACGAGCTGTAGAAGCTCATTCCTTTGCTTAGCTTTGCTTATGAAGTCGATGCAGTCATTTAAGGCTAAGCAGCCTACTTCATGAACGGCCAATGTGTCAAAATTCTTTATTGCTTCTTCATACAGCACCTAAGGTCCAGAAGATAAAAAGTGAGATTCATTATATTTTGATAAAAAATATATAAGATTTTTTACGCAAGAAACTTATATCTAGTATAACTACCTTGTTTGCCTGATAGCTAAGCAGGCTTATACATTCTTTGAAAACATGTCTGGCTGTCATGTTAGTCGCTAAATCAACGATTCTAGGAGCCAAAATTGCTGTCAAGTAAGAGCCAAATGGCGACTTCTTGAGCTTTCTTACAAGTTTCTGAATTGAATTTGAGCTGTTAAGACAAGTTATTTCATTAGTTTAGCACAAACATAAAATAATAGTAGGAAGCACAAATAAAGAAATTGCTTAGTATAATTTCTTACCCATGAATCTCGCATGCTGCATTGACGAGCAATTCAGACTGTGAGCCTAGTTTCTCTAAAATTTGTTGCAATTCATCGACACTACAAAATTCAACTAGTTTCCTAAACATATGGTGTCCATATTGATCACTCATCAACTGAGGTAAATGATCAAGAACACCAACAAGAATCTTAGTTCTGATCTTGACATTTCTTTCTTCTAAAGCACGCTGCAACAACATCGACCCATCTTTCTTCATAGCCATTGACATAATATTCTTCTCTTCTAGCAAAAACTCAGGTACTGTCTCACCATAGCTTCCAATTAGATGGTTTTGCAAGCTGATTGAACTTGTTAGATCCCCATTATTGTTCATAAAGTCTTCATTACCCATAGAAATCCCACTTCTCCTAGTTGCACTAAATCTTTGATTATAATACTGATTCCGATACATTGTATAGCCATCGTTGTACCCATGATTGTACCCACCTGCTGCATCACTATACATCGATTTTCCCTGAACTTGATTTGCTAAATAAGACATCAAAGAGTATCCATAACCAGAATTGATTCTCGTTGGCTCAAAATTCAAGTAATTATTTGTGAAGTTGTTTGAACCCACAGAACTTCCTGACAGATAAGAAGGCAAATATGGGTATAGAGTACTTTCTGCAACCCAACAATTTTTGTTAATTCACGTGCATTAAAAATAAGCACATATAATATACTACATTAGGCCAGTAAAAACAAACAAATCAATAGAACAGTCCTTCTGACATATATTATAAGTATCCACAAGGGGGCATATCTATTACTATTACCAACAAATGAGTATTTCACTTTGCAAAACCTTCACTCCTCAATATAAATCTAAAATTTTTAAACTAAAACTCTGAATCTTTCCAAGAAATTTTACGATCCGACTTGTAAGAATCCTGTACCAAGACAACCCATTAAACCAAAAAAACAAAAAAATAAAATAAAATTCCGGCATCACTGATCTTACTTTTTAATTTATTTTAAATCATCTTTTAAAAATTTCAACTTAATATCAAAAGTAAGAGAAATAGGAAAAGGATTTACTCAATACGCAAATACATGGGTGTGCAATAATATTGGGACAAAAGCATACCTCCATTAATGAAACTGTAATTTGCCAAAATATCGGGACCAGAAATTTGTGGGTCTTGATTAATACTCCAATTAGGAATTTGGGTTTGAGGAAAATATAAAGAGCTGAGTGAATTTGCTACACCATTGTTGTTACTAGAAGAACTAGCTTGATCTCCATAAACCCCAACTTCTTCATCCAAGCCAAAATTTTGAAAAAAAGACAAAAAATCTTTATCATCGTCAGAACAAAAAGAGGGTCTTGAATTTGATGGGGTTTTAGAATCCTCCATTGAAAACCCACAAGCAAATAAAGAAGCAAAAGCAATAACAAGAATAAGGAAAAAGCCAACTATGGAGCTATATATATACACGCACAATGGGAGAGATGAGAGAAATAATTTTCTTGTTTTCTACTAGGATTTGAAAAGTGGCTGAACAATAATAGGAAAAATAAAGGTGCTTAATTCGATTTCGATTAGGATTAAGAGACCTAGTTCATGTTGAACAGGGGGAAGAAGATTTAAAAGAAACTGAGGGATTTTTCAAAGAAATAAAGATTTGGGTTTTGTCAGAGCAATTAATGGAAAGATGATTTTAATTTTAATTTCTATATTTCAACGGAACTCTTTATTAATGATGTCATAAACCCTTATATATTTATACAAATCGTTTTATGTGATTTTCCCGCCCTTTATTGCTGCTGCTAAAAAATAAATAAAAAGATGCAATATTACATATAAACCCCTCTTGTTTTTATAAATCAATTCAAATCAAGGTGGGAAACTTGGAATAATGACAAATTATTGCAATATTTCTTTTTCTTTTTTTCTTTCTTTTTCATATTAATTAATCTACTCTTCCTGAATTTATTTTTTCGGGTCAAACAAGCCAAACCAATTTTACTAGCTAACACACAAAGACCCAATTCAACTAAATTGTATGACCTCACTCGAATTTATTTATGCTGTTTTATGTTTTAAAATTCAACAAAGATATGTCTTTTAAAACTTAATTTAAAATATTTTCAAATTCAACGTTAATGTTAATGCGATTAATTAAAATTTATGAAATAATAAATTTTACAACTAATATTATTTTTTAGATAGTTTGTAATAGTAATTACTGTATTGATTAAAATTTATGTTAATTTTGACTTTTAAATTGTCTTAAGTTGACTTTGAAAAATCAATAATAATTTTATATTTTGTAAGGGAGGAAATATATCTGGTTCGCATGAAAAAAAATGATATTTTCACTTGGTCTTTTTCACATAAAGTGGGTTTCATATCTACGTGAAATATGAATTAATGTGAAAATATCATTTTTTTGGTGTGAAAAAAAGGACTAGCAAAATTGAGAATTTGCAATTAATTCAGTTAGCAATAATACATTAATGACAAAAGATTAGATACAAAAAAAATAAAAAATCATTGTACAATTATAATTATTGGGCCCACCTATATATGATCACAAAAAATAAACTCATAGAAAACTGAAAAAGTCAGTCAATTGAAAAATTTAATTAAAAGCTATATATAGTTATTAGGACGAAGACACACAACACCTTTCCTCGTACTAAAAAGTTAAGGAAATTGATTTATGTTTCTACATATTAAAATGATATTTTTACATGAGTCTCACATCAACCAATATTCAATTCATTCATGTGAGAAAGATTATATGAAAATATCAATTTTTTATTAGATAGAAATATCAGTTCCCTACTTAAATTGTTATATCAATAACACAAAATTTACAGATTCTAATCACCAAAAAACTAATACCCCACTGGCCATTAGGCTTTCACCTCCATGCAGAACAAGTAACCAAATCTCTGTTCTTCCAGCAAAGATAAAGAGCCCCGTTTCTATGCTCGAGTCTGAAATTCCTACTATACTCCTTCAACATTTCTTTTATGGTGTCTCCCACAGCGTAACTCAACTGACACTGTATAAATCCGGCCATCGAAAGTCTAAGCCTCCACTTCCCGAAAAGTTCGTGCCTTTCCACCCTTTCTGCCCCTTCACAAGCTATCATGTTGACAATGTCCCGTGCAACGCAGTGCTCCTCTGCGCTTATCCGCTGCTTGTCGTCCCTTGATCTAGCCGCGTCGATTGATTCAAACATAGCAGTGTAGTACTCTAGAGTCTCACGGAATCGCGGAAAGAATGGAGAAGTATTGGTATTGGATTCTTGCTCCAGAAGGGTCACAACCTTGGGGGACAAACTCTTGATCAATCTTAATAGGCGGTCTCGATGATTCGTGGTGCTTACACTTTCGTCCGGCATATGGTGCAACATGTAAGGGAAGTTTACAGCCAAGGCTTCACCCTGTCGAACCCTAAGATTTTCAATATTGACTTCGCAACCAGATATGCCTGCACCATGAAATTCAAACTGTACGCCACAGGATTCCGCAACCTTTGATAGCCTCTGTCCCACAAGGTGAAGTCCTCCACCCCGAGCATACTCTGAGTTGGAATCATCGACACCTGTGATCCGGATTTGTGGGGGCCCACCAAGACGACGAGCAAGATCCTGGATAAGGGATACCCACTGGCTGCCTTGCGCTATTTGAAAATCAATAATGTGGATTCTGGTTTCGTTTTCCATGGCTTCCCCAATGACAACATTGGCAGACATGTAAGCAAATTTGTAAAATGGGACGATTTGATAAAGGACACCCATGTAGGACATCAATTCTGCGCTTGTTGGTTCATTGCATTTGAGTTTTTTGTAAATTATGCTCCCTGAAGATAACAGACGTGCTCTGATCCCTTCTAGCATATATGCACCCAACCGCTGCATAGGCTCCCCAGTGACAGAAACCATACGTTCCAATACATTCATTAATGAAGCTACACTTGATATATCACCATCTGATACTGCTTCAGCACAGACAAGGAGCACCTGTTTCACGTCTAAGCTTGGAATCATTTGCAACAATTGATCATACTTCGTCAAGGAAGTGACTGCTGCTGGTACACTGGTAAAGGAGTAACTACAAACATCATCAGTTTCAGATTCAGGCCCCAGCAATTTACTCTCCAATTCTCTAAGTATGTTCTTCAGTTCATTGCCATCATCAACCATGGAAGACCCACTCGCTGGTGATCCATAAGTATTGTCAGAAGATTGATGTTGATCTGACACGTATGACTGAGAACATTGCGGTGAAAAGGGACTTCGGTTAGATGATATGCTTACAGCAGAAGGGGAATCGTAGCCAACATATTCAGCTGAGGATGAGTCCAAGGTGAAGAACTGTTCGTTGCAATGAAATGAAATTGGTGTTCCTTGGCTGCCATTTTCCGAGGACACGTTGTTGTTCGAAATCTGAAAGCGAGACACACTGTATGGTTCTATCTGCTGCATAGGTTGGCGATACTTGTGTATAGTTCCTGAACTTTGGCTTTCCTGGGATATTTGCATCCGAAACTAACTTATTGTTTGATTCAGATAAGAAAATATAATATCAGCAAAGGGTTAGAACTTTGCAAACTAGTGGACTGTTTAAATGCGAGACATCATGACTTGGTGGATCTTGATTAACTGAAAGGTCTCCATGACATCAATAAGCAGGAACAAAATTAGCTTTCCAGTATAAACTTTGATTATGCTGGCTTTAGAAGTTCAATCACCGCTGCGTTCTCCTCCAATCACGAAAGAACTGAGCTACAGAACTAAATGCAGTCTGCAAGAAGGAAAACAAGATCGATGCAATCTCAATGTTGAACACAGGCAACAGAGAATAAGCGACAACCAGGGGAACACTAGTCAACAAAGAAGAACAACTGATGTTTTAATAACAAGCAAGGACCACATGAGTAGGATGCTCTACTCTTGGAGGTATTTATGACCAGCTTGGAAGCTCTGCACGTAATAGATCACAACTTGAGTGGAAAGAGAAGGACTCAAGTTGTAAAGAAGATCTAGCGATTAAATGCCAACTGTTGGCAGAATGTAGATTTAGCTTCTACATTCTCAGGTTGAGGCACAACCACAATGTAGAGCAGCCTTGGTCCCTCAAATATTCACCAATCAAATAGAAAGAGCAGGAAGGTGTTGTTCTGATATTCAGTTGACCTATAGGCTATAATATAATATAATATGTATGCGTATATATATTCCAGGTCTCGATGTTCATTAGAAGCCATTTCTAGTTGGGAACTTCTAATGGGAAACAGTAGTTTTCTAGTTTTTTAGTGGAGATCAATTTACAACTAATGAAGGTAACTTCTACATTATTAGAAGTGGGGGGGGACCTCTAGCATTCTTTGATCACCATCGTTTATTACACTTTTTATGATGTGATACGTCTCATCAACACGCACACAGAAGCAAAATCTTGTTTACATGCAAGATCACAAGAAATTAGGTGAAAAGAATTTAAACAATATACTCGAAGAATAAAGAAGTAAGATTCAAGAGGCATATGGAAAGCTTATGAAGAGGTTAGCAAGCCCTAAAAATTGAATTAGGATTCTCTCCATTTCAAACTGCTCACCCGAACAATAGATACCCAAAGGCAAAAAAAATCCCTAGAATGATAACCATATAAACTCGTACACGGTAAATAAACCTCAAGTTCACTCATCACAAAGTAAAAGTAGCTATGGAAACTTAAAAGTTTACACGCAACAGAAGAACCAAAATTTCACCAAGAAAAAAACAACCTAGTCTTTATCAAGATTCGAACTTCAGCTCAAACAAATGGATTCAAGACCCAATCTAAACCCTTTCTATACGAAAATTAGTCGACGAAAATTACTATCAAAACTATAAAAGCCTCCGAAACACCTACCAATTAATAGTTTACCTTAAAAAACAATAGATGCAGCATATGTAATTAATTATATATACCACAAGATAGAAGAGTTATGATAAAGACCAATTTAAAAGAATTCTTACAAAACCCCATCTTCCCAAATCAGCACTAATCAGATTAACCATAAAAGTTCAAGTCTTATATCACAATTAACTAAAAAACCAACAAAAATTACCCAAATCTACAAAAACTATTATGAACATGATGAATCTTTCATATACTTTAAAAAGCAAAGCAAAGCTGCAGAATCCAACAAATCTAAGTTCCAAGGTTTTACATACCTTTGGTACTGCACGCTCTGGCCTCAAATCAAGTTCCAAGCTTTGATTTTTCTTAGAGAGAGAGAGAGAGAGAGAGAGAGAGAGAGAACTGTGTTCTGCTGCAAAAAACTCTTATGAAAAGAAGTAAACTCGATGAGATTTATATGCGTTGATTTTTATGGTACTGAACGAACAATAATTGCCTACAGTCATATGAATTAAAATACGAAACTACCCCTATTAGAGGGTTTGACAATCCTACGGTCTCTATCGTGACAATATTCTGGCCAACTGTTGTAAAACAATTTCAAAAGCTATAAGTGTTTTAATTGCTTTTCTAATTTTTGTTGCTACTTTAACTTAAAAAATAATTTTCTTTACGAAGAAAAATAAAATTAATGGTGTCCTTTTCATTTTAATTTCTTAAAGTAGTCTCATTTAATACTCTTTATGAAGAAAAATAAAATAAATGGTGTCCTTTTCATTTTGGATTTTTAAAGTAGTCTCATTTAATATTCGTAATTATATTTAATATATTGAGTTGTTTTCACCCAAATCAATTTTCATTTATTCATAATTATTTCTCTTTCTTTTCATTCGAAAGAAAACCTCTATTGGTTCCAAAATTATAAATATATTTTTAAAACATTAATTATTAAGAATGCCTTTATTTTTTGAATTTATTCTTAACATGAAATAAAATATATACTATTTCTATTAAAAATCTAAGATCATTATTAATTTTTAAAGTCAGTTAAAAATATTTTATATTCAAAATTGACATAAATTCATTAAATATAAGTTACTGTAAGAATAAATATTAGTATAAACCGTCTAAAAATTTACTCCCTTGTCGTCTACAATTAAATTATCATTTAATTACATAATTTTATCTATGACTAGTTTTTTGCTACATAAATATGTATAGAGAATATAAATATGGCAATTATTTCTAACGATGTTATAGGTAAATTATTGTAAAAATAAATTATTTATGAGAAGAAGACACTTAACTTAGGATTACTTAAAATAGTAATAAGATATTAATTTTTTGTCCACAAAATGATGACTAAAGATATAATTTTTTTTTCCAAAAAGATTAGATAAAATATATAAAGTGAAAATTAAATACGTCATTTAGTGATATCCATTAGTATAAAATACTCATCATTTAATACAATCTTAGAGGGGCATAAGGATAAATTTAAAACTTGTTTACTCTATTTTTTTACTTTTATTTTTTTTAATACACGTGAGCAAATTATACTTTATTCATATCTTTTAAATAGAAAATAATAATTACACTCAAAATTAATATAGATTCATTAAACATAAGTTAGTATAGTGATAGATGTGATAAAATTGTATCATCGCCCCCAAACGCCAGAAAGGTATACATCACCCATCTTGGGTCAGTTAGATATATGATATGAGAATTTAAATACAACTTATTAATATAAGCGTAGGTATGCAATCGACATAAGCGTGAGTTTGAATACAAATATTATCTACTAGATATTATACAAACAAAAAAAAAAGTCCTCATTACAATTATTATCACATTTATTTCACGAATAGTGAGGATTACTAATCTTATCTCTCGGACCATTACTCCGTTTCCACAGGCTCTCAAATTTATATTCTCATTTTCAAGAAAACGGTGAAAGAAAAGGGTGAGCTCAACTAGCCCGAGAAGAAATATTATGACTAAGATAATGCAAAATAAATTATCAATAGTCTTGACATTGTTAAAAGCGATAAAATATAATAAACATCAATTTTAAGCTGCGGTGAATAAACGATCCATTAAAAAAAGTTGAGTAGAAAATAAAATCTACTATCTTTTATGATTTAAAAGGTTTTTCATCATTTGTTATAAATTTGAGACTCACTTTAATAAATAATCCACATCATCGAATCACCCCGCTGCTACGGCGAGGATATTCTTTAGTATCACGACCACAATTATTCACCGCACTACGGGCGAGAATAGTTGTGTATTCATTAATGGTCATGATCATGCCAATAATTGTCCATCGATGCACTTCTGACCTTTGAGGATTTTTTTACCACATCATTTGTAACATTACGGTCGTGATTACTGCAAGAATAATCCACAGTCATAATCATACCAAGTCCATCCATGCTCTACTGTGCCACGAGATGACTTTTAAAAAAAATATAAACATGAGGATGATGACAATGATATAAAATTCAATAAAACAAGTTCAAGAATTATTTTATCGAGGAATTAATAACATCAAATTGTCGACATGATTTGCTTTGTAGAGAGTAAAATTCAAGAATGATCGGAAGAATATTTCCGTGAAAGATCTTTGGATGAAACGCTTGAATATCGAGGATATTCTACTAATTTCATGGAGTATAGAAGTCAAAGTTTTAACTTATTTGGGTATAATAAAGAATGGAATAACAAAAGAAATCACCGTAAATGCGGTGCTTAGCATAGGCGAGTTATTCAGCAGAGAATAATAATAACGGAACCGGGTCGGTGAAATTCGCGCAAGCGGGATGTTCAGCGAGAATAATAAAGATGGAACCGGATCCGGTGTAAAACACACGAGATAGGATATTCCAAGCGAGAATGATAAAAAGCGGAACCGGTCAGGTGTAAAAAACACTGAGCGAGGATGTTCAGCGAGAATAATAAAAAAGCGGAACCGGTCAGGTGTAAAACACTGTGACAGGATGTTCAAAGAATAATAATAAAAAGAATGTCACCAAGTATAGGTAAAATGGCGTATCAGAGGTTATTCAGTGCGAGAATAATAGAAGAATGGAATAACAAGAAGAAGATTTCACCAAGTATAGGGTATCTGGCAGCGTATACGAGTTATGTTATTCCACTTTTACGAATAAATCCAAAGAATGGAATATGGAATAAAGAAGTTCTCTTCATGAAGAAAAGAATAACACACTTACCGTAAAAAACAAATAATATTTCCTACCTTGAAGAAGCAGAATATTGGCAAAGTGAAGTCTAGAATTTCTTTCTTCTTTCTCTATAGTTTCTCTCTACAGAGTTTCAATGAATTCGTAAGAAAATAATGAAGGAATGAGCTTTATTTATAGGAAAATAGAATGCATAGTAATTAATCCATGAGCGGTCAGATTGATTTACTTTAATCGACGTGATCATATTTAAAACAAAATCTTTTAAATAAAATATAATATATTCTATTTATATAAAAACATTTTACTCTACGCAAAACACTATGCAAAACACTATATGCAAAACACTACGCATAATAAAATATAATATATTTTATTTATAGAATAACTTTAATAAAGTATTACATTTTATATAAAAGATGTTTACATTTTATTACGTTAATAATCTGAATAAAAAAAAGCGTCATTATCATTATAATAATTCATATTATTAATCGTGATAATGGAATCAAAGTGAGTGACTTCTCACATAAGCATCGATAATCAATACTGGTAGTGTCTTCTTATGCGACCACACGTATTCTTTGTACTTTTTTACTAGGAGTAGTTCAACGATGATCAAGCGGTAAAACTTCCGTAGTTATTTTGATAAAATATTTTTGTCGTTTTCTCGATCAATGAATAATTACATTGTGGGGTCCACTGATGATTAGTAGTTATGCGAATATTCCCTGCTAAAAAGAATATTCCCAGAGCCAATCGAATATAATATAACCACTTGCATACTTTGCAAAATTTATAAATATTACCCACAACTATAACATTATATCAAATTATTCCATAATATTCAAAAATAATATTTATAGAAAATTCATCTTTATTTATAAAAATTTGGGGTCTTCTGACCTCCCCCCTTATGAAATTTAGCCCTCGAAATTAGAAGTGCGATACTGGTATGTCGAAGAGGTAAGGATACCTTGATTTCATTTGATTCTAACTCCCAAGTCATTTCCTCAACATCGTGGTTCCTCCACAAAACTTTGACTTGAGGTATAACCTTGGGGCGTAGAATATGTTCCTTCTTATCAAAATTTGAGCAGGGAACCTCTTCATACGTCAAATCTTCCATTATTTCGTCCGGTTCTAACTTCGATAATATGGTTCGGGTCTTTCACATATTTACGTAACATGGATATGTGAAAAGCGTTATGAACACGAGACATATTTGGCGGTAAAGCGAGTCTATAGGCCACGATTCCTACTCGATCGAGGATTAAAATGGACCAGATGAATCGAGGATTAAGTTTTCCTCTCTTTCCAAATCTTGTAACTCCTTTCCATGGAGCGACTTTTAACAACACATGATCTCTATATCGAATTCCACGTCCTTTCGATGAAGATCGGCATAACTCTTTTATCGATTTTGTGAGGTTTTATATCGTTGTCGGATCGTTTGAATCTTTTAAAGTAGTCATACGTACCAACTCGGTCCCAACAACGTTGCTTCACCCACCTCATCCCGAAAGTATCTTGGAAGCGACACTTTCTTCCATCTGGCGCTTGAATGGAGCCATGCCGATACTTGCTTGATAAGCTGTTGTTGTAGGAAAACTCCACCGATGGTAAGAACTTGTCCCAACTCCTTGAAATCAAGGACACGAGTCTTAATAGATCTTGAGAGTTTGAATAGTCCTCTCGATTGTCCGTCCGTCGAGGATGATATGCCGAAGCTAAATCGTGAAGTCCGTGCCCATAGCTTTTTGCAAACTAACCCAAAATCGTGAAGTGAATCTTGGGTCTCGATCGGAAACTATGGATCTGCGGCATACCATGCGATCTTACAATCTCGTTTTATGTACATCTGAGCAAGGCGTTCAAGTGTATAAGTTTTCTCGTATCGGTAAGAAATAAGCGGACTTGGTCGATCTATCAACAATGACCCAAATCGCATCGATGCCTTGAGAAACCTTAGGAAGGCCGTGCTTGAAATCCATGGTAATGTGCTCCCACTTCCATTACGGAATTTCAAGTGGTTCTGATGGACCTTTTGGTACTTGATGCTCTCGCTTTAACTTCGTTGACAAGTTAGACACCTTGAGATAAGCAACGCTATATCTCTCTCTTCGTATTGCTCCACCAAAATGTATGGCGAATATCATGATACATTTTGGTACTCCCGAGATGGATTGCAAATGGTGTGTTGTGCGCCTCCATCATGATATTATACTTTAAATCGAGGGTCGTTAGGAACACAAAATGCGGAGTTGACTCGAAGTATTCCTTCTTCATCGATTCTTGCTTCCGCGTAGCACCCTCTTGCACTTTCTTCTTCATACGCATCGGCTCAGTGCGTAGCTTGGCGACTTTAACTTTATCGATTAAAGTCGGTTACTACTTTCGTATATTCGCTATCATCACATGCGTCCACAGAGTCTTTAACTCTATCTCCATCCTTTGCAAGTCACACAAAATGGGCCTTTGTGTTGACAATATACTTTCGTACTTGCATATGATCTTACTACTCGATCGTAAATTACCACGTTAACTTTTCGAGGATGGTATTGGATGGTATGATCATAATCTTTCAATAGTTCAAGCCAGCGTCGTTGTCGTATGTTGAGTTCCTTTTGAGTGAAGAAATATTTGAGGCTTTTATGATCAAGTAAAGATTTCCACTTTCTCCCCATCTGAGTAATGCCTCCAAATTTTAAGTGCAAAGACAACAACATTTACTTGACTCCGGATCATGAGTAGGATAATTCCTCTCATATTCTTTGAGTTATGTCATGAGGCATAGGCTATAACTTTTCCATGTTGCATGAGAACACATCCCGACCCTTTGCTCGAAGCATCACATAGATGACAAATCCTCAAGGCGGATGGTATTGTCGAGCAGTCTTTGAAATAAGTCTCCTCTTGAGTTCTTGAAAACTCTTCTCACATTCTTCGCTCCAATAGAACTTTGTATCTTTTTGAGTCAATTTGAGTCGATGGAGTAGCGATTAGAAAATCCTTCCACGAATCTCCGATAATAACCGGCAATTAAGCAAGAAAGCTACGTCTTGGTCCTTGATTTAGGTTGTTCCCGACTTTGAATAGCTTGATCTTTCTTTGGGTCAGCGGATATTCCATGACTTGATACCACGTGCCCGAGAATGCTACTTCTTCAAGACGAACTTCGCATTTCTTGACTTGGCATAAAGCTTATATTCACGAAGCTTTTGGAGTGTCGACCTCAAGTGTTGCTCATGATCTTCACGGCTTTTGGAATAAATAAGGATGTCATCGATAAAGGCGACCACAAAGTGATCTAAATATTCCTTGAATACTCGGTTCATCATATCCATGAAGGCGGCGGAGCATTAGTCGATCAAAGGACATGGACTAGGAATTCATAATGCCGTCTGGGAGTTACGAAAGCCGTCTTTGGAATGTCGGTGATTTAATCTTCAATTGGTGATATCGGAGCGAAGATCGATCTTTGAAAAGAATTTGGCTCCTTGCTGTTGGTCGAAGCAGGTCATCAATCGTGGCAATGGATACTATTTTTGATGGTGACATGATTGACTCAGATAATCAATACAAAGTCGCATACTCCCATCTTTCTTCTTCACGAATAGAGCAGGAGCACCCCGAGGAGAAATCTTAGGGCCGAATAAAGCCCGATGTCTAACAATTCCTGCGGTTGGGTCTTTAACTCACGAAGTTGATAGGAGCCATTCGATATGGGGCTTTGGAAATAGGTTTTATCTACACCGGGTTCAAAGTCGATACAAAATTCAATTTCACGCGCTCTGGGGGTAGGCCGGGAAGTTCTTGAGAATCGTCGGGAAATTTATTAACAATAGAAATATCGTTCAAAAGCGGCGTATTTTGTTTAAATCGTGACATGAGCTAAGAAAGCTTGACATCCACATTTTTTGATAAGCGAATAGCTTTATGGCTTGAGATGGTAGTGATTGATTTTAATGGTTTGGTCGTTTGAATTAGCATAATAGGTTGATTAGGAATATGAAAGCTTATGACCTTACGAAACAATCGATTTTTGCATGATAAGTAGTTAACGATCAATCCCTAGAATCACGTCAAATGCAAGTATTTTTAATGAAATAAGATCGACGAGTAATGTGAAGTCTGGAGATTTGAACCAAACAAGACTTATAAGCGGTGGATGTAATGAAGGTTTCTCCAGCGGAGTTTCCACGAGATAAGTCGAAAGTCTAATTTCTCGGTCAAATTTAATCGATGGTAGTAGTAGGAGAAATAAAAGAATGGGTAGAACCGGTATCAAATAAAGTATAGACTTCATTAGAGTTTATGATAAGCTTACGTGATGACCTCATTCGGGTTCCTTGCTCTCTGGGAGAGTCTGACAAAGCGCTCTCCCTTACCACTTCTGGTTTTGACTTTTACGGGATGACCTTTGGTGCCTCCATCCTAGTTGAATTTGTCTTGATGGCAAAAAATCGAGCTAAGTGACCTTCTCTTCCACAATTATAACATGCTTTGGATGGCGTAGCGCAGTTGGGATGATGTGTCCCTCTCTCGCATTTGAAGCATATGATAGGTGGTCTTTCTCCTTCCTTAACAACGGGTCTTTGGTCTTGGCGTCTTTCCATCATTGTTGAATCTCGTTTCTTGAAATGTCCATTCTTATTGTTTTGTACGATTACCATGCAAAGTGGTTACCATATCGCTTTGTTGATTCCCTCACGCTTGTTGTCACAGCCCGATGACTCTCTCATTTGGTATTATAATTTTTTAAATTTGCTCTCTTTTAGTTGCGTTGACTCGTTATCGCGCTCCTTAGCTTGAGCCTATTTACAACATCGAATACAAACACGGTTTATGAGAAATAAGATGTTGGCGTATCTCGACTTCAAACCTCTTAAAAACATTAGCGTCATTCTCTCTTCATTATCCACCAGTGGGGAATATGGCCAAGTGATAACTCATGCAAATTTTGCCTCGTATTGCGACACGGTCGTATTGTTTTTGTTCGACTTGATAAACTCCACCTCCTTACGTGTATGGCGAATACTTTTCGGAAAGTATTTGTCGTTGAGCGACTCTGGAACTTCTCCCGAGATATCTTGATCAATGAGGTGAGTCGTTTCTACAGATTCCCACCGATGTCGCCTCTCGCGCATGACATAAAAGCGTGCAAAAGGAACCTTTTGCTCCTCGGAGCATCGAGACATCAAATATCTTGGTAATCTGCTTTATCCATTGCTTAGCGAGAAGTGGTTTGGCTCTCCTTAAACTCGGTGGTCGGCTCCTTGAATTGTTTAGCGGTGGCCTTGAGAGTTTCGTGTTTCCACCTACGTTTTGGGCGAGAAGTCGCTCTACTTTCTTTGTTGCATAAATTGCATAAAGCCTCGAACATTTGATCGTTCATCATTTTGGTCGGTGTTGTTGTTTGTGAGGTTATCGCCTTCGATGCACATTATCACGATTATTGATATGTGGTGAATCGGCGATCTTTGTGCTCCATTCTTTATTCTCAACATTCTCGGATGTCATTTTTGATCTTGCCACAAAACAAAAGATTAATTGACATTTAACAATTATCTTTATATTACGATGAGCCGATAAAATAGCCACGTAAACTTGGGTAGGTCATACTAGCGAAAGGTATTCCCGTCTCTCCCTCTCTAGTACTTTTCTCACATCTTAGCGGGGATCGTATCCTAGCTACGATACCATTGTGCGCCCCCAAAATTAGGTATACATCACCCGTCTTGGGTCACCGGATCGTGATCTGAATTTAAATCTGACTTATTAATATAAGCGTAGGTATGCAATCGACATAAGCTGTGAGTTTGAATACAAATATTATCTACTAGATATTATACAAACTCGAAAAAAGTCCTCATTACAATTATTATCACACTATTTCACGAGAATAGTGAGGGACTACTAATCTTTATCTTCGGACCATCACTCGTTTCCAGAGGCTCGTCCCGACTATATTCTCATTTCACGAAGAGAGCGGTGAAAGAAAAAGGGTGAGCTCAACTAGCCCCGATGAAATATTATGACTAAGATAATGCAAAATAAATTATCAATAGTCTTGACAATGTTAAGCGATAAAATATAATAAACATCAAGTTTAAGCTGCGGAAGGAATAAGCGATCCATTAAAAGAGTCAGTAGAAAATAAAATCTACTATCTTTTATGATTTTAAAGGTTTTTCATCTTTGTTATAATTTGAGACTCGACTTTAATAAATAATCCACATCATCGAATCACTTACACTTTTCTGACGAGGATATTCTTTAGTATCGCGACCACAATTATTCTGCTTTCTACGGGCGAGAATAGTTGTGTATTCATTAATAGTCATGATCGTACCAACAATTTGTCCATCGATGCACTTCTGACCCTTTGAGGATTTTTTACCACATCATTTGTAACATTACGGTAAATGATTACAAGAATAATCCACAGTCGTAATCATACCAAGTCCATCCATGCTCTACAGGGCCACGAGATGACTTTAAAAAAAAATATAAACATGAGGATGATGATGATGATATAAGAATTGATAAAACAAGTTCAAGAATTATTTTATCCGGGAATTATTAACATCAATTGTCGACATGATCTTTGCTTTGTAGAGTAAAATTCAAGAATGATCGGAAGAATATTTCCGTGAAAAAGATCTTTGGATGAAAGCATGAATATCGAGGATATTCTACTAATTTCATGGAGTATAGAAGTCAAAGTTTTAACTTATTTGGGTATAATAAAGAATGGAATAACAAAAGAAATCACCGTGCATGCGGTGCTTGGCATGCCAGGCGAGGTTATTCAGCGAAGAATAATAATAACGGAACGGTCGGGTGAAATTCACTTGCAAGCGGGATGTTCAACGAGAATAATAAAGATGGAACCCGGTCCGGTGTAAAACACACGAGATAGGATATTCAGCGAGAATGATAAAAGGCGGAACCGGTCGGTGTAAAAACACGAGCGAGGATGTTCAGCGAGAATAATAAAAAGCGGCGGAACGGTCGGTGTAAAACATGACGCAGGATGTTCAATGAAGAATAATAAAAGAATGGAACCGAGTATAGTGTAAAATGGCGTATACGAGGATATTCAATGAGAATAAATAAGAATGGAATAAAAGAAGAATTTCACAGAAGTATAGGGTATTAGCGTGTATCGAGGTTATGTATAGGGTATGCCACTTTTAAGTTATGGAAGCAGAATAATAGTGAATGGAATCTTGAAGTTCTCTTGAAGAAGAAGAATAACACCCACTTACGAAGTAAAAATAATATAGAAGTAATGAAGTAGGCGAATATCTGGCGAAGTGAAGTAGCATAACTTTTCTTAAACCTCTCATATTTTCTCTCTACAGAGTTTGATGAATTAAGTAAGAAAATAATGAAGGAATGAGCTTATTTATAGGAAAATAGAATCGTAGTAATTAATCCATGAGCGGCGGTCCAGATTGATTTACTTTAATCGGCGGTCCATATTTAAAACAAAATCTTTTAAATAAAATATAATATATTCTATTTATATAAAAACATTTTTATCTAAACTTACAACTTATAAAAACATATAAAAACTTATACGTAATAATAAAATATAATATATTTTATTTATAAAATAACTTTAATAAAGTATTACATTTTATATAAAAGATGTTTACATTTTATTACGTTAATAATCTGAATAAAACAAAAGCGTCATTATCATTATAATAATTCATATTATTAATCGTGATAATGGAATCAAAGTAAGTGACTTCTCACATAAGCATCGATAAATCAATCTGGTGTCTTTCTTATCGACCACACGTATTCTTGTACTTTTACTACTAAGAGTAGTTCAAGCGATGTATCAGCGGTAAAACTTCGTAGTTATTTTGATAAAATATTTTTGTCGTTTTTCTCGATCGAAATGATAATTACATTTGTATACTTTAGGGTCCACAAAATAATATTTATGATGATTGTAGTAGTTATGCGAATATTCCTATGCAATTAAGCGGTGAGTTTAGAATATTCCAAAGGACGATCGAATATAATATAACCACGGACCATTATACTTTGCAAAATTTATAAATATTACCCTGACTATAACATTATATCAAATTATTCCATAATATTCAAAATAATATTTATAGAAAATTCATCTTTATTTATAAAAGATGAAAAGATCTTTGGATGAAAACATAAATATCGAGGATATTCTACTAATTTTATGGAGTATAGAAGTTAAAGTTTTAATATTTGGGTATAATAAAGAATGGAATAACAAAAGAAATCACCATGCGGTACTTGCCAGCATAGGCAGGTTATTCAATGAGAATAATAATAACGGAACCGAGGTCGGTGAAATTACGCATTAAGCGGGATGTTCAACAGAATAATAAAGATGGAACCGGATCCGGTGTAAAACACAGATAGGATATTCAGCGAGAATGATAAAAAAGCGGAACCGGTCAGGTGTAAAACACATGAGCAGGATGTTCAGCGAGAATAATAAAAAGCGGAACCGAATTCAGCAAAGGTGTAAAACAGTGACAGGATGTTCCAAGCGAGAATAATAATAAAAGCGGAACCGGTCAGGTGTAAAACCTGCAGACGAGGATGTTCAATGAGAATAATAGAAGAATGGAATAAAGAAGAAGATCACCAAGTATAGGGGATTAGCGTATCTGAGTTATTCAACGAGAATAAATAAGAATGGAATAACAAAAGAAGTTCTCTTCGTGAATCAAAGAATAATACCCACCAATTCTGACAAATAATATTCCTACCTTAGAAAGGCGAATATTGGCGAAGTGAAGTAGCAGAATACTTTTCTTCTTTCTCTACATAGTTTCTCTCTCAGAGTTTGATTGAATTAAGTAAGAAAATAATGAAGGAATGAGCTTATTTATAGGAAAATAGAATGCGTAGTAATTAATCCATGAGCGGTCAGATTGATTTACTTTAATCGGTCCATATTTAAAACAAAATCTTTTAAATAAAATATAATATATTCTATTTATATAAAAATATTTTACTATGCAAACCTTATATGCAACTTATCAAAACAACTTATCATAATAAAATATAATATATTTTATTTATAGAATAACTTTAATAAAGTATTACATTTTATATAAAAAGATGTTTACATTTTATTACGTTAATAACACGAATAAAACAAAAGCGTCATTATCATTATAATAATTCATATTATTAATCGTGATAATGGAATCAAAATGGTGACTTCTCGCATAAGCATCGATAATCAATCTGGTGTCTTCTTATGCTGACCACACGTATTCTTTGTACTTTTTTACTACAAGAGTAGTTTAACGATATCAGCGGTAAAACTTCGTAGTTATTTGATAAAATATTTTTGTCATTTTCTCGATCAGTCCAATAATTACATTGTGGGGTCCACCTGATGATTGGTAGTTGTTATGCGAATATTCCTGCTAAAAGAATATTCCCAGAGCCGATCGAATATAATATAACCAACTTGCATACTTTGCAAAATTTATAAATATTACCACAACTATAACATTATATCAAATTATTCCATAATATTCAAAAATAATATTTATAGAAAATTCATCTTTATTTATAAAATTTGGGGTCTTCTGACCTCCCTTAACATGAAATTTAAGCCCTCGAAATTAGAATTGCGTACTGGTATGTCGAAGAGGTAAGGATACCTTGATTTCATTTGATTCTAACTCCCAGTCATTTCCTCGACACATCGTGGTTCCTCATGAAAACTTTGACTTGAGGTATAACCTTGGGCGTAGAATATGTTCCTTCTTATCAAAATTTGAGCAGGAACCTCTTCATCGTCGAATCTTCCGCTATTTAGATGGGTTTAACTTCGATAATATGGTTCGGGTCTTTCACATATTTACGTAACATGGATATGTGAAAAATGTTATGAACACGAGACATATTTGGCGGTAAAAAGCAAGTCATAGGCCGCAGTTCCTACTTGATCGAGGATTAAAAATGGACCAGATGAATCGAGGATTAAGTTTTCCTCTCTTTCCAAATCTTGTAACTCCTTTCCATGGAGCGACTCTTAACAACACATGATCTCTATATCGAATTCCCGTCCTTTCGATGAAGATCGGTATAACTCTTTTATCGATTTTGTGAGGTTTTTATCGTTGTCGGATCGTTTGAATCTTTTTTAGTAGTCAATACGTACCACTCCGGTCCCAACAACGTTGCTTCACCCACCTCATCGGCATCTTTGGAGAAGCGACACTTTCTTCCATCTGGCGCTTGAATGGAGCCATGCGATACTTGCTTGATAAGCTGTTGTTGTAGGAAAACTCCACGATGGTAAGAACTTGTCCCGACTCCCTTGAAATCAAGGACACGAGTCTTAATAGATCTTGAGAGTTTGAATAGTCCTCTCCAGATTGTCCGGTAAAATGCGAGGATGATATCTTTGAGCTAAATCGTGAAATCTGTGCCCATAGCTTTTTGCAAACTAACCCAAAATCGTGAAGTGAATCTTGGGTCTCGATCGGAAACTATGGATCTTGGGAATACCATGCGGTCTTACTGATCGTTTATGTCATCTGAGCGAGGCGTTCAAGTGTATAAGTTTCTCGTATCGGTAAGAAATGAAGCGGACTTGGTCGATCTATCAACAATGACCCAAATCGCATCAATGCCTTGAGAAACCTTAGGAAGGCCGTGCTTGAAATCCATGGTAATGTGCTCCCACTTCCATTACGGAATTTCAAGTGGTTCTGATGGACCTTTTGGTACTTGATGCTCGCTTTAACTTCGTTGACAAGTTAGACACCTTGAGATAAGCAGCGCTATCTCTCTCTTCATATTGCTCCACCAAAATGTATAGCGAATATCATGATACATTTGGTACTCCCGAGATGGATTGCAAATGGTGTGTTATGCGCCTCCATCATGATATTATACTTTTCATCGGGGTCGTTAGGAACACAAAGTGGAGTTGACTCAAGTATTCCTTCTTCATCGATTCTTGCTTTCGGCGTAGCACCCTCTTGCACTTTCTTCCTCATCGCATCGGCTCGGGTTTGTAGCTTGAGCGACTTTAACTTTATCGATTAAAGTCGGTTCTACTTTCGTATATTATTTATCATCACATGCGTCCATAGAGTCTTTAACTCTATCTCCATCCTTTTGCAAGTCACCTGAAAATGGGCCTGCGTTGACAATACGCCTTTCGTACTGCATATGATCTTACTACTCGATGCGTCGGACTACCGTTCGCTTTTCGAGGATGGTATTGGATGGTATGATCATAATCTTTCAATAGTTCAAGCCAGCGTCGTTTGTCATTATGTTGAGTTCCTTTTGAGTGAAGAAATATTTGAGGCTTTTATGATCAAGTAAAGATTTCCACTTTCTCCCATCTACAAGTAATGCCTCCAAATTTTAAGTGCAAAAACAACATTTATGACTCCGGATCATGGTAGGATAATTCCTCTCATATTCTTTGAGTTGTCATGAGGCGTAAACTATAACTTTTCCGTATTGCGTGAGAACACATCCCGACCCTTTGCTAGAAGCATCCTTTGTAGATGACAAATCCCTCAAAGGCGGATGGTATTGTCGAGCAGTCTTTGAAATAAGTCTCCTCTTGAGTTCTTGAAAACTCTTCTCACATTCTTCGCTCAATAGAACTTTATATCTTTTAAAAGTCAATTTGAGTCGATGGAGTAGCGATTAGAAAATTCTTCCACGAATCTCGATAATAACTTGACTAAGCAAGAAAGCTACGTCTTTGATCCTTTGATTTAGGTTGTACCGACTTTGAATAGCTTGATCTTTCTTTGGGTCAGCGGATATTCCATGACTTGATACCGCGTGCCCGAGGAATGCTACTTGTGAGACCCCAAATTTTATGAAATAAAAGTGTTCAATTTTTCTATTTTGGTGAATAGTTAAATTGATAAAAGTTTAAAGTTAAGGATCGTATTTGAAAATTTTTCAAAGTAGACAAGTTGTCGTAAAATGCGGTTATTATTCACTGATTCTTATTCAAGGTTCTTATTTATCGAAATTACTATTCACTCTAGTATTGTTCACTCTAGTATTTGGGACACTTTTTATGTGAGATTCTTATTCACGAGTTCTTATTCACGGATTCTTATTCAAAAATTACTATTCACTCTAGTATTGTTTCAAAAGTATTTGGGACACTTTTTGTGTGATCTTATTCACGAGATTCTTATTCACGAATTCTTATTCATGAGATTCTTATTCACACGAGAACAAAATATTTTATGAAAATAACGACGGAGGTTTCTAGTTAAAAGCTGTTGAACTACTTTCGGTAGTAAAAATGCTGATGTCTGGCGTTGTTGCGTAGTAGCTTTACGGTATTGATTATTGATATTTATGTAAGAAGTCGATCGATTTGACTCGATTATTATCGATTATTAATATGAATTATTATAAGCGATAATGCGTTTTGTTTTAATTATTATAGTGATAATGACATGTTGGTGGGAGGGAAGCATCGATAATGACGTTTTGTTTTATTAAGTAATAAAAGCGAAGCATCTTTTATATAAAATAGAATCTTTATTAAAGTTATTACATAAATAGAATATATTATATTTTATTATGCGTAGTGTTGCGTAGTGTTTTGCGTAGTGTTTTGCATAGTATTGCATAGTGTTTGCGTAGTAAAATGTTTTTATATAAATAGAATATATTATATTTTATTTAAAGATTTTTCTTTAAATATGGACCGTCAGTTAAAGTAAATCAATCTGGATGATTCATGGATTAATTCTTATGTATTCCATTTTCTATAAATAGAAGCTCATTCTTCGTTATTTTCTTACGAATTCATTGAAACTACTAGAGAGAGAAATTATAGAGAGAAGCTATAGAGAGAAAATTATAGAGAGAAAGAAGAAGAGAGATACGCTACTTCATTACTTACATATTAGGTTCTTTTACGGTAAGGGGTGTTATTCTTTCTTCTTGAATAGAACATTACATTATTCCATTCTTTATTATTACATTGGAATAACTTTGTATATCTGGCATACCCTATACTTGGTGAAATCCATTCTGTTATTCCATTCTTTATTATTACATTGGAATAACTTTTATATCTATTTGTATACCTATACTTGGTGATATTCTTATGTTATTTCATTCTTTATTATTACGATGGAATAACTTTTGTATGTGCGGTTTACCTATCTTGGTGGAATGACCAATATATGCGGTTCACCAATACTTGGTGATCTTCTTACATTATTCCATTCTTTATGATTATGTTGGAATAACTTAGGTTTATCTGAATCTGCATACTTGGTGAAACTACTGTTATTATTAAAGTCATTTATATTTACAGCCGAATATCACATGCATCTTATCTGTAGGACTGGTTCCATCATTTATTATTCGCATTTATTATTACGTATTTTCTTATACAGCCGGAATATCCGTCGGTGTAATTTCACGACCTAGTTCATATTTATTATTCGCATTTATTATTACATTTGGGAATAACACATGCATGCGGTCTCTATCGCATGCGGTGAATCATACATTATTCTATTCTTTATTATTACATTGGAATAACACATACATGTGGATTGCCACGTGCATGGTGAATGATCCTTTTGTATTCATTCCTTATTAAATTGTGGAAATGATGCGTATATCGTGGATTACAAGTATTACGGTTGAAAATCCATTTGCGATTTTTATATATTCTTTGTTATATACTCGGTTGGTTAAAGTTTTGACTTCATACTCCATGAAACTAGTGGAATATCCTTGATATTTTAAGCGCTTCATCCGATATATTTTCATGGAAATATTCTTTTGAGCATTCTTGGCTTTTATTTTATAAAGAAATATCGTGTTGACAATTTGAATATTATTAGTTCTGGATAAATTAATTCTTGAACTTGTTTAATTGAATTCTATAACATTGTCATCATCCTCGTATTTATATTATGTTGAAAGTCATCTTTTTGGCTACGTGCGTAGATAGACTTAGTATGATTATGACCGAGGATCATTCGGTATAATCATGAATTTGTGATGTTATAAGTGGTGTGGTAAAAGTCTTGATGCTTTGTAGTGCATTGATGGGCGGTTTTGGTATGATTATGACCGAGGATTTTTCGGTATAATCATGACCATTGATGATTTAATGAATATCCTTGGGCGTAATATAGGGATGATTAGAAGATGTGGTTTATTTATTAAATTTGAGTTTGTTGATTAAGTTGATGAAAACATTTTTAAATCATAGAAGATAGTAGGTTTTATTCTCTTGACTCTTACAATGAATTGCTTGTTCATTCTTGATTAAACTTGATTTTGTTATATTTTATCGGTTTAACCTTTGTTGAAGGCTAAAGATAATTTATTCTTCATTATCTTAGTCGTAATATTTCTTCTTGGGCTAGTTGAGCTCACCCTTTCTTTCCTTTGTTCTCTTGAGGAAATGAGAATATATAATTTGGGACGAGTCGGGAAAAGAGTGATGATCTCGAAGATAGCATTAGTAGTCCTCTTTATTACATTAAATAGTGTGACAATAAATGTAATGAGGACTCCTTGAGTATGGATATTGTCTAAATGACAATATTCTATTAGAACTCTCGGTTTATGTATTGTCGTATGTTACGACAAATGTATAATTAAGTTTGTATTTGAATTTATGTACCGTGTAAGTGGCGACCCGAGATGGGTGGCGTATACCTAATTTTGGGGCGTCACTACTTCTTCAACCCGAATTCACATTTCTTCAACTTGGCATAAAGCTTATATTCACGAAGCTTTTGGAGTGTCGACCTCGAAGTGTTCTCATGATCTTCTTGCGGCTTTTGGAATAAATAAGGATGTCATCGATAAAGGCGACCACAAAGTGATCTAAATATTCCTTGAATACTCGGTTCATCGTATCCGTGAAGGCGGCGGGAGCATTAGTCGATCAAAGGACATGACTAGGAATTCATAATGCCGTCTGAGTTACGGCGCCGTCTTTGGAATGTCGTGATTACAATCTTCAATTGGTGATATCAGGAACAAAGATCGATCTTTGAAAGAATTTGGATCCTTGCTGTTGGTGAAGCGGGTCATCGATCGTGGCGATGGATACTATTTTTGATGGTGACATGATTGACTCAGATAATCAATCAAAATCGCGTATTCCCATCTTTCTTCTTCACGAATAGAGCAGGAGCACCCCGAGGAAATCTTAGGACAAATAAAGCCGATGTCTAACAATTCCTGCGGTTGGGTCTTTAACTCTTGAAGTTTGATAGGAGCCATTCGATATGGGGCTTTGGAAATAGGTTTTGTCTGGGTTCAAGGTCGATACAAAATTGATTTCACGCTTTCGGGGTAGGCGGGAAGTTCTTGAAATACTTGAAATTTATTAACAATAGAAATATCGTTCAAAGCGCGTATTTTGTTTGAATCGTGACATGAGCTAAGAAAGCTTGACATCAGTTTTCGATAAGCGAATAACTTTATGGCTTGAGATGATAGTAGTGATTGATTTTAATGGTTTGAGTCGTTTGAATTCGCATAATAGGTTGATTAGGAATATGAAAGCTATGACACTTACGAAAACAATTAATTTTTGCGTGATAAGTAGTTAACATGTAATCTTGCTTTGTAGAGTAAAATTCGAGAATGATCGGAAGAATATTTCCATGAAAAGATCTTTAGATGAAAAGCATGAAATATCGAGGATATTCTATTAATTTCATGGAGTATAGAAGTCGAAGTTTTAACTTATTTGGGTATAATAAAGAATGGAATAACAAAAGAAATCACCGTGCATGCGGTGCCAGCATGAGCGAGTTATTCAGCGAGAATAATAATAACGGAACGGTCGGTGAAATTCTGCAAGCGGGATGTTCAACGAGAATAATAAATATGGAACCGGATCGGTGTAAAACACACGAGATAGGATATTCAGCGAGAATGATAAAAAGCGGAACTAGGTCGGTGTAAAACCATGACGAGAATGTTCCAGCGAGAATAATAAAAAAGCGGAACCGGTAAAAGGTGTAAAACCTGCTGAGCAGGATGTTCAGCAGAAGAATAATAAAAAGCGGAACCGAATTAGGTGTAAAACACCGCAGACAGGTTGTTACAACGAGAATAATAGAAGAATGGAATAAAGAAGAAGATCACCAAGTATAGGGGATTAAGCGTATCTGAGTTATTCAATGAGAATAAATAAGAATGGAATAACAAAAAGAAGTTCTCTTCGTGAATACTGAAAAGAATAACACCCACTTACAGATTACAACAAATAATATTCCTACCTTAGAAGAACTAAATATTGGCGAAGTGAAGTAGCGAGAATACTTTTTCTTCTTTCTACTATAGTTTTTCTCTCTACAGAGTTTGATTGAATTAAATGAAAATAATGAAGGAATGAGCTTTTATTTATAGGAAAATAGAATGCATAGTAATTAATCCATGAGCGGTCAGATTGATTTACTTTAATCGGCGGTCCGTATTTAAAACAAAATCTTTTAAATAAAATATAATATATTCTATTTATATAAAAACATTTTACTATATGCAAACCTTTATCGACCTATGCAAAAAACATTTATCTGAAAACAACATATCGTAATAAAATATAATATATTTTATTTATAGAATAACTTTAATAAAGTATTACATTTTATATAAAAAGATGTTTACATTTTATTACGTTAATAATCTGAATAAAACAAAAGCGTCATTATCATTATAATAATTTATATTATTAATAAATGATAATGGAATCAAGTGGTGACTTCTCATAAGCATCGATAATCAATACAGGTGTCTTTCTTATGCGACCACGCGTATTCTTTGTACTTTTACTACTAGAGTAGTTCAAGCGATGTCGGCGGTAAAACTTCGTAGTTATATTTGATAAAATATTTTTGTCGTTTTCTCGATCAAATGATAATTACATTGTGGGGTCCACCAATGATTGGTAGTTATGCGAATATTTCCTGCTAGCCAGAATATTCCCAGAGCCGATCGAATATAATATAACCAACTTGCATACTTTGCAAAATTTATAAATATTACTCTGATTATAACATTATATCAAATTATTCCATAATATTCAAAAATAATATTTATAGAAAATTCATCTTTATTTATAAAAATTTGGGGTCTTCTGACCTCCCTTAACATGAAATTTCACCCTCGAAATTAGAAATGCATTACACGGTATGTCGAAGAGGTAAGGATACCTTGATTTCATTTGATTCTAACTCCCAGTCATTTCCTCGACATCGTGGTTCCTCCATGAAAACTTTGACTTGAGGTATAACCTTGGGCGTAGAATATGTTCCTTCTTATCAAAATTTGAGCAGGAACCTCTTCGTCGTCAAATCTTTAGCTATTTAAATAGGTTCTAACTTCGATAATATGGTTCGGGTCTTTCGCATATTTCGTAACATGGATATGTGAAAAGCGTTATGAACACGAGACATATTTGGCGGAAAAGCGAGTCTATAGGCCCACAGTTCCTACTCGATCGAGGATTAAAATGGATAGATGAATCGAGGATTAAGTTTTCCTCTCTTTCCAAATCTTGTAACTCCTTTCCATGGGCGACTCTTAATGACACATGATCTCTATGTCGAATTCCCGTCCTTTCGATGAAGATCGGCATAACTCTTTTATCGATTTTGTGAGGTTTTTATCGTTGTCGGATCGTTTGAATCTTTTAAAAGTAGTCATACGTACCAACTCGGTCCCAACAGCGTTGCTTCACCCACCTCGTCCGGCATCTTTGGAAAGCGACACTTTCTTCCATCTGGCGCTTGAATGGAGCCGTACGATACTTGCGATAAGCTTTGTTGTTGTAGGAAAACTCCACGATGGTAAGAACTTGTCCCAACTCCCTTGAAATCGAGGACCACGAGTCTTAATAGATCTTGAGAGTTTGAATAGTCCTCTCCGATTGTCCGTCAAATGCGAGGATGATATATCGAGCTAAATCGTGAAATCTGTGCCCATAGCGTTTTTTGCAAACTAACCCAAAATCGTGAAGTGAATCTTGGGTCTCGATCGGAAACTATGGATGCCGCCGTACCATGCGATCTTACAATCTCGTTTATGTACATCTGAGCAAGACGTTCAAGTGTATAAGTTTCTCGTATCGGTAAGAAATGAAGCGGACTTGGTCGATCTATCAACAATGACCCAAATCGCATCGATGCCTTGAGAAACCTTAGGAAGGCCGTGCTTGAAATCCATGGTAATGTGCTCCACTTCCATTACGGAATTTCAAGTGGTTGCTGATGGACCTTTTGGTACTTGATGCTCGCTTTAACTTCGTTGACAAGTTAGACACCTTGAGATAAGCAGTATTATCTCTCTCTTCGTATTGCTCCACCAAAATGTATGGCGAATATCATGATACATTTGGTACTCCCGAGATGGATTGCAAATGGTGTGTTGTGCGCCTCCATCATGATATTATACTTTAATCGGTCGTTAGGAACCTGAAATGCAGAGTTGACTCGAAATATTCCTTCTTCATCGATTCTTGCTTCCGGCGTAGCACCCTCTTGCACTTTCTTCCTCATCGCATCGGCTCCAGTGCGTAGCTTGGCGACTTTAACTTTATCGATTAAAGTCGGTTCTACTTTCGTATATTCGCTATCATCACATCGTCCACAGGTCTTTAACTCTATCTCCATCCTTTGCAAGTCACACAAAATGGGCCTTTGCGTTGACAATAGCGCTTTTCGTGCTTGCATATGATCTTCTACTTTCGATCGTCGGCTACCCGTTCGCTTTTCGAGGATGGTATTGGATGGTATGATCATAATCTTTCAATAGTTCAAGCCCAGCGTCGTTGTCGCGTATTGAGTTCCTTTTGAGTGAAGAAATATTTGAGGCTTTTATGATCAAGTAAAGATTTCCACTTTCTCCCCATCAAGTAATGCCTCCAAATTTTAAGTGCAAAGACAACGGTTTGCTGACTCGGATCATGAGTAGGATAATTCCTCTCATATTCTTTGAGTTGTCACGAGGCATAGGCTATAACTTTTCCATGTTGCATGAGAACACATCCAACCCTTTGCAGAAGCATCAACTTGTAGATGACAAATCCCTCAAGGCGGATGGTATTGCCGAGCAGTCTTTGAAATAAGTCTCCTCTTGAGTTCTTGAAAACTCTTCTCACATTCTTCGCTCACTAAACTTTATATCTTTTTGAGTCAATTTGAGTCGATGGAGTAGAGATTAGAAAATCCTTCCACGAATCTCAGATAATAACCCATTAAGCAAGAAAGCTTCGTCTTGGTCTTGATTTAGGTTGTTCCCGACTTTGAATAGCTTGATCTTTCTTTGGGTCAGCGGATATTCCATGACTTGATACTACGTGCCCAAGGAATGCTACTTCTTGACGAACTCGCATTTCTTGACTTGGCAAAAGCTTATATTCACGAAGCTTTTGGAGTGTCGACCTCAAGTGTTGCTCATGATCTTCACGGCTTTTGGAATAAATAAGGATGTCATCAATAAAGGCGACCACAAAGTGATCTAAATATTCCTTGAATACTCGGTTCATCATATCCATGAAAGGCGGCGGGGCATTAGTCGATCGAAAGGACATGACTAGGAATTCATAATGCCGTCTTGGGAGTTACGGCCGTCTTTGGAATGTCGTGGTTCTAATCTTCAATTGGTGATATCCGGAGCGAAGATCGATCTTTGAAAAGAATTTGGCTCCTTACTAGTTGGTCAAATAGGTCATCGATACGTGGTGATGGATACCTATTTTTGATGGTGACATGATTGACTCCAGATAATCAATCTGAAAGTCGCATACTCCCATCTTTCTTCTTCACGAATAGAGCAGGAGCACCCCGAGGAGAAGTACTAGGATGAATAAAGCCGATGTCTAACAATTCCTGCGGTTGGGTCTTTAACTCACGAAGTTGATAGGAGCCATTCGATATGGGGCTTTGGAAATAGGTTTTGTCTAGGGTTGAGAGTCGATACAAAATTGATTTCACGCTCTGAGGGGTAGGCGAGGAAGTTCTTGAGGGAATCGTCGGAAATTTATTAACAATAGAAATATCGTTCAAAAGCGGCGTATTTTGTTTAAATCGTGTGACATGAGCTAAGAAAGCTTGACATCCATTTTTTTGATAAGCGAATAACTTTATGGCTTGAGATGGTAGTGATTGATTTTAATGGTTTGGTCGTTTGAATTAGCATAATAGGTTGATTAGGAATATGAAAGCTATGACTTACGAAAATAATTAATTTTGAATGATAAGTAGTTAACGATCGATCCTAGAATCACGTCAAATCAAGTATTTTTAATGAAATAAGATCGACGAGGTAATGTGAAGTGCAAGATTTGAACCAAACAAGACTTATAAGCAGTGGATGTAATGAAGGTTTCTCAGCGGAGTTTCCACGAGATAAGTCGAAGTCTAATTTCTCGGTCAAATTTAATCGATGGCGCCGTAGGAGAAATAAAGAATGGGTAGAACCGGTATCAAATAAAGTATAGACTTCATTAGAGTTTATGATAAAGCTTACGTGATGACCTCATTGGGTTCCTTGCTCTCTGGGAGGAGGTCCTGACAAAGCGCTCTCCCTTACTCTCTGGTTTTGACTTTTACAGGGGATGACCTTTGGTGCCTCCATCCTAGTTGAATTTATCTTCGTTAAGCGACAAAATCGAGCTAAGTGACCTTCTCTTCCACAATTATAACATGCTTTGGATGGCGTAGCGCGATTTGGGATGATGTGTCCCTCTTCTCGCATTTGAAGCATATGATAGGTGGTCTTTCTCCTTCCTTAACAGTGGTCTTTGGTCTTGGCGTCTTTCCATCATTGTTGAATCTCGGTTTCTTGAAATGTCCATTCTTATTATTTTGTACGATTACCCGCAAAGTGGTTACAAGTATCTGGCACATTGATTCCCTCACGCTTGTTGTCAAGCCGATGACTACTCTCATTTGGTATTATAATTTTTTTGCCATTTGCTCTCTTTTAGTTTCGTTGACTCGTTATCGCGCTCCCTTACTTGAGCCCTATTTACAACATCGAATACAAACACGGTTTATGAGAAATAAGATGTTGGCGTATCTCGACTTGAACCTCTTAAAAACATTCTTGCCATTCTCTCTTCATTATCCACAGTGGGGCCTATGGCCCAAGTGATAACTCATAAATTTTGCCTCGTATTGCGACACGGTCGTATTGTTTTGTTCAACTTGATAAACTCCACCTCCTTCGTGTGGCGAATACTTTCGGGAAAGTATTTGTCGTTGAAGCGACTCTGGAACTTCTCCCCGAGATATCTTGATCTGACGAGGTTGAGTCGTTTCTGGAATTCCCCGATTTGCCTCTCTCGCATGACATAAAAGCGTGAAAGGAACCTTTTGCTCCTCGGAGCATCCCGAGACATCAAATATCTTGGTAATCTGCTTTATCCATGCTTAGCGGAAGTGGTTTTGGCTCTCCCTTAAACTCCGGTGGTCGGCTCCTTGAATTGTTTAGCGGTGACCTCAGAGAGTTTTCGATGTTTCCACCTACGTTTTGGGCGAGAGTCGGCTCTCTACTTTCTTTGTTGCATAAATTGCATAAAGCCTCACGAACATTTGATCATTCATCATTTAGTCGGTGTTATTGTTTGCGTGAGGTTGTCGCCTTCACGATGCACATTATCACGATTATTGATATGTGGTGAATTAACGATGCTTTGTGCTCCATTCTTTATTCTCGACATTCTCGGATGTCATTTTGAATCTTTGCTTACAAAAACAAAAGATTAATTGACATATAACAATTATCTTTATATTTAGCAAAGGCGATAAAATAGCACATAAACTTAGGTAGGTCATACTTAGCGAAGGTATTCCCGTCTCTCCCCTCTAGTACTATTCTCACATCTTAGCGAGGATCGTATCCTAAGCTACGATACTGTTGTGGCCCCCAAAATTAGGTATACATCACCCATCTTGGGTAGTCGGATCGTAGATGAGAATTTAAATCTGACTTACTAATATAAGCGTAGGTATGCAATCGACATAAAGCGTGAGTTTGAATACAAATATTGTCTACTAGATATTATACAAACTCAAAAGGAGTCCTCATTACAATTATTATCACAATATTTCACGAGAATAGTGAGGACTACTAATCTTATCCTACGGACCATTACTCAGTTCCCAGGCTCGTCCCACTATGTTCTCATTTCTGAAGAAACGGTGAAAAAAAAGGGTGAGCTCAACTAGCCCGATGAAATATTATGACTAAGATAATGCGAGAATAAATTATCAATAGCCTTGACATTGTTAAGCGATAAAATATAATAAACATCAAGTTTAGCTGCGGTGAACAAGAAATCCATTAAAAGAGTCGAGTAGAAAATAAAATCTACTATCTTTTATGATTTAAAGGTTTTTCATCCTTTATTATATTTGAGACTCGACTTTAATAAATAATCCACATCATCGAATCACACCTTGCACTTCTGACGAGGATATTCTTTATTATCGCGACCACAATTATTCACCTTTCTACGGGCGAGAATAGTTGTGTATTCATTAATAAGTCATGATCATGCCAACATTTGTCCATCGATGCACTTCTGACCCTTTGAGGACTTTTACCACATCATTTGTAACATTACGGTCGTGATTACAGAATAATCCACAGTCGTAATCATACCAAGTCCATCCATTACTCTACGGGCCCACAGATGACTTTAAAAAAAATATAAACATGAGGATGATGACAATGATATAAAATTGATAAAACAAGTTCAAGAATTAAGTTATTCGGGAACTAATAACATCAAATTGTCGGACGTAATCTTTGCTTTGTAGAGTAAAATTCAAGAATGATCGGAAGAATATTTCCATGAAAGATCTTTGGATGAAGCATGAATATCGAGGATATTCTACTAATTTCATGGAGTATAGAAGTCAAAGTTTTAACCATTTGGGTATAATAAAGAATGGAATAACAAAAGAAATCACCGTGCATGCGGTGCCGCATAGGCAGGTTATTCAGCGAGAATAATAATAACGCGGAACGGTCGGGTGAAATTCACGCAAGCGAGGATGTTCAACGAGAATAATAAAGATGGAACCCGGATCCGGTGTAAAAACACACGAGATAGGATATTCAGCGAGAATGATAAAAAGCGGAACCCGGTCGGGTGTAAAACACCACGAGCGAGGATGTTCAGCGAGAATAATAAAAAGCGGAACCCGGTAAGGTGTAAAACCTACTTGAGCAGGATGTTCCAGCGAGAATAATAATAAAAGGCGGAACCGGTCAGGTGTAAAACACCACAGACGAGGATGTTCAGCGAGAATAATAGAAGAATGGAATAAAGAAGAAGATCACCAAGTATAGGGGATTAAGCGTATCTGAGTTATTCAATGAGAATAAATAAGAATGGAATAACAAAGAAGTTCTCTTCGTGAATCTGAAAAATAATAACCCCTTACGGTACAACAAATAATATTTCCTACCTTAGAAAGGCTGAATATTGGCAAAGTGAAGTAGCGAGAATACTTTTCTTCTTTCTCTCTATAGTTTCTCTCTACAGAGTTTCGGTGAATTAAGTAAGAAAATAATGAAGGAATGAGCTTTATTTATAGGAAAATAGAATGCGTAGTAATTAATCCATGAGCGGTCAGTTGATTTACTTTAATCGGCGGTCCATATTTAAAAGCAAAATCTTTTAAATAAAATATAATATATTCTATTTATATAAAAATATTTTACTATGCAAACCTTTATCTTGACCTATTATCTGAAAACTTATCGTAATAAAATATAATATATTTTATTTATAGAATAACTTTAATAAAGTATTACATTTTATATAAAAAGATGTTTACATTTTATTACGTTAATAATACGAATAAAACAAAAGCGTCATTATCATTATAATAATTCGTATTATTAATCGTGATAATGGAATCAAGCGAGTGTGACTTCTCACATAAGCATCGATAATCAATCTGGTGTCTTCTTCTTATGCGACCCTGCGTATTATTCTTGTACTTTTACTACCAAGAGTAGTTCAGCGAGTATCAGCGGTAAAACTTTCGTAGTTATTTGATAAAATATTTTTTGTCGTTTTCTCGATCAGATAATACATTACATTTGTGGGGTCCCTGATGATTGAATCAAATATAATATTGGTAGTTATACGAATATTCCTGCTTCAAAAAATAATATTTATAGAATATTCCCATCGGAGTTCTTATTCACGCCAATCGAATATAATATAACCCAGGACTTGCATACTTTGCAAAATTTATAAATATTACCCATAATGGATTATAACATTATATCAAATTATTCCATAATATTCGAAGATGAAAAATAATATTTATAGAAAATTCATCTTTATTTATAAAAATGTTTGATGGACTTTTAAATTCGTAGATGATAGTAGATTTCATTCTACTTACTCTTACAATGAATTATTGTTTCATGCTTGATTGTTGATCTAAAACTTGTTGTCTATTGTATTATCATTTTTCCTGTTGAAGACTAAGGATAATTTGTTGTATATTATCTTAGTAATAATATTCTTCTTGGGCTAGTTGAGCTCACACTTTTCCTTTTGTTCCATTTTTCTTCTCGGGAGGTGAAATTTAGCGAGGACTAAAAGGGGTATGGAGTGATGATTCGGGATAAATTTGTTTTAGTAGTCCTCACTATTTTGTAGAATAGTGTGAGACCCCAGATTTTATCGATAAAGATTTAAATTTTGTCGAAATAATTTTTATATTATGGTGTGAATTTGAGATAATATTATAGTTGTGGGTAGTATTTATAAATTTTACAAAGTATGCATGTGGTTATATTATATTCGATTGGTGGGGAATATTTGGTTTAGCGGGGAATATTAAATACAATGACTCGATCATTGGTGGACCCTAGCAAAATTATTGTCGGATTGAAAAGCGACAAAAATATTTTATTGAAATAACGGCGGAAGTTTTCTGGTTGATCTTTGTTGAACTACTCGGTAGTAAAAAATGCGATGTCGTGTGGTTGAATAGTAGTAGCGCGGTATTGATTATTGATCTTATGTGAGAAGTCACTCGGTTTGATTCCATTATTGTCGATTAATAATATGAATTATTATAGCGATAATGGCGTTTTGTTTTATTAGATTATTATTAGCGTAATAAAAGCGAAACATCTTTATATAAAGCAGAATACTTTATTAAAGTTATTACATAAATAGAATATATTATATTTTATTATGCAGTAGTGTTTTGCGTAGTGTTGCATAGTGTTTGCATAGTAAAATGTTTTTTATATAAATAGAATATATTATATTTTATTTAAAAGATTTTGCTTTAAATATGGATAGTCAGTTAAAGTAAATCAATACGGAATTGATTCATGGATTAATTCTTATGCATTCTATTTTCTATAAATAGAAGCTCATTCCTTCATTATTTTCTTACGAATTCTTTGAAACTCTAGAGAGAAATTATAGAGAGAAAGCTATAGAGAAAATACATAGAGAAAGAAGAAGAGTGATACGGTACTTCATTACTTTGATATCCGGTGTTTTTTACGGTAAGGGATATTATTTGTTGTACCCGTAATGGGTGTTATTCTTTCTTATTCATGAAGAGACTTACATTATTCCATTCATTATTAATACATTGGAATAACTTTATAAAAAGTGGCATATCACATACATAACTTTTGTATCATGGCGTACCTATACTTGGTGAAATCTTATATTATTCCATTCTTATTTATTACATTGGAATATCTTTGTCATCTGTGAATCCCTATACTTGGTGATTTTCTTATGTTATTGATTCTTTATTATTACATTTGGAATATCACATGCGTGTGTTTCTTTAGGACTGGTTTCATTGTTTATTATTAGCATTTATTATTACATTTGGAACATCACATGCGTGTGTTTTACGGACTGGTTCCATTGTTTATTATTTGGCATTTATTATTACTGTTGGATCATCACAGCCGATTGTGAATTTCACGACTGGTCCGTTATTATTATTACATTGGAATAACTTTTATACATGCAATCCGCGTGCATGGTGATTTCTTTTGTTATTCCATTCTTTATTATACCCGGTTGGTTAAAACTTTGACTTTATACTCCATGAAATTAGTAGAATATCCTTGATATTTGCGTTTCATCGATATATCTTTTCATGGAAATATTCTTTTGAGCATTCTTGAATTTTACTCTACAAAAAGTATCGTGTTGACAACTTGGGCGTTATTGGTTCTTGGATAAATTAATTCTTGAACTTGTTTTATTGAATTATTATGTCATTGTCATCATCATCATGGCGCCCCAAAATTAGGTATCGTCACCCATCTTGGGGTGCCACTTACATGGTACATAAATTCAAATACAACTTACTTAACATAAGCGTAGGTATGCAATCGACATAAAGCGTGAGTTTGAATACAAATATTTTTTACTAGATATTATACAAACTCGAAAAGAGTCCTCATTACAACTTTTATCACACTATTTCATAGAATAGTGAGGACTACTAATCTTATCCTCTGGACCATTACTCCATTCCAGAGGCTTGTCCCGGCTATGTTCTCATTTCTGAAGAAAACGGTGAAAGAAAAGGTGAGCTCAACTAGCCCGATGAAATATTATGACTAAGATAATGCGAGAATAAATTATCATTAGCCTTGTGATGTTAAGCGATAAAATACAATAAACAACGGTTTAAGCTGCGTGGTGAATATCTGATCCATTAAAAAAGTCGAAGTAGAGAATAAAATCTACTATCTTTTATAATTTAAAAGGTTTTCATCGATTTTTATCACTAAGACTCGGTTTAATGAATAAACCACAATATCTAATCATCCTGTACCACGGTCGAGGATTTTTATCAAATTATCAATGGTAAGCTGACTATCTTAGAATCACCCTGGTCATAATCATACCAAAACTATCCATCATTTGCATTCTGAGACCCCTTGAGGACTTTTGTCACATCATTTATATCAAGCCGTGATTATACCAAGAATGATCCACAGTCATAATCATACTAAGTTCATCTATGCTTGCGTAAGCGAAGATAACATAATATAACATGAGGATGATGATGATGACATAATAATTCAATAAAATAAGTTCACGAATTAATTTATTAGGGAACTAATAACGTCAAATTGTCGACGTAATCTTTGCTTTGTAGAGTAAAATTTAAGAATGATCGGAAGAATATTTTCATGAAAGATCTTTGGATGAAAGCATAAATATCAAGGATATTCTACTAATTTTATGGAGTATAGAAGTCAAAGTTTTTTAACCATTGGGTATAATAAAGAATGGAATAACAAAAGAAATCACCGTACATGCGTACTTGGCGTAGGCGAGTTATTCAAGCAGAATAATAATAACGGAACGGTCGGGTGAAATTCACTGCAAGCGAGGATGATCAACAGAATAATAAATCTTTGAATAATAAACAATGGAACCCGGTCGGTGTAAAACACGCAGAGCGAGGATATTCAGCGAGAATAATAAATGCGGAATAATAAGCAATGGAACCGGTGCGGTGTAAAACACACGAGCGAGGATATTATTATGAGAATAATAAAGAATGGAATAATGAGAATAAAGATCACCAAGTATAGGGGATTCGGCGTATCTGAGTTATTCAGTCAGAATAAATAAGAATGAAATAACATAAGGATTTCACGAAGTATAGGGTATTATGTATACTCGAGGTTATGTATAGGGTATACCACTTTTCTGAGTTATTCAGCGAGAATAATAATGAATGGAATAATGAAGTTCTCTTCGTGAATAAGAAAGAATAATACCCCTACTGAGTACAACAAATAATACCCCTACTAGTAAAAGACCTTTGGATATCAAAGTAGTGAAGTGCGAGAATACTCTCTTCTTTCTCTACATATATTTTCTCTCCATAAGCCTCTCATAATTTATCTCTCTAGAGTTTGGTGAATTAAGTAAGAAAATAATGAAGGAATGAGCTTTATTTATAGGAAAATAGAATGCATAGTAATTAATCCATGAGCGGTCAGATTGATTTACTTTAATCAAGCGGTCCATATTTAAAAGCAAAATCTTTTAAATAAAATATAACATATTCTATTTATATAAAAACATTTTACTATATCTTATGCAAAATCTTATGCAAAAATTTATGCAAAACCTTATGCATAATAAAATATAATATATTACATTTATAGAATAACTTTAATAAAGTAATACATTTTATATAAAAAGATGTTTTTGTTTTATTACGTTAATAATCTGAATAAAACAAAAGCGTCATTATCATTATAATAATTCGTATTATTAATCGTGATAATGGAATCAAAGTGAGTGACTTCTCACATAAGCATCGATAATCAATCTGGTGTGCTCTTATTCAACCACCACGTATTCTTTGTACTTTTACTACTAGAGTAGTTCAGCGATATCAGCGGTAAAACTTCATAGTTATTTGATAAAAAATATTTTGTCGTTTCTCGATCAACAATAATTACATTGTAGGGTCCACTGATGATTGGTAGTTGTCTGAATATTCCTGCTTAAGCAAGATATTCCCAGGCCAATCGAATATAATATAACCACTTGCATACTTTGCAAAATTTATAAATCTACCTTGTTATAATATTTATCTCAAATTCACATAATAATATTAAAAATTATTTGACAAAATTTAAATCTTTATTGATAAAATCAGGGTCTCTGATCCTCGTGTTATATTATATGTTATCTTTGGCTTACGTCGTAGATGAACTTAGTATGATTATGACCGAGGATCATTCGGTATAATTGGCTTGTTATAAATGATGTGAAAAAGTCCTCGATGGACGTAATGCGATTGATGGATAGTTTTTGGTATGATTATGACCGGGGGTGATTTGGTATACTCATAACCATTGATAATTTGATGAAAATCCTTGGCCAGTAGTACGAGGATGATTAGATATTGTGATTTATTCATTAAAGCTGAGTCTTAGTGATAAAATTTATGAAAACCTTTTAAAACCTAAAAGATAGTAGACTTTATTTTCTCTTGACTCTTTTAATGGATTGCGTATTCATTATGATTAAGCTTGGTTGTCTATTGTATTTTATCGGTTTAACCTTGTTGAAGGCTAATGATAATTTATTACGCATTATCTTAGTCATAATATCTCTTCTTTGGGCTAGTTGAGCTCACCCTTTCTTTCACATTCTCTTGGAAATGAGAACATAAATTGGAGACGAGTCGGGGAGCGGAGTAATGGTCGAGAGGATAGCATTAGTAGTCCTCACTATTACGTGAAATAGTGTGATAATAGTTGTAATGAGGACTCCTTTTGAGTTTGTATAATATCTAGTGAACAATATTTGTATTCAAACTCACGGTTTATATATATCGTATTATACAGCAGATTATATTAATAAGTTTGTATTTGAATTTATGTACCATGTAAGTGGCGACCCTAGATGGGTGGCGTATACCTAATTTTGGAGGCGTCGCGGTTGGTATCGAGCTTAGGGATATGATCCTGGTGAGATGTGAGATAAGAACTAGGAGGGAGAGGCAGAATTCCTTGCTAGTATGACCTACTAAATTTATTTGGTATTTAATTGGTTGGTCGGAGTATAGGGATAATAGGTGATATGTTAATTAACCCTTGTTTTTTGTGCGGTGTTTGAGAATGACATACGAAAATCTTTGAGATAAGCAATGAAGCACATGAGAGTGTTGATTGGCTCGAATAAAAGGTAACGACCAACAACACGATAATAATCATCTTTGGTGGCAATTTATCGAACAATGATAACCATCGTGGGGGAAATTATCATGCTAAAATGGTAACCGCCGGTGGTAATCAAGGAAAAGATAATAGAAGTGGAAATTGCAAGAAGAGAAGGTCATTTAGCTCAATTTTGTTTGTGCACCAAAGTCGAAGTCTAAATTTGGGACGGTGGCACCAAAGGTGGATATGGACAAAACAAAGTCGTTGGTTTTAGGAAGTGCATTTTCATGACTTCTCAGCGAGTAAGCCGAGCGAAGTTAGCGGGTTAGTTAATTATAAATTCTGAAGTCTATACCTTATAAGATCTAGGTTCTACCCATTATTTTATCTCTCTTGCTTGCGTTCAGCGTTTAAATTTGACTCAGGAGAAGTTAGACTTTGACTTATTGGTTGAAACTTTGTTAGTAGGAGCCTACGTTCTGCTTCTTATTTTTAAATCTTGTTTGATTCAAATAAACACTTTCACGTTACTGTCGATCTTATCTTTTGAAAATACTTGCCTTTGATGTGATTTTAGGAATCGATTGGTTAACTACTCATCATGCTTTTTCGTAAGGTTGTTAGCTTTTATATTCATAACCTTAACTTTGTTGTGTGAATTCAAAGTAACCAAACTACTAAAAGTCAATTATTGTCATATCAAGCCATAAGTAAAAGCCCGAACCTTTCGTTGTTGACTTCCTTGTGTGGAATGCACGAAGCCGGACTTTCTGTGGCGACATCGTGAATGAAGATGGAAAGTTTATAGGTATCATTGTGACGTCTTTATCTAGGTTAAGGGATAGAAGTCACGGTTGGTATCAATGTAACGTCTTATCCAAGTCTTAGATGAAGTGCTTGAGTTTTGAATGATATTTCTATCATTAATAAATTTCTTGGCGTATTCTTGAAGATTTCCTAGCCTACCTAGGCGTGAAATCGAATTTTGTATTGACCCGGTCTGAAAACCCATTTCTTAAACCCTCAAATATTTCTTGACTAAAATGAGCAGTTTCGTGGTTTATGATGAAAGTCATAATAAAAGCATTGGACTAATGAAAATCATGGGTATCGTGGTATTAGTAAGTGTTATGATGAGTTATGTTGGTTAGTATGTGAAAACATGAAAGTTTCTTAAAATCACAAAGAGTTGAAAATCAGATTTTGGTGAAAAGCGTAACATGAAATTCAATTGACCATATCTCTATTATATTTTGAATTTTTGAGTGTGGTCAAGTCCTAGAGTTAGATCTATGAGTTACCTAACTAATCCAAGTGGAATTACTGGAAAAGGTGTTGTAGATTTTTGTGTGGACTGATTTTAACAAAGGAGGTGCAAAGCTTGAAAATGTCGAAAAAGCTGCTGCCACGTTTTTGTAAAGGGCTGTTTCGGCCACTTAATTAGTGAGAAAAATTCAGGCCTTTTGGGACATGAAAGTATATGGTATAAAGTACCTCCTGTCCAAAAATGAGCTCATTACGACTTAAAATGAGCAAGTTATGACTATTTCAATATTTAGGTTTTTAAATGAAAAATGCTATAACTTAGGAGTTCTATAACTCAGGATGACCATGAAATTTAAGCTGGAAGCTCACGTTAACATGTGTAAGTCCTGCCAAGATTTGGGAATTTTTGGAGTTAAACTTGAGGTAGCTAATTTCTTAAGGAATTAATTAGAAATTGATTTTTGAAAAATAGTAAATGAATTTTAAAAATTCGAGTAAAATATATTTTCATTATGGGACTATATTATGCTAAATCCCAAAAAGAAATATTTTTGGGAGTGATTTGGTATTTTTCATGAAAATAGTTTAATTCTGAACATATGAGTTAAATATGTTATGTGAAGTAATAAAAGTTGAAAATAGGATTTTATGGCTAGAATCTATATAGAGTATATGCATATTTTTTTGATGAGGAATTTGATAATTGGTGATGATATCTTATGAGTATGGCATTTTGAATGATTAAATGCATTATATGGTAAAAGCGTAAACAATTGAAATAAATTGTTTATAAATTTAAGAAGTGATTAAAATATTGTTATAATATTAATGATATTAGATTATAAGATTATTAAGTGATTGATAACATAGGGATATTCTTGAATCTGGATAAATTATATTATAAATGTTTAATATTTATCCTTTATCTCATTTGATTGATTCTTTATATCATTATATCATAAATGCTTTATATTATGTTGAAAGTAAATCGTGGCACCGTACGTGCGTAGATGGACTTGGTATGATTATGACCGAGTTGGGTATAATCATGGTAGTATAATCATATTATCTTTGGCCGTAATTGAAATTTGTGGTCATTATCTTAATGAATACACAATTATCTTTGTACGTAGTGCATGGATAATTTTGGTATCTTGATCTTAATGAATACATGGATAATTAGCGTAGTGCATGGATAATTATGTGGTGCGTGATCTTAATGAATACACGATTATCTTTGGTACGTAGTGCATGGATAATTTTGGTGGATCTTAATGTGATTATCTTTAATAATACGATTATCTTTGTACGTAGTGTAGTGGATAATTTGTGGTGGTGATCTTAATGAATATACGATTATCTTTGGTACGTAGTGCATGGATAATTTGTGGTCGTGATCTTAATGAATACCACGATTATCTTTGGTAGTAGTGCATGGATAATTTGTGATCGTGATCTTAATGAATACGATTATCTTTGGTAGTAGTGCATGGTCTTAATGAATACCACGATGGATAATTTCGTGATCTTAATGAATACCTAGATTAGTGGTAGTGCATGGAATTTGTGGTCGTGATCTTAATGAATAATACGATTATCTTTTTGGTAGCATGGATAATTTGCATGGATAATTTGTGGTCGTATCTTAATGAATACGATTATCTTTGGCCGTAGTGCATGGATAATTTGTGGTGCGTGATCTTAATGAATACGATTATCTTTGGTAGTAGTGCATGGATAATTAAGTGGTCGTGATCTTAATGAATATCCTTGGCACGTAGTGCGGGGATGATTCGATGATATGGATTAATTATTGAAATTTGAGTCTCAATGATGAAATATTAATTCATGGATGTGGTAAAAAAAGTCGTCTTTGGTAGTAGTGCATTGATAGACTTGGTATGATTATGACCATGGATTATTCGGTATAATCATGGCCGTAATTGAAAACACGAATATCCTTGGCGGTGGTGCATGGATAATTCGTGGTTGTGATCTTTATTAATTTGCGTCTCGGACATTATTGGTTTTGAGTTGTATATCTTTGCTTTGTGTATATGAATTGTTAATAAATATCTTTGGCACATAGTGTGAAGATGAATTGTTAATGAATATCTTTGGCGGATTGCAAAGATGAATTTAATGTTTTCAACGATAAAGGTATTCAAGGTATCCTCACCTCTTTATCATACAGTCGTACCCTAATTTAGAGGCGAAATTCCATAAGGAGGGAGATTGTGAGACCCCAGATTTTATCGATAAAGATTTAAATTTTGTCGAAATAATTTTTAATATTATGGTGTGAATTTGAGATAATATTATAGTTGTGGGTAGTATTTATAAATTTTGCAAAGTATCTGCAGTGGTTATATTATATTAGATTGGTGGGGAATATTCGGTTTAGCGAGGGAATATTAAATGCAATGGCTCAATCATTGGTGGACCCTAGCGAAATTATTGTCGGATTGAGAAAGCGACAAAAATATTTTATTGAAATAACGGCGGAAGTTTCTGGTTAATCTTGTTGAACTACTTTCGGTAGTAAAAATGCGATGTCGTGTGGTTGAATAGTAGCTTTACGGTATTGATTATTGATCTTATGTGAGAAGTCACTCGGTTTGATTCCATTATTGTCGATTAATAATATGAATTATTATAGCGATAATGGCGTTTTATTTTATTAAGTATTATTAGCGTAATAAAAGCGAAACATCTTTTATATAAAATAGAATACTTTATTAAAGTTATTACATAAATAGAATATATATTATATTTTATTAGTGTTTTGCATAGTGTTTTGCGTAGTATTGCATAGTGTTTGCATAGTAAAATGTTTTTATATAAATAGAATATATTATATTTTATTTAAAAGATTTTGCTTTAAATATGGACCGTCAGATTAAAGTAAATCAATCTGGATAGTTAAATGGATTAATTACTATGCATTCTATTTTCCTATAAATAGAAGCTCGTTCCTTCGTTATTTTCTTACGAATTCTTTGAAACTACAGAGAGAAATTATAGAGAGAAGCTATAGAGAGAAAATCTATAGAGAGAAAGAAGAAGAGTGATACAGTACTTCACTTTACTTTGATATCCGGTTCTTTTACGGTAAGGGATATTATTTGTTGTACGTAATGGGTGTTATTCTTTCTTATTCATGAAGAGAACTTACATTATTCCATTCATTATTATTACATTGGAATAACTTTTGTAAAAGTGGCATACCTATACATAACTTTTGTATCTGGCGTACCTATACTTGGTGAAATCCTTATATTTATTCCATTACTTATTTATTACATTGGAATAACTTGGTGACATTATCTGTGAATCCCTATACTTGGTGATTTTCTTACATTATTGATTCTTTATTATTACATTTGGAATATCACATGCATGTGTTTTACAGGACACAGTTCCATTGTTTATTATTAGCATTTATTATTACATTTGGAATATCACATCGTGTGTTTTACAGGACTGGTTCCATTGTTTATTATTGACATTTATTATTACATTGGATCATCACATCGGTGTGAATTTCACGACTGGTTCGATTATTATTATTACATTGGAATAACTTTATACATCTGCAATCTGCGTGCGTGGTGATTTCTTTTGTTATTCCATTCTTTATTATACCCGGTTGGTTAAAACTTTGACTTTTATACTCCATGAAATTAGTAGAATATCCTTGATATTTGCGTTTCATCGATATCTTTTCATGGAAATATTCTTTTGATCATTCTTGAATTTTACTCTCTGAAAAATATCGTGTTGACAATTTGGGCGTTATTAATTCTTGGATAAATTAATTCTTGAACTTGTTTTATTGAATTATTATGTCATTGTCATCATCCTCGTGTTATATTATGTTATCTTTGGCTTACGTGCGTAGATGAACTTAGTATGATTATGACCGGGGATCATTCGGTATAATCATGGCTTGTTATAAATGATGTGACAAAAGTCCTCGGTGGCTGTAATGCGATTGATGGATAGTTTTGGTATGATTATGACCGGGGGTGATTTGGTATAGTCATGACCATTGATAATTTGATGAAAATCCTTGGTAGTAGTGCGCGGGGATGATTAGATATTGTGGTTTATTTATTAAAATTTGAGTCTTAGTGATAAAAATTGATGAAAACCTTTTAAAACCTAAAAGATAGTAGACTTTATTTTCTACTTGACTCTTTTAATGGATTGCGTATTCGGCTATGATTAAAGCTGGTTGTCTATTGTATTTTATCGGTTTAACTTTGTTGAAGGCTAATGATAATTTATTACGCATTATCTTAGTCATAATATTTCTTCTTGGGCTAGTTGAGCTCACCCTTTCTTTCCTTTATTCTCTTGAGGAAATGAGAACATAAATTTGAGATGAGTGATCGGGGAGCGGAGTAATGGTCGGAGGATAGCATTAGTAGTCCTCACTATTACGTGAAATAGTGTGATAATAGTTGTATGAGGAGCTTTTTGAGTTTGTATAATGTAGACAATATTTGTATTCAAACTCACGGTTTTATGTATATACGGTATTGAGGATAGCATTTAGTAGTCCTCAGTGTGCAATATATTAACGTGAATTTAAATACAAATATAAATACTACTAGATATTATGAAATAGTCCTCATGTGATAATAGTTGTATAATATAATGAGGACTCCTTTTGAGTTTGTATAATATCTATTAGACAATATTTGTATTCGAAATTATCACGAGTTTATATCGTAAAATTGCAATATTATATTTTATACTTTTATATCAAATTAATAAATATTTCAATCATATTGAATCACATTACGCCACCTTTCTGACGAGGATATTCTTTAGTATCCGACCACGATTATTCATTACCTTCTACGGGCGAGAATATTTGTGTATTCATTAATAGTCATGATCGTACCAACAATGCAGCGTCCATCGATTTTCTGACGTTTTGAGTTTTTATCATCATTTGTAACATTACGGTCGTGATTACGCATAATCTGCAATCGTATCATACCAAGTCCATCACATTGCTAGAACCACAGATGACTTTCAAAAAATATAAACATGAGGATGATGACAATGATATAAGAATTGATAAAAGCAAGTTCAAATTATTTTATCGAGGAATTATGCGTCAATTGTCATGATCTTTTTTGAAGTAAAATTCAGAATGATCGAAGAATATTTCCATGAAAAAAAGCGCGAATATGAAATTACTCGCCGATGAAAGGTATAATAAAAATGGAATAACAAAAAAAACCGTAAAGTAGCCACAGCGGATAATATTGAAATTGAAGCCGGATATTAACGAGAAAATAAAAAGATGGAACCGGTCGGTGCAAAACACACGCGATATTCAGCGGATGTAAAAACGGAACGGTCGATGTAAAACGAAGATGTTCAACGAAATAAAAAAGCGGAACGGTCGGTGTAAAACACACGAGCGAGGATGTTCAGCAGAATAATAATAAAGGCGGAACGGTGGGTGTAAAACACACGGACAGGATGTTCCAGCGAGAATAATAGAAGAATGTCACAAGTATAGGGTAAACCTGCTTATCTGAGTTATTCAACGAGAATAATAAGCAATGGAATAACAACAGGATTCTCTTCATGAATAAGAAAGAATAACACACTTACATTTGGTAGGAGATTGAATCTTTATGACGGTGTAGTAACAAAAACTCTTCTTCTTTCTCTCTTATTCTCTATACTTTCTCTCTCTATAAGCTTGAATGAATTAAGTGAAAATAATGAAGCCCTAGGCCTCTATTTATAGAAGATTTCTAGCTTTTTTCTTAGTGTGAAAAAAGCGAGTGGCTTGCTTTGGTTTGGCCTTTTGTAATGTGAAGCGACAAGTGGTTCGGCCTTTGTAATGTGAAGCGACAAGTGGTTCGACGTCGGTAAAGGTAATTACTATTATTGAAGGTAAATACTATTGTGAAGGTAAATACTATTCACTGAGGGTAATTCTTATTGGCGAAAGGTAATTCTATTGTGAAGGTAAATCTATTCACTGAGGGTAATTACTATTGGCGAAGGTAATTACTATTGTGAAGGTAAATACTATTACGAGGGTAATTACTATTGAAGGTAATTACTTATTAGCGAAGGTAATCTTAATGAAGAGACTCTTAGATGATGATGACATATGAGGCCCCCATAAAATAATCAAACTTACCACAAATCATTTTTTTTTCATCGACACATATTTAATCTTTCAACAATTATTAATCATTTATAACTTGTCGTCTCAATTATTGATTTAATCTTTATAACATATTATACGGATGATCTTTGTGACAATAATTGAATCAATAATATAAGAGATATGATCGGCCAATTCTTTAGTGATAATTGAGCATGGTGAGTGACTTCTCGCGTAAGCATCGATAATCAATCTGTAGTGTCTTCTTATGCGACTTCTGGCGTATTCTTGTACTTTTACCATAGGGTAGTTCAGCAATTTTAACGGTAACACCTCGTAGTTATTTTTATAAAATATTTTTGTCGTTTTCTCGATCAAATGCAATGAATTACATTATGGGGTCCACTGATGATTGAGCCGTTATGCGAATATTCCTAACAAAAAATATTTCCCAGGCCAAACGAATATTTTATAACAACTTGCATACTTTGCAAAATTTATAAATATTACCACAACTATAACATTATATCAAATTTATTCCATAATATTCAAAAATAATATTTATAAAAAATTCATCTTTATTTATAAAAGTTGAGGGTCTTACAACCTCCCTTAACATGAAATTTAAGCCCTCGAAATTAGAAGTGCGATACACGGTATGTCGAAGAGGTAAGGATACCTTGATTTCATTTGATTCTAACTCCCAAGTCATTTCCTCGACATCGTGGTTCCTCCACAAAACTTTGACTTGAGGTATAACCTTGGGCGTAGAATATGTTCCTTCTTATCAAAATTTGAGCAGGGAACCTCTTAAATACGTCAAATCTTCCGCTATTTAAATCAGGTTCTAACTTCGATAATATGGTTCGGGTCTTTCACATATTTACGTAACATAGATATGTGAAAAGCGTTATGAACACGAGACATATTTGGCGGTAAAAGCGAGTCTATAGGCCGCGAGTTCCTACTCGATCGAGGATTAAAATGGGCCAGATGAATCGAGGGTTAAGTTTTCCTCTCTTTCCAAATCTTGTAACTCCTTTCCATGGAAGCGACTCTTAACAACACATGATCTCTATATCGAATTCCACGTCCTTTCGATGAAGATCGGTATAACTCTTTTATCGATTTTGTGAGGTTTTTATCGTTGTCGGATCGTTTGAATCTTTTAAAAGTAGTCATACGTACCAACTCGGTCCCAACAACGTTGCTTCACCCACCTCATCCAGTATCTTGGAGAGCGACACTTTCTTCCATCTGGCGCTTGAATGGAGCCATGCGATACTTGCTTGATAAGCTGTTGTTGTAGGAAAACTCCACCGATGGTAAGAACTTGTCCCGACTCCTTGAAATCAAGGACCACGAGTCTTAATAGATCTTGAGAGTTTGAATAGTCCTCTCAGATTGTCCGTCAAATGCGAGGATGATATCTTGAAGCTAAATCGTGAAGTCTGTGCCCATAGCTTTTTGCAAACTAACCCAAAATCGTGAAGTGAATCTTGGGTCTCGATCGGAAACTATGGATCTTAGGCATACCATGCGATCTTACAATCTCGTTTATGTACATCTGAGCAAGGCGTTCAAGTGTATAAGTTTCTCGTATCGGTAAGAAATGAAGCGGACTTGGTCGATCTATCAACAATGACCCAAATCGCATCGATGCCTTGAGAAACCTTAGGAAGGCCGGTAATGAAATCCATGGTAATGTGCTCCCACTTCCATTACGGAATTTCAAGTGGTTCTGATGGACCTTTTGGTACTTGATGCTCGCTTTAACTTCGTTGACAAGTTAGACACCTTGAGATAAGCAGTATTATCTCTCTCTTCGTATTGCTCCACCAAAATGTATGGCGAAATATCATGATACATTTGGTACTCCCGAGATGGATTGCAAATGGTGTGTTGTGTGCCTCCATCATGATATTATACTTTAAATCGAGGTCGTTAGGGACACAAAGTTTGGAGTTGACTCGAAGTATTCCTTCTTCATCGATTCTTGCTTCGGCGTAGCACCTTCTTGCACTTTCTTCCTCATCGCATCGGCTCAGTGCGTAGCAAGCGACTTTAACTTTATCGATTAAAAGTCGGTTCTACTTTCGTATACTCGCATTATCATCACATCGTCCTGAGTCTTTAATTCTATCTCCATCCTTTGCAAGTCACACAAAATGGGCCTTTGCGTTGACAATATCGCTTTTCGTACTTGCGTATGATTTTTCTACTCAATCGTCGGCTACCACGTTCGCTTTTCGGGATGGTATTGGATGGTATGATCATAATCTTTCAGCGATTCAAGCCAGCGTCGTTGTCGCGTGTTGAGTTCCTTTTGAGTGAAGAAATATTTGAGGCTTTTATGATCAAGTAAAGATCTCCACTTTCTCCCCATCTGAGTAATGCCTCCAAATTTTAAGTCTGAAGACAACATTTTATGACTCTAGATCATGAGTAGGATAATTCCTCTCATATTCTTTGAGTTGTCATGAGGCATAAACTATTACTTTTCCATGTTGCATGAGAACACATCCGACCCTTTTGCGAAGCATCTTTGTAGATGACAAAAATCCTCAAAGGCGGATGGTATTGTCGAGCAGGTCTTTGAAATAAGTCTCTCTTGAGTTCTTGAAAACTCTTCTCACATTCTTAGCTCAGCCAGAACTTTGTATCTTTTTAAAGTCAATTTGAGTCGATGGAATAGCGATTCGAGAAAATCCTTCCACGAATCTCAGATAATAACCAATTAAAGCAAGAAAGCTACGTACTTGATCCTTTGATTTAGGGTTGTTCGACTTTGAATAGCTTGATCTTTCTTTGGGTCAGCGGATATTCCATGACTTGATACCACGTGCCCGAGGAATGCTACTTCTTTGACGAACTTCGCATTTCTTGACTTGGCATAAAGCTTATATTCACGAAGCTTTTGGAGTGTCGACCTCAAGTGTTGCTCATGATCTTCACGGCTTTTGGAATAAATAAGGATGTCATCGATAAAGGCGACCACAAAGTGATCTAAATATTCCTTGAATACTCGGTTCATCATATCCATGAAGGCGTTAGGAGCATTAGTCGATCAAAGGACATGACTAGGAATTCATAATGCCGTCTGGGGAGTTTAAAGCCGTCTTTGGAATGTCGGTGGTTACAATCTTCAATTGGTGATATCTCGGAGCGAATCGATCTTTGAAAAGAATTTGGCTCCTTACTGTTGGTCGAAACAGGTCATCAATCGTGGCGATGGATACTATTTTTGATGGTGGCGTGATTGACTCCAGATAATCAATACAAAGTCGCATACTCCCATCTTTCTTCTTCACGAATAGAGCAGGAGCACCCGAGGAGAAATCTAGGGGCGAATAAAGCCGATGTCTAACAATTTCTGCGGTTGGGTCTTTAACTCACGAAGTTGATAGGAGCCATTCGATATGGGGCTTTGGAAATAGGTTTGTCTCTTAGGGTTCAAGGTCGATACAAAATTGATTTCACGCTACGGGGTAGGCGGGAAGTTCTTGAGAATCGTCGGAAATTTATTAACAATAGGAATATCGTTTAAAAGCGGCGTATTTTATTTAAATCGTGACATGAGCTAAGAAAGCTTGACATCAGTTTTTGATAAGCGAATAGCTTTATGGCTTGAGATGGCCGTGATTGATTTTAATGGTTTGGTCGTTTGAATTAGCATAATAGGTTGATTAGGAATATGAAAGCTAATGACCTTACGAAAATAATCAATTTTTGCATGATAAGTAGTTAACCGATCAATCCCTAGAATCACGTCAAATGCAAGTATTTTTAATGAAATAAGATCGACGGGTAATGTGAAGTGCGATTTGAACCAAACAAGACTTATAAGCGAGTGGATGTAATGAAGGTTTCTCCCAGCGGAGTTTCCACGAGATAAGTCGAAAGTCTAATTTCTCCGAGTCAAATTTAATCGATGGCGCAAGTAGGAGAAATAAAAGAATGGGTAGAAACCAAATTATCAAATAAAGTATAGACTTCATTAGAGTTTATGATAAGCTTACGTGATGACCTCATTCGGTTCCTTGCTCTTTGGGAGGTCATGACAAATGCTCTCCTTATGACTTCTGGGTTTTGAATTTTACGGGATGGCCTTTGGTGCCTCCATCTAAATTTGAATTTGTCTTGATGGCAACAAAATCGAGCTAAGTGACCTTCTCTTCCACAATTATAACATGCTTTTGATGGCATGGCTTGATTTGGGTGATGTGTCCCTCTCCTCGCATTTGAAGCATATGATAGGTGGTCTTTCTCCTTTCCTTAACAATGGGTCTTTGGTCTTGGCGTCTTTCCATCATTGTTGAATCTCCTTTTCTTGAAATGTCCATTCTTATTGTTTTTGTACGATTACCAGAAGTGGTTACCATATCGGCTTTGTTGATTCCCTCCGCTTGTTGTCATAGCCTCGATGACTATTCTCATTTGGTATTATAATTTTTAAATTTGCTCTCTCTTTTAGTTGCGTTGACTCGTTATCGCGCTCCACTAAGCGAGCCCTATTTACAACATCGAATACAAAACACGGTTTATGAGAAATAAGATGTTGGCGTATCTCGACTTCGAACCTCTTAAAAACATTAGCGCCATTCTCTCTTCATTATCCACCAAGTGGGAATATGGCAAGTGATAACTCGCAAATTTTGCCTCGTATTGCGACACGGTCGTATTGTTTTGTTCGACTTGATAAACTCCACCTCCTCGCCGTATGGCGAATACTTTCGGGAAAGTATTTGTCGTTGAAAGCGACTCTGGAACTTCTCCCAAGATATCTTGATGCAATTTGGTTGAGTCGTTTCTGGAATTCCCACCGATGTCGCCTCTCGCGCATGACATAAAAGCGTGAAAGGAACCTTTGCTCCTCGGAGCATCCCGAGACATCAAATATCTTGGTGTCTGCTTTATCCATGCTTAGCTTGAAGTGGTTTTGGCTCTCCCTTAAACTCCGGTGGTCGGCTCCTTAAATTGTTTAGCGGTGTGCCGAGAGAGTTTCAAGTGTTTCCACCTACGTTTTGGGGCGAGAAGTCGCTCTGCTTTCTTTGTTGCATAAATTGCATAAAGCCTCTCGAACATTTGATCATTCATCATTTGGTCGGTGTTGTTGTTTGCGTGAGGATTATCGCCTTCACGATGCACATTATCACGATTATTGATATGTGGTGAATCAGCGATCGCTGCGCTCCATTCTTTATTCTCAACATTCTCGGATGTCATTTTTGAATCTTGCCACAAAACAAAAGGTTAATTGACGTGTAACAAATTATCCCTATCTTACGACTGACCGATAAAATATCACATAAACTTAGGTAGGTCATACTAGCGAAAGGTATTCCCGTCTCTCTCCTCTAGTACTATTCTCACATCTTAGCGGGGATCGTATCCTAAGCTACGATACTGTTGTGGCGCCCCAAAATTAGGTATACATCACCCATCTTGGTGCGACACTTACGTAGTGAAATTTAAAAACAACTTATTAACATAAGCGTAGGGTATGCAATCTGACGACATAAGCGTGAGTTTAAATACAAATATAAATCTACTAGATATTATACAAACTCAAACAAAAGTCCTCATTCTGATTATTATCACCTTTATTTTACGAGAATAGTGAGGACTACTAATCTTATCTTGGGACCATCACTCGTTTCCCAGGCTCGTCCCGGCTATATTATCATTTCACGAAGAAACGGTGAAAGAAAGGGTGAGCTCAACTAGCCCGAAGAAATATTATGACTAAGATAATGCGAATAAATTATCAATAGTCTTGATAATGTTAAGCGATAAAATCTGATAAACTGACCGGTTTAAGCTGCGATAGGAATATCTGATCCATTAAAAAGTCAAGTAGAAAATAAAATCTACTATCTTTTAGGTTTTAAAGGTTTTTCATCCTTTGTTTATAAATTTGAGACTCGACTTTAATAAATATTCACATCATCGAATCACCCACACTTTTCTGACGAGGATATTCTTTAGTATCGCGACCACAATTATTCATGTACCGCTACGGGCGAGAATATTTGTGTATTCATTAATAAGTCATGATCATACCAACATTTGTCCATCGATGCCTTCTGACCCTTTGAGGATTTTTATCACATCATTTGTAACATTACGGTCGTGATTATTACAAGAATAGTCTCTGGTCGTAATCATACCAAGTCCATCATGCACTACTCGGGCCACGAGATGACTTTCAAAAAAAATATAAACATGAGGATGATGACAATGATATAAGAATTGATAAAACAAGTTCAAGAATTATTTTATCCGGGGAATTATTAACGTCAATTATCGACATGATCTTTGTTTTGTAGAGTAAAATTCAAGAATGATCGGAAGAATATTTCCATGAAAGATCTTTGGATGAAGCGCAAATATCGAGGATATTCTACTAATTTCATGGAGTATAGAAGTCGAAGTTTTAACTTATTTGGGTATAATAAAGAATGGAATAACAAAAGAAATCACCGTGCATGCGATGAGGCCGCGCTCAGACGGGTTATTCAGCGAGAATAATAAATAACGGAACGGAACGGTCGGTGAAATTCACACAAGCGGGATGTTCAAGCAGAATAATAAAGATGGAACCGGATCCGGTGTAAAAAACCTGAGATAGGATATTCAGCGAGAATAATAAAAGCGGAACCGGTCGGTGTAAAACACCTGAGCAGGATGTTCAGCGAGAATAATAAAAAAGCGGAACCCGGTCGGTGTAAAAACACATGACGAGGATGTTCAGCAGAATAATAATAAAAAGCGGAACCCGGTTAGGTGTAAAACACACAGACGAGGATGTTCAGCGAGAATAATAGAAGAATGTCACCAAGTATAGGGTAAACCACTTATCTGAGTTATTCCAGCGAGAATAATAAGCGATGGAATAACAACGAGTTCTCTTCGTGAATAAGAAAGAATAACACCCCTTACATTTGGTAGGAGATTGAATCTTTACTTGGACGGTGTAGTAACAAAATACTCTTCTTCTTTCTCTCTTATTCTCTCTATACTTTCTCTCTCTATAGCTTGAATGAATTAAGTGAAAAATAATGAAGCCCTAGGCCTCTATTTATAGAAGATTTCTAGCTTAGCTTTTCTTAGTGTGTGAAAATGAGTGGCTTGAGCAGTATTTGGTTTGGCCTTTGTAATGTGAAGCGACAAGTGGTTCGGACGCTTTTGTAATGTGAAGCGACAAGTGGTTCGGACGTGCGGTAAAGGTAATTACTATTAGCGAAGGTAAATACTATTGTGAAGGTAAATACTATTCGAAGGTAATTCTATTATTGTGAAGGTAATTCTTATTGGCGAAGGTAATTCTTATTAATGAAGGTAAATATTATTCATTGAAGGTAATTACTATTGTGAAGGTAATTACTATTGTGAAGGTAAATACTATTGGTGATGAGGTAATTACTATTGATGAAGGTAATTACTATTAATGAAGGTAAATCTATTGTGAAGAGACTCTTAGATGATGACATATAGGCCCCCGTAAAATAATCAAACTTACCACAAATCATTTTTTTTCATCGACACATATTTAATCTTTCAACAATTATTAATCATTTATAACTTGTCGTCTCGATTATTGATTTAATCTTATAACATATTATCTGGATGATCTTTGTGACAATAATTGAATCGATAATATAAGAGATATGATCGTGATTCTTGTAGTGATAATTGAAGCATAGGTGAGTGACTTCTCACGTAAGCATCGATAATCAATCTGAGTGTCTCTTCTTATGCGACTCTACAGCGTATTCTTTGTACTTTTACCATAGGGTAGTTCAACAATTTTAACGGTAACACCTCCGTAGTTATTTTTATAAAATATTTTTTGTCGTTTTCTCGATCAAGCAATAATTACATTATGGGGTCCACCGATGATTGAGCCATTTATGCGAATATTCACTAACAAAAAGAATATTCCCAGGCCAAACGAATATTTTATAACAACTTGCATACTTTGCAAAATTTATAAATATTACCCTATTTATAACATTATATCAAATTTATTCCATAATATTCAAAAATAATATTTATAGAAAAATTCATCTTTATTTATAAAAAGGTCTTTGGTTATATTAGTAAGTTGTATTTCGTAATATATAGGGATATTATGTGATATGTTAATTTATTTAATTAACCCCTGTTTTATGGCAATTTTAAGAATGGCAATTATGACGTTAACAATGGAGTACATGAGATTGTGGAACAACCTTTGATTACAAACCAAGAGAAGGCGTGCAACAAGAAGGCAATATTCCTCACGTAAACAACACTTCTACCGAGCAACGATGAATGATGCGATGTTTAGAAGTTTTTGCGAGTTCATGTAAAAATCAGACGAGGGAGACTCGTGTACAAAATACTGGTGGAAATGATAGCAACGCTGCCATGATGCATCACAACCAGAGTTCAAGGAGTTGGGACCACAGTTTTGGGGAAAGCCCGATCCGATTAAAGCGGAAAGCGTGGGTTAAGCAAATAACAAAGATATTCGATGTCTTTGAAATTTGCTGCAGAGGAGCAGAAGGTTCCATTTGTCACCTTTATGTTCCCTGGTGAGGCAGATTACTGGTGGGAGTCGTGAAGCGTACCCGACCGACCGCACTCAACATATCTTGGGAAAATTTTTAGAAACTGTTCAATGACAAGTACTTTCACGAAAGTATTTCGTCATATGAAGGATGTAGAGTTTGTGGCGCTCCCAAAATAGGTATACATCACCCATTTTAGGTCGTCGATAACATGAATCTGAAAACAACTACAACTTTATTAATACATCATAAAAAGCGTGAGTTTAAATACAAATATTGTCTTTAGACAATATCCATACCAAATAAATCCTCATCACAATTATTGATACATTATTTTACAAAATGGTGAGGACTACTAAACAACTTCTAGAATCATCATTCCATACCCAGGTAGTACTCAATTACATTCTCGCCTCCACGAGAAGAAAAATAGAACAAAAGGAAAAGGGTGAGCTCAACTAGCCCGGTAAAGAATATTATGACTAAGATAATATAGAACAAATTATCGTTAGTCTTCAACGAGGAAAAAAATTTGATAAAATACAATAAACAACAAGTTTGAGGATCATATATTCATATGTGAAATAATAATTCATAGAAGAGTTACGTAGAAAATGAAATCTACTATTATCTATGAATTTAAAAGTCCATCGTCAATATTTTATCCTTGTAACATCAATCAATATTCATCTTGAATCAATTTTTTATCTTTGCACTCTGAGACCAAAGATATTCATCGATCGATCGTGTTCATCTCAACACTGTTCATCTTTGCACTTCTGGGCCAAAGATATTCATTATAAAATCATTTATCTTTGCACTCTGGATCAAAGATATTCAATAATATCATCATTTAGGATGAGGATGATGAAAAATATTTTAAAGGAAGCGAATCCGGTGAAACAAAAAGAATAAATATCAAGGATTCAGTATTTAATTTATTTCGTGTCCAAAAATACCTCATAAATAATCATAGTGAAGTAAAATTCAAGAATGATCAAAACATGGATACAATCAAAGCTAGTATCCATAATAGATATTTTAGACGAAAAGGAAAATTTTCATTTTTTGATGAATAGTCTTAAAGTGATTAAGTGAATAGTCTGCAGATATCGTGAATAAGTAACCCGAAACAAAAAGTTCCAAATTTGATTAAAAGTTCAAACCAATATTTGGCATAATGATATTGAAGAAAATAATATCATTTAAAAAGAAAATAACATCCTTACCTCGAAAAGATAGTACTTTAGTTGAAACATAGTATACCGGCTGATTGATGAAAGGGCTATTTATTATGAATTATTGAAGTTACGAAGCTCAAAATAATTGATTTTTGTAAGTTTTAATTATTTATTTTATGAAAATGTTTTTATCATTTCTTTCTAGAAGGTTGGCATGTGAGAAATGTTGGGATCGATTTCCAAAGAGGCGTAGGAAATTTATTAATAATAATATATTTTATTAAATTTTACGCTTTGGTGTTTATTCAGCAATTTCTATAAATAGGGTCTTGGGTTAGAATTGAAAATCACACGTAAGCTGAAGTTTTCTCTCTATATTATCGGCGTATTCTTGTGAGTATTTTGAGTATACTTTGAGTATTCTATCTGGTGCAAGTCAAGTCATAGCTTTATACCCGGTATTCTAGCGAAATCTTGATCTTTCGAGGTAAGGGATATTTTTTTTTCGTAATGATATTATTTCTTGATATCATTATCTTTGAAATGTTGATCTGAAGTTTTATCAAATTTGGAACTTTTTCATATATGGGGTTACTATTTATGAGATTACTATTCATGAGTTCTTATTCACGAGTTCTTATTCATGAGTTCTTATTCACGATTCTTATTCACGAGTTCTTATTCACGAGTACTATTCATGAAGCGTGAAGATGTTTTTGTGGAATTTCTATCTTTTGGTGTCGAGATTCTTATTCACGTATCGACCTTTATTCACGTATCTGACCTTTATTCACGATATCTGGATCTATTCATAGAAAAATAAAATTTCTTCTTTTCGTCCAAAACATCTATTACGGATACTAACTACGATTGTATCCATGTTTTGATCATTCTTGAATTTTACACCACTATGATTATTTTTGAGGTATTTTTGGGCGTGGATAAAACCAATACGAATCCTTAATCCTTAATCCTTGTCATTTTGTTTCCTTTGGATTCGTTTCTTTAAAAAAAAAATATTTTCATCATCCTCGGTCTTAAATGATGATATTATGGAATATCTTTGGCTTTGTAGTGCAAAGATGAATGATTTCTTAAGAATATCTTTGGCTGTAGTGCAAAGATGAATGATTCTGAAGAATATCTTTGGCGTGAGTCTGAAGATGAGCAGTGTTTAAATGAACATGACGGTGATGAATATCTTTGGCGTAGTGCAAAGATGAATATTTGATTCAGATGTATATTGATTGATGTCTGAGGGATAAAAGATAGAGCGATGAACTTTTAAATTCATACATAGAAGATAGTAGTTTGCATTCTCTACTTAACTCTTCTAATGAATTATTATTTCATTGCGAATATTGATTTAAAATTTGTTGTCTATTGTATTCTATTATATTTTTCCTGTTGAAGACTAACGATAATTTGTTGTATATTATCTTAGTCATAATATTCTTTCTTGAGCTAGTTGAGCTCACCCTTTTCCTTTTTGTTCCATTTTTTTCTCGGGAGGCGAGAATATAGCGAGTGCAGTGGGGTATGGAATGAAGGTTTTAGAAAGGATTGTTTAGTAGTCCTCACCATTTTTGTAAAATAATGTATCGATAAATGTGATGAGGATTTATTTGAGTATAGATATTATCAGAAGATAATATTTGTATTCAAACTCACAGTTTCTTGTTGTAATAATAAAGTTGTAGTTGTTTTACGTACCGTATATTGACATTTCGAGAATAGGTGATGTATACCTATTTTGGGGCGTCGCGGTTAGTATCGAGCTTAGGATATGATCTCTGGCGGAGATCGGGGAATAGAACTAGGAGGGAGAGGCGAGTAAATCCTTCCTTCGCTAGTGTGTCCTACTAAGCTTATTTGTTAGTTGGTCGAGTATATAGGGATATTATGTGATATATTGATTTCCTTAATTAACCCTTGTTTTATGACGGTATTTGAGAATGTCGTGAGAATATTAACAATGGAAATGAGGCCAGTGGAGATACTGTACTCACCAGCGAGGAGAGCGTAACAGCAGTGGTGATGTTCCTCTGTGAACAACACCATTGAAGCGAGATGATGAGCGAGGGGATGTTTAGAAGTTTTTTGCGATTCATGCAAAATCGAACGAGAAACTTCGTGTTCAAAATCTGAGGAGAAATGATAGCAATTCACGGGTTGTCACGCCAAGCGATTCAAAGAGTTGGGACCACGAATTTAAGGGAAAGCGGATCCGATCATGGCGGAAACATGGGTCAAACAAATTACCAAGATATTGATGTCTTGGGATGCGGAGAAACGAAGGTTCCATTCGCCACCTTTATGTTACGTGTGGCGGCGGACTCTTTGGTGAGATGCGTGAAGCGTACCCATCCGGCCGCTTTTCGGCATGTCTTGGGAGGCGTTTGAAGCTATTTAATGACAAATACTTTCACGAAAGTGTTCGTCGTATGAATGAAAAGTGGAGTTCATCAGATTGGAACAAAACAACATGGCGGTGTCTCGATGCGAGGCAAAGTTTGCGAGTTATCGAGGTTTGCACCTCATTTGGTGGAGAATGAGGAGCGTATGACGCGGATGTTTCTTAGAGGTTTGAAAACCGGCGTACGTCGGTATCTCATTTCTCATAAATTTTCTCTTTATTGAGATGTTGTAAGCAGGGCTCAATTATTAGGCGAGATAGCGAAGTACGGTCAATTGAGGGACCACAACGAGGATCGTACACGGAGATAGCGATCAGCAGAATAATGATAACCGGCGGAGAAAAGCAGACGGACAAAAATGGTTACCACTCTGGTGGTAATCATAGCCGTGAAAATAGAAGAAGCGAGTCGGGGAGGAGATTTTAAAAGAGGAGATTTAACAGCGACCATGTGAAGATAGCGGTCTTGGCGTGACAAGCGGTTCTAAGGGAGGAAACGACCACCGGTCATATGCTACAAATCACGGAAAAGAGGGACATATCGGTCAAGCGCCCCAACAGTTCAAGGTATGCTATAATTGTGGAAAGGAAAAACATATATCGCTCGAGATTATGCGATGGCGAAACCTAGTTCGGTGAGGGACGGTGACTCAAAAAACATCCCGAGAAAAGTCAAAGTCAGCGATTAGGGAAGGCGTTTGTTGTATTTGGTCATAATCACGAGAACCCAAGCGAGGTGATCACGAGTAAGCTATTTATAAATTCTTGCGAAGTTTATACCTTACTTGATACCGGTCTCTACCCATTCATTTTTATCTCTCTGCATGTGCTCAGCGTTTAAACTTGACTCAGGAGAAATTAGACTTTGACCTCTCTGTGGAAACTCAGTTAGGAGAAACTTTCATCACATCCTTTGTTTATAAATCTTGTTTGATTTAAGTTGGCACCATTACCTTACATTGACCTTATCTCTTTAAAGATACTTGCTTTTGATGTGATTTTAGGGATTGATTGGTTAACTACTCATCATGCCAAAATTGATTGTTTTTCGTAAGGTTGTTAGTTTTCATATTCTAACTTGACTTTGTTATGCAATTCAAGCAACTAAACCATTAAAATCAATCACTATCATATCTAATCATAAAAGCTATTCGTTTATTGAAAAAGCGGATGTCAAGCTTTCTTAGCCCATGTTATGGATTTGAATAAAGACACGTCAAATTTGAATAATATTCTGTTGTTATTGACTTTCTGGCGTATATTTCACGAAGAACTTCCGGTCTACCCCGAGCGTGAAGTTGAATTCTTTATTGATCTTGAACACGGTACAAAGCCCATTTCTAAAACCCCATATCGAATGGCTCTATTGAACTTGAGGAGTTAAAGGTCCAACTACGAGGAATTGTTGGACATCGGTTTCATTAAATCTAGTACATCTCCTTGGGGTGCTCTGTTTTATTTGTAAAGAAGAAAGAGCGGGAGTATGCGACTTTTGTATTGACTATCGGGAATTGAACCATGTCACCATCAAGAATAGGTATCCTCTACCTCGTATTGATGACTTGTTTGACCCGATTCGAGGGCACAATTCTTTTCAAAATCGATCTTAGATTACGGATATCATCGGTGAAGATTAGGCGAGGATATTCAAAGGCGCCTTGAGAACTCGGTATGGGCATTATGAATTCTTAGTCGTGTCTTTCGGACTAACTAATGCTCCTGCGGCTTTCATGGATATGATGAGCCAGAGTATTCAAGGAATATTTGGATCGATTCGTTGTTGTCTTTATTGATGACATCCTCATATATTCCAAAAGCCGTGAAGATCATGAGCACCATTTGAAATTTGGTACTCAAAGGCCCGTGAAAACCAACTATATGCCAAATTGAAGAAATGCGAGTTACGGCTTGAGGAAGTAGCATTCCTTGGGCGCGTGGTGTCGTCGAAACATGGTGTATCTGTTGATCCGTGAAGATTGAAGCAATCTGAAGTTAGAACAGCAAGGAAGTCGGTGGTAAAATCACGTAGCTTTTGGGCTTATTTGGTTATTATCGGAGATTCATGGAAGGGTTTTCTCGGAAGGATACAAAATTCGTTTGGAAGCGAAGAATGCGAGAAAATTTTCCAAGAGCTTAAGAGGAGACTTATTCAAGACTGTTTCTAACAATACCATCCGGTTCGGATGGATTTGTTATCTCTGATGATGCTTGAGGCAAAGGGTTAGGATGTGTTCTCATGCAGCGTGGGAAAGTCATAGCCTATGCCTCATGACGACTTAAAGAGTATGAGAGGAATTATCCTACTCATGATCTAGAGTTAGCGGCCGATCGTTCAGCGCTAAAAATATGGAGGCACTATCTATATATGGGAGAAAGTGGAGATATATTCGGACCATAAAAGCCTTAAATATTTCTTCACTCGAAAAAGAACTCAACATGTCTGGCGGTGACGTTGGCTCGAGCTATTGAAAGACTACGACCACACTATTCAATACCATCTGGTAAAGCGAGCGTGGTGGTGGCGCATTGAGTAGAAGATCATATCGAGGAGCGAGTGCGATGATGTCAAGTATCGCGTAGAGCCAACTTTAATAGAAAAAGTTAAGGTTGCTCAAACCCAGGCCGGAGGCGATCGTATGAAGAAGAAAGTACAAGAAGGAGCTATTAGGGCGAGAATTGATGAAGAAGGAATACTTGAGTCCACTCTAGACTTTGTGTTCTAACGACTACGATTTGAAGTACAAGATTATGATGGAGGCACACAATCGCCATTTGCAATCCATCTGGAAGTACTAAAATGTATCGTGATCTTGACATACATTTTGGTGGAACAATATGAGAGAGAGATTGCAAAGTTTATCTCGATGTGTTTAACTTGCCAGCGTGTAAAAAGGCGGAGCATCTTGTAACTAAGGGTCCGTTGCAACTACTTGAGATTAGGAATGGAAGTGGGAACACATTACTATGGATTTCGATTACGGGTCTTCCTACGGTTTCTCAAGGCATCAATCTTATTTGGGTTTTTGTTGATAGATTAACCAAGTCTGCTCATTTCTTGCCGATCACGGAGACTTATTCCTTGAGCGTCTTGCTAGTATATGCGTGAATGAGATTGTGAGGTTGCATGGCATGCACTGTATCCATAGTTTTGGATCGTGACCCAAGATTCACTTCAAGATTTTGGGTTAGCTTGCAAAAAGCTATGAGCGCAGTTTGCGATTTAGTTGGCATACCATCCCCCAAGCGGACGAGACAATCGAGAGAGGACTATTCAAACTCTTGAAGATCTATTAAGACTCGTGTCCTAGACTTCAAGGTAGTTGGGATAAGTATTTACCATTGGTGGAATTCTCCTACAACAACAGTTATCGAGGCAAGTATAGGTGTGGCTCCATTGAAGCATTATATGGGCGGAAATGTCGTTCTCGATATGTTGGGATAAGGTGGGTGAAGCAACATTGATGGGACCCGAGTTAATACGTATGACTCAAGAAAAGATCCAAATGATTTGACAGCGTATACAAGCGGCACAAGATCGACAAAAGAGTTATGCGGATCTTCATCGAAAGGGCGTGGAATTTAATGTAGGGATCATGTATTGTTGCGAGTTGCTCCGTGGAAGGAGTTACAAGATTTGGGAAGAGAGGAAAGCTCGATCCACGATTTATTGGTCCATTTCAAATTCTTGGAGGAAGTAGAAAATGTAGCCTATAGACTTGCGTTACCTCAAAGTATGTCTCGTGTTCATAATGTGTTTCACATATACATACTTAAGTAAATATGTGAAAGACCCGAACCACGTTATTGAGTTAGAAGCAGGACGAGATAATAGAAGACTTAACGTATGAGGAGGTACTGTCAAGATCTTGGATAGGAAGGAGCATGTCCCTACTGTATGAAAGGTCATATACCAAGTTAAAGTTTTGTGGAGGAATCATGCTTTATAGAGGAAATGACACGGGAATTGGAAGCGGAAATGAAAGCGAGGTATCCTCACCTTTTGAAAACACCAGTGCGTCGTCGATTTCGAGGGCGAAATTTCATAAGGAGGGAGGTTGTAAGACCAAGAAATTTTTAAATAAAAGGAATTTCCTTTATTTATTATTTTGAAATAGTAAGGGTTGATTTGATTAATGTGGATAGTTAAGGGTTAAATACGCAAATATTTCAAAATAAGCAAGTGGTTATAAAATATTCATTATTGTCGGGGAATATTCGTTTGGTCGTGGAATATTCGTACTGTCGGGGAATATTAAATGCGATGGTAGCGACCATGTGTGAGGCCCATGTGAAAAGCGATTGGATGAAGAAAAGCGACAAATATAAGTTGTTTTTAAATAACGGCGTAGTTATTTACAGATTATCTTGTTGGAATACCAAATTGGTTAAAACACACTAATCTGGCGTTGTTGAAAGCGGTAGCTTTGCGGTATTGCACCAATTATTGATTCTTACGTGAAGGCACTACTCAATAATGGTTACGATAATTCTTTATTCGATATTTTATTGATTTAATAATTCTTTGCGTTGATATTTTATATTCTTTGTTGTTTGATGATTGTCATTTACGGTATTTTTCATTATCGAAGCAATAATTCATATTATCTGAATAATATTATTAGATAACATTATTGGCAATGTCTAGAAAGTTACATACAGGAGAGGTTTGGTCACCTAATTGCGGCTATGATGAAGAAATTCTTATTGGAAAGCCCCTCTTTTCACGAGGAAGCTGCTGGTTGTCGATATTGTGATTACTGTAATATTATTTGTGAATAATTAATTATTGATTTATATGATGAGGAAAATATTGATTTTATGTGGATATAGATGGAGAAAATTTTTAAAATGACAATTGTTGAAAATTAATATTTTATCTTTTTACGATAAAATAATTCATTTAAATATATTATTTTAATAATATATTATTGGTGATATATTTTACAACGAATGGGGGATATATGAGTATACGAGGAGGAAGAGTATTTTTGTTGCAATAAATGTTTAAAACATGTTAAACATGTCGGTGGACCCCATTTATTGGTGAAATTTGATTATAGCTTTGTAAAATCGCCTTGGTTTGTGGATTTGGTCAATTTCTCTTTGGAATTTGGAAAAACTTTCTTACGTAAAGTTGTAGAGAATTAAATTTCCTATACAAACTCGAGAGATTGAATTTTACGATGAAAGGGCTATTTATTATGAATTATTGAAGTTACGAAGCTCAAAATAATTGATTTTTGTAAGTTTTAATTATTTATTTTATGAAAACGTTTTTTATCATTTCTTTCTAGAAGGTTGGCATGTGGGAAATGTTTGAATCTGATTTCCAAAGAGGCGTAGGAAATTTATTAATAATAATATATTTTATTAAATTTTACGCTTTTGGTGTTCTAAGCAATTTCTATAAATAGGGTCTTAGGTTAGAATTGAAAATCACACGAGAAGCTGAAGTTTTCTCTCTCTATATTATCGGCGTATTCTTGTGAGTATTTTGAGTATACTTTGAGTATTGCTATACGGTGCAAGTCAAGTCATAGCTTTATATCACGTGTATTACAGCTAGAAATCTTGATCTTTCGAGGTAAGGGATATTATTTTTTTCGTAATGATATTATTTCTTCAATATCATTATCTTTGAAATATTGATCTGAAGTTTTTATCAAATTTGGAACTTTTTCATGTTGGGGTTACTATTTATGAGTTCTTATTCATGAGTTCTTATTCACGAGTTCTTATTAAGCGAGTTCTTATTCACGATTCTATTATTCACGAGTACTATATCATGAAGCGTGAAGATGTTTTTGTGGAATTTCTATCTTTTGGTGTCGGAGTTACTATTCACGTATCGACCTTTATTCACGATATCTGACACTTTATTCACGTATCACGGTCTTATTCACCAAAAAATAAAATTTCTTCTTTTCGTCTAAACATCTATTACGGATACTAACTTTCTGATTGTATCCATGTTTTGATCATTCTTGAATTTTACACCACTATGATTATTTTTGAGGTATTTTTGGGCGTGGATAAAACCAAATACGAATCCTTAATCCTTAATCCTTGTCATTTTGTTTCCTTTGGATTCGTTTCTTTAAAAAAAATATTTTCATCATCCTCGGTCTTAAATGATGATATTATGGAATATCTTTGGCTGTTAGTGCAAAGATGAATGATTTCTTAAGAATATCTTTGGCACTGTAGTGCAAAGATGAATGATTTGAAGAATATCTTTTGGCGCAGTGCAAAGATGAGCAGTGTTTAAATGAACATGACGGTGATGAATATCTTTGGCCGTAGTGCAAAGATGAATATTTGATTCGAGATGTATATTGATTGATGTTACGAGGGATAAAAGATGAGCGATGTACTTTTAAATTCATACATAGAAGATAGTAGTTTGCATTCTCTACTTAACTCTTCTAATGATTATTATTATTTCATTGCGAATATTGATTTAAAATTTGTTGTCTATTGTATTCTATTATATTTTTCCTGTTGAAGACTAACGATAATTTGTTGTATATTATCTTAGTCATAATATTCTTTCTTGAGCTAGTTGAGCTCACCCTTTTTCTTTTGTTCCATTTTTTTCTCGGGAGGCGAGAATATAGCGAGTATGAGTCGGGGTATGGAATGAAGGTTTTAGAAAAGGATTGTTTAGTAGTCCTCACCATTTTGTAAAATAATGTATCAATAAATGTGATGAGGATTTATTTGAGTATAGATATTATCAGAAGATAATATTTGTATTCAAACTCACGATTTCTTGTTGTAATAATAAAGTTGTAGTTGTTTACATACCGTGTATTGACAACTCGGAATAGGTGATGTATACCTATTTTGGGCGTCACACATAAGTCCTAATTGTTCACGACCCTTCTAAGGTGTGTTTCAATTATGGAAAAAAGCGATCGCATGCATGATTTTTCCGGTAGCAATAAGTCAAGTCCAACTGGGACGGCGACACCAAAGGCGACTACGGACAAAACCAAGTCGATTGGTTCGAGGAAGAAGCGTTTTGTCGTGGATCGCCAAAAACGCGAGAAACCCAAGCGAGGTGATCACGAGTAAGCTAATCTTGAACTCTTGTAAAGTTTATACCTTACGAGATACCGGTTCTACCCATTCTTTTATCTCTCCTGCTTGTGCTCAATGTTTAAACTTGACTCCGGAGAAATTGGACTTTAACTTATCTGTTGAAACTCCGTTGGGTGAAACCTTTATTACATCTACAGTTTATAAATCTTGCTTGATCCAAGTTGACACAATCACATTACCTGTTGATCTTATTTCTTTAAAGATACTTGCATTTGATATGATTTTAGGGATTGATTGGTTGACCACTCATCATACCAAAATTGATTATTTTCGTAAGGTTGTTAGTTTTCATATTCTAACCAACTGTTATACGAATCAAGCAACTAAACCACTAAAATCATCACTATCATATCAAGCCATAAAGCTATTCGTTTATTAAAAAACGAATGTCAAGCTTTCTTAGCCCATATTATGGACTTGAACAAAAACACGTCAGATTTGAATAATATTCCTGTTGTTAATGAATTTCTCGACGTATTTTCGGAAGAAATTCTGGTCTACCCCAGGCGAAGTTGAATTCTTTATTGATCTTGAAGCCGCACAAAGCCCATTTCTAAAACCCCATATCGAATGGCTCTATTGAACTTCGGGAGTTAAAAGTCCAACTACTGAGGAATTGTTAGATATCGGTTTCATTCATCCTAGTACATCTCCTTGGGGTGCTCTATTTTATTTGTAAAGAAGAAAGGCGGGAGTATGCGACTTTGTATTGACTCAAGGGAATTAAACCATGTTACCATCAAGAATAGGTATCCGCTACCTCGCATTGATGACTGTTTGACCGATTTGCAAGGAGCACAATACTTTTCAAAGATCGATCTTAGATTCGGATATCATCAATTTGAAGATTAAAGCGAGGATATTCAAAGGCGCCTTGAGAACTCGATGCGGGCATTATGAATTCTTAGTCATGTCTCTTTTGGATTGACTAATGCTCCCTACTTTCATGGATATGATGAACCGTGTATTGAGGAATATTTGGATTAGTTCGTTGTTGTCTTTATTGATGACATCCTCATCTATTACAAAAGTAGTGAAGATCATGAGCACCATTTGAAATTTGGTACTTCAAAGACTTCGTGACAACAAGCTATATATGCAAGTCAAGAAGAAATGCGAGTTACGGCAAGGAAGTAGCATTCCTTGGGCACGTGGTATCAAAATATAGAGTATCTGTTGACGAAGCGAAGATTGAAGCAATCTGAAAGTTGGGATAAACCAAAAGTCGGTGGCCAGAAGTGCGTAGCTTTTGGGCTTATTTGGTTATTATCGGAGATTCGTGGAAGGATTTTCTCGAATCGCTACTCAGATTAACTTCGGTGACTTGGAAAGATGCAAAATTAAGTATGGAGCGAAGAATGCGAGAAGAGTTTCCAAGAGCTTAAGAGGAGACTCATTTCGCACACTATTTTGATAATACCATCCGGTTCGGATGGATTTGTTATCTCTGATGATGCTTTAGATCCGGAGTTAGCGTGATCGTTTTTGCGTTAAAAATGCGAGACACCTTACGTATGGAGAAGCAAGTGGAGATTTATATAGATCATAAAAGCCTCAAATATTTCTTCACCCAAAAGGAACTCAATACGCAAGAACGACGTTGGCTCGAGCTATTTGAAGGATTACGACCATAGCATTAAATATCATCTGGAAAAGCAACGCGTTGTGGTGGCGCATTGAGTAGAAGATCATATGCGAATGCGAGTGCAATGTTGTTAACCACAAAGGCCCATTTTGTATGACTTGCAAAGGATGGAGATAGAGTTAAAGGCTCCAAGTACCCACATGATGATATCAAACATACTGAGTAGAACCGAGCTTTAATCGATAAAGTTAAAATTTGCTCAAGCAACGGATCTGGGGTCATTGCGTATGAAGAAAGAAAGTACAAGAAGGTGTTATTCGAGCGAGAATCGATGAAGAAGGAATACTTTGAGTCAACTCGGAATTTTCGTTCTAACAATTACGACTTGAAAGCGTAGAATCATGATGGGAGCACACGATACACCATTTACAATCCATCTCTAGAGTACCAAAATGTATCATGATCTTCAACATACATTTTGGTGGAACAATATAAGAAGAGATCGAGAGTTTATCTCGAGGTGTTTAACTTTGTCAGCGTGTAAAAGTGAGCATCAAATACCAAAGGGTCCATTCTGAACGACTTGAGATTCCAAAATGGAAGTGGGAACACATTACTATGAATTTCGTTACGGGTCTTCCCAAGGTTTCTCAAGGTATAGATGCGATTTGGGTTATTGTTGATAGATTAACCAAGTCTGCTCATTTTTTGCCTATAAATGAGACTTATTCCCTTGAACGCCTTGCTCATATGTATGTGAATGAGATTATGAGATTGTATGGCATGCTAGTATCCATAATTTCAGATCGTGACCCAAGATTCACTTCACAATTTTGGGTTAGCTTCAGAAAGCTATGGGCACATGATTCAATTCTGATACCATTCAAACGTCAGCGGATAATCAGAGAGGACTATTCAAACTCTGAAGATCTATTAAGATGTCCTTGATTTCAAAGGAAGTGGGATTGTTGATGGTGGAATTAACCTTGGTTATCGTCGAGTATAGGCATGGCTCCATTTGAGGCCTTGTATGGACGAAAGTGTTCTTATTGGGATGAGGTAGGATGAGCAACATTGTTATAAAGACTTTAAACGTGTTCATAATGTTTTCACATATATCAGAAATATGTGAAAGACCCAAACCACATTATTAAGTTAGAACTCAGAGAGATTGAAGATTTAACTTGAGGTACCTGTTAAGATCTTGGATAGGAAAGAGTGTCGTGCAAAGGTTTATACCCAGTTAAGGTTTTGTGGAATGTATGATGATAAAGCATATCTTGTGTAATCAATCTTATTTATTTATTAATAAAGAATTATTTATTAAAGGCATTTATTATCTACATGGTCTTTGTTTTAATAATATGTGATAAACCCGTAGTTTTAAGCAACGCTTTTAGAATAATGATGATGATCATTCTAATGAGATCTAAATTCTTGAAAGCTTAAAACTAAAATAGTTCCCAATCATTGGATTACTAAATGGGGATTAGTGAATCCAGGATAGATTGAGTACATCGTTAACTTGCTTTCGTTGGATGAGGATGATTGGTCTCATGATCATTTGTGTGGAACACTAAAAGCAGTATGTAGGTGCTTATTAGAGAATAAGTTCTTTGAGCATTGACTCGCAAAAAGGAATACCTAATGGAGTTTTACTTACTGTCGATAGGAATTCTGTAGTGATAGTAGTACAAATGATCCTTAGACTTGAGATCATCATAGTATCTTATATATAATGAATTACACTTTGACTTATTCCTTAAGACTCTTAGAGTATATCAAAGGGTATGCTTGGGTGTAATAAGTTATATATGAAGATAATGAATGATCGATAAAGAATCTACCACTTCTAGTAAAAGGAGAGATGTCTATGTGATTCGATAAATAATGACCCGGAATCCTTGGCGAGGTGGAATGAAATTAGAAAGTAGTTTCTAATTTGCATTCATTAGGAGTTATTCATTTAGGAATCGAAATACATATAATTAAATAAAATAAGACTTGTGGTAATTCCATGTCTTATATTTAATTGGGACATAGTAGTATGGTGGAAGGATTGAATTATGCGGTAACTATTTACTCGAAAGGTTCTTTTATGATTAATGTTGAAATCTATATTATCTGGAAAGTCGTTGATCATTTAGGGAGGCTTATCCTATTGTAGAATAAATATTATTTATTTAAATAAATTATTTGTTTAATTTATTTATTTAAATGAGATTAGAATTATTCTAATTGATTTATTTCTAATAGGTTTAATATGGAGAACCTAAAGGGTCACACCATAAAAGGAAGAATAATTATTTAAGAAGTTAATGGCATAATTGTAATAATATGTTAAGTATATTTAATTTAATCTATGGTGATAGAATAAATTAAATAGCTTAATATTATTATTTAATATTTAGAAATATTAAATATAAATTAATAAGAGAGTCTTATTAATATTATTATAATTATTATTATTTTAATTTCTAAAGGTTTAGGAATTAATTTAATATTAGTACTCTCATTTATTCTAATTGGATTAGGAAAGAAAATTAGTTAAAGAGTTTAACTAATTATCCCTAATAGGATTAGGAGCCCATTTAATTAAAAGAGTTTAATTAAATAAATAATACCTTATTTTAATTAAAATAGGGTTATATAATATCTTTATAAGAGAGTCTTATATTAGATATGAGATATCGTAATTCAAGAGTTGGAGAGTACACCCTTTTCTTATTTAGGATAGGAAAAACTAGGGTTTGAGCGAAATCCTTCTTCTTTGAAAATTCCTCTTCCTTGGTGGATCACTATAGAGGCCACACACTTGGGTGGCTTACATTGATCGAAAGGAAGGAATCTGCAGGAGATTGAGGAGATCGCGGAGAAATGGGAGGTGAACTTCGTACACGAGGAAGCTCGTTTCTACAAGGTATGATTTCATAATTTCTTATTCTTCGTTTAATTAATAATATGCATAAAGGATGATCAGGGTAATTGGTTTGTGAAAAATTTTAAAATCGATTTTATCTCGCTTAGCATTATATTTTGCAATTTGATTGCTACTTTGATTTTCACGAAAACCTAACGGTGGTATCATGAGCCAAACTTTATGCGAATTATTAATTATTTAGATTCTAAATATGTATGGGTATGTATTTTGAATAATTTATTGGGCATAATTTGTTGTATAAAATTATTTTTATGAAAAAAAAAAAAAAAAAAAAAGGGTTTTGAATTTTTTTTTTTTAAGCATAATAATTTTTGTGGAATAATCCGTGTGGCGTTAGAATTTTTAATTATTTATAAAATCCTTTATATACTTTAATAAAAAATTCGTTTTTTTTTGATAAAATAATTAATTTGATTTAGCATCATATGTAATATTTAATATATAGCAAATCAATTTTGGAAGTATATATATATATATAATAAGATATATCACAAAAAATTGCCAAAGGATTGATTATATAAATCAGTTATATTCACGTCACCATAATTATTCAGAATTTTTGACCAAAGAATGTAATAGCAATGTATATATATACCAATATGCAAAATTTTATTTTGGAGGTTTTATAAAGTAAAGTAGAGATTTATCTTAAGTGTCCGGAGATTCCAAAGGTATTAGAAAACAAAAAAAATTACCATTTTTTTTATATATATATATATATATATATATATATATTGTTATATATATATATATATTAATTTTAATAATTTTATAATTAAAATAAAAGAGTTTATTTTAATCTTGAAATTGGATTTCATCTGACATAAAATTGCCCATTAAATGATACTCATATATATATGGAATGATTTAATTTATTGATACGTATGATGATATGTATGATAATAAATGGGATTGATTATGGATGATTGACCGATATGATTGGATTTATTTTAGTTGGATGTTTGAATGAATGGGTTTTATTAAATGGAATTCTGCGTACCTCGTCTTTTACGGTTTTCTTCTTGATGTAAATTCTATCTCTCTCCTATGTACTTCCCCTTATTTGGCGATCGAGGTTTCTATTTAAATTAAATAGTTTAATGTAATAGGATTAGTTAGAATTTTTTAGAAAAGCAAGACCAAGATCGAGGCGCTTGAAGACCCAGTTTGTAATGGAGCAGGGTTTAAATGTAATAGTTATATTTAAATGTTTATTCTTTGCACCCTAGGGTTTGACCTTTTGGTTCACTTGGTGGCTCTAGTGAACGAACTAGAATAAAAGTCCATAATCAATCCGGGTAGAATATAGTATTCTATATGTGCATGCTAGTATATATATATATTATATATTATGCAAACATGCTTGGCATGTTTAATAATATATAGCGTATTTTTATATATATATATTTGCATGCATGTAGCTAAACAAGATGAGACAAATAATAACAAATCCCTCAAAGTTTTTTTTATTAAGTCTTAAGCGTTCAAAGATATTTAGAATATCGAGCGTAAGCCTTCTAGCATGATAAAATTAATAGAGTATTAAATATTTAATATGAGTTTGTTGTGTCACCACAAGGTGAGTATTAAGTATTTAAGATGTTAATTATCACATTTGATGCTTATAAAGAAAATTGAACAATATTGTTTTGTTGTGTCACCACAAAGGCGATATTTTCTTTTTTGAATATATGGAAGTGCTAGGTTGGACTTAACTTAGATAATTTTGATTCGGATGTGCCACCACTTGATCAAAATAATCAAGAGGCAAAACATAAGGAGTTACGTGTTGATGTAATTGTGAGAGTTGTCTACCTATTTATTTATATATAGTTTGTTGTGTCACCACAAGGGTATATATATTTGAAATGGGATCCTTATTCTCACTAGCAAAAACTTTAATTAGATTTTCTTAGAACTATATAAATGAGGTAATATAGTTTGAAGAAAATAGTGGGAGATACCCGATATAAAATAAGACCTAATTTATTTTGGTAATTAATAAATGAATGTTTGCTAAAATATTGTCTTTTTACATGCGAGAATTTTGAAAATGTCACATTCACTAATTTCAACTGCTGAAGCATACTTGATCTTAACAAATGATGGATAGAACTACTGCAATTTGGTTGAGGAATCGAGAATTGTTCTCCTTCTTTGAAAAGATTTCTTATGTCCTAAATTTAGCTGTGTACTGCAAAAGTTGAGAGCGACCTACGAGGAAGAGATTGCTACTTTTAAGCGGTGGCGAAGATGATGCATCGTGGCTCGATGCATCATGCTCGCATCCATGAGATGCTTGAGCTTGACGTCGGCATGAAAACATGGATGCTCTCTTATCTTTCTACACCTTGGAGAGTTGTATGGTGAGCAAAGTAGGATTGCTAGATATGAAATATCTAAGGAGCTCTTAGATCTCGGATAATGAAGAACTTCTGGTTGAGACTCGTGTCCTAAAGATGATCAATCGATTGAGCGTCTTGGGCGACTTGGGTTCGTCGTGGATGGGGAGTTGAGTCGAGATTTAGTCTTGCGAGTCACTCCCGGACACCTTCTCACAATTTGTTGTGAATTTTCACATGAATAAGTTGGATGTCGACTTGCACGAATTACTTAACATGTTGAAAGCTTTGAAGGTCACTTCCATCAAGAAGAACCATGTCTTCTTGGTGGATGATTCTTCAAGAAAGGAAGAGGCCCAAGGTATCTTACGAAAGAAGAAATCCAAGAAGGCTAAAGGAAAGGCGAAAGTGAAGGATCGAAAAGAAACTGATCCGACTAGCAAAGGAATTTGCTTCCATTGCGATAAAATAGAGGTCCTTTGGAAGAGGCTGCAAGGATTATCTTGCGAACAAAAGCGAAGAAGCTTGGAAGCTTGAATCCTAATCGAGGTTTGTTTATGATTGAAATTAATTTTTACGAAAGTCGATCTTCTACTTGGGTATTGGATCTACAGGATGTGGTTCTCACATATATGTAATAATATCTGGGGGTAGTCGAAGTAGAAATTTGAGCGAGGATGAGGTAGATCCTACGAGTGGGAAATGGAGCAAAGGTTCTTTGCATTAGTTTGTAAGGACTTATTTTTTTTAGCACGCCTACAGGCGAGTTCATTAATTTAAATAATTGTTATTTTGTTCCAAATATCATTAGAAACATTATTTCTATCTACGTATTGGATATGGATGGTTTTAATATTATAATAAAGAACAACGGTTGTTCCATTTATAATGATAATGTTTTATATGGTGTTGGTAATTTTTGAAATGGACTTTTATATACTGACTTGCATGAAAATATATTTCAAATTGAACAAACTAATAAAAGGAAAAGAGATGATGTTAATTATACCTTCATGTGTACTTTGTAGACTTGGTCGTATTAATGAAACAAGATTATCAAGTTGCATAAAGATGGGCTCTAGAGCTATCGATTATGAATCATATCGACTTGTGAATCTTGTCTCATGGGTAAAATGACTAAATCTCCTTTTAGTGGAAAAGGAGAAAGGATTCTGAGTTGTTAGCGTTGGTACACACGGATGTATGTGGACTATGATGAATGACATACGAGGAGGTATTCTTATTTTATTACATTCAGCAGCGACCACTCAAGATTTGGATATGTGTATTTAATGAAATACAAATCTGAATCATTTGAAAAGTTCAAAGAGTTGAAGTGAAGTTGAGAAGCAAAGCTGGTAAGAGTATTAAGATTCTTGATCGATCGAGGAGGAGAATACTTAAGTGGTGAGTTTCTCAATTGTCTCAAAGAAAATGGTATAATCTCTCTGATGGACTCCACGGGGCGCCATACAAATGAATGGTGTATACGAAAGGAGAAATCGAACATTGTTGGACATGGTTCGATCTATGATGAGCTTCTGAGCCTTCGGTTTCATACGGGGATATGCCCTAGAGAAAATTTTGCATACCTACTTAACAAGGTACCTACAAAATCGTCCCAAGACCCCATATGAGTTATGGACGGGGAGAAACCAAATCTTAAGCATGTTAAGACTTGGGGTTGTCGACTTATGTCAAAAAAAGTTTGAAAGCGATAAAGGCTGCTGAGACTAGATCGACAAATGTAGATTTGTGGGATACCCTAAAGAAACATCGGGGTATTATTTCTATCATCAGTGATCAAAAGGTGTTTGTTGCGAAACATCTTGCCTTCTTGGAAAAGAGTTTATCCTTGAAGGGTCGATTGGGAGTAAGATATATCTTGAAGAAGTTCGAGAACCACAAAATACTACTGAGATCAAAGTGAGGTACCTAATCAAGTAGAGATTCATACATACCACACCTACCGTAAATACGGAAGAGTACCAAAGATGCAGACGGTATGGACTTGTCATAGAAGATGACAATGAAGTGCGCATCATAGATGATGATGATCCATTGAATTCTGAGCAGGTATGAGTAGTAAAAAGACTCGGAGAAATGGCGAAGCCATGAAATCAAGAGATGGACTCCATGTATGAGAACAGTATGGACTTTGGTCTCACCACACGAAGGCATTAAGCTATTGGGTGTAAATGGGTCTTTAAAAGAAAAGGCTGGAAGCGGATGGCAAGGTAGAGACCTATAAGGGCCATTTGGTTGCAAAAGGTTTCAAACAAAGACAAGGAGTTGACTATGATGAAACCTTCTCACCGTAGCAATGATACTTTCGAAGTCCATTCGGATTTTGCTTGCGATTGCGACTTACCGTGACTACTGAAATCTGGCGGATGGGCGTGAAAGCGGCCTTCCTCGATGGGAAACTTGAGGAGGATGTGTGTATATGACACAACGGAGGATTTGTTTCAAAGGTTGGAACAAATCAAGTGCATAGCTTCTGACGATCCATTTATGGATTAAAGCGAAGCTTCTCGTGGGTGGAACATCCGTTTTGATGAGACAATCAAAAGTTTGATTTTATCAAAAATGAGGATGAACCATGTGTGTACAAGAAGGTTAGTGGGGATATTTGTTTCATTCCTTGTATTATATGTTGATGATATATTGCGATAGGGAATGATATTTCTATCTTTGAAACAATTAAAATACGGTTATCTAAACACTTCTCCATGAAGGACTTGGGAGAAGCATCCTATATTTTGGGGATAAAGATCTATAGAGATAGATCTAATAGGATGCTTGGCTTATCCCGAGGCGTACATTGACATGATGCTAAAAGGTTTAGCATGGAAGATTCAAAAGAGGTCTCATCTTGGAGTGAGCCATGGAATACATCTCTCGAAAGCAAGCCCCAAAGACACGAGGAGAGAAAGCCAGTATGAGTAAGATTCCTTATGCTTGACTTGATAGGATCTATCATATGCGGTATGATATATACTAGACGGATGTCGCTCATGCACTTAGTGTAACAAGCGGATATCGGTCGAATCCGGAGAAGAACCTTTGGGCGGTGAAAAATATCTAAAGTACTTAAGAAGAACTAAGGATGTATTTCTTGTCTCTACGGTGGAGTGCGAATTAAAACTAGAGGCTTCACGGACTCAAGTTTTCAAGCAGACCAAGATGATGATAAATCCGTTTAGGGTATGTGTTTACCTTAAGCGGTGGCGCGATGAGTTGGAAAAGTTCAAGCGTGAAGACGATTCTTGATTGATGTGAGAGCGAGATACATAGGCTGCAAGTGAAGGCTGCGAAAGGAAAGGCATTTGGATGAAGAAGTTCATTCTACCGAACTTGGTGTGGTTCCTAGCATTAAAGGACCGGTGCCTTTATTACGTGACAAACCTTTGGAGGCATTGCATGAGCTAAGGAACCCGGTCTCAGAAATCCAAACCGTGTTGCGGCGATTTCATTTGATCGGAGAGATCATTGAAAGAGGAGGCGTCACCTGGGGCGTGTGGACTCTCGAGACAATATTGCGAGATCCATTTACTAAAGCGTTAAACAACTGGCGGTTTGATCGTCACTTAGAGAAGATGGGTATGAGATACCGCGGCGATTGGCTTTAGTCTGAGTGGGAGATTGAAAGTATTATGCATCTGAAAGCCCGATCATGTATGATGATAAAGCATATCTTGTGTAATCAATCTTATTTATTTATTAATAAAAGAATTATTTATTAAAGGCATTTATTATCTACATGGTCTTTGTTTTAATAATATGTGATAAACCCGTAGTTTTAAGCAAGCGCTTTTAGAATAATGATGATGATCATTCTAATGAGATCTAAATTCTTAGAAAGCTTAAAACTAAAATAGTTCCCAATCATTGGATTACTAAATGGGGATTAGTGAATCAGGATAGATTGGTACATCGTTGCTTGCTTTCGTTGGATGAGGATGATTGATCTCGTGATCATTTTGTGTGGAACACTAAAGCAGTATGTAGGTGCTTATTAGAGAATAAGTTCTTTGAGCGTGACTTCATTAAGGAATACCTAATGGAGTTTTACTTACTGTCGATAGGAATTCTGTAGTGATAGTAGTACAAATGATCCTTAGACTTGAGATCATCATAGTATCTTATATATAATGAATTACACTTTGACTTATTCCTTAAGACTCTTAGAGTATATCAAAGGGTATGCTTGGGTGTAATAAGTTATATATGAAGATAATGAATGATCGATAAAGAATCTACCACTTTAGTAAAAGGAGAGATGTCTATGTGATTCGATAAATGATGACCCGAGGAATCCTTGGCGAGGTGGAATGAAATTAGAAAGTAGTTTCTAATTTGCATTCATTAGGAGTTATTCATTTAGGAATCGAAATACATATAATTAAATAAAATAAGACTTGTGATGATAATTCCATGTCTTATATTTAATTGGGACGTAGTATGGTGGAAGGATTGAATTATGCGGTAACTATTTACTCGAAAGGTTCTTTTATGATTAATGTTGAAATCTATATTATACGGAAAGTCGTTGATCATTAGGGAGGCTTATCCTATTGTAGAATAAATATTATTTATTTAAATAAATTATTTGTTTAATTTATTTATTTAAATGAGATTAAATTATTCTAATTGATTTATTCACAATAGGTTTAATATGGAGAACCTAAAGGGTCACACCATAAAAGGAAGAATAATTATTTAAGAAGTTAATGGCATAATTGTAATAATATGTTAAGTATATTTAATTTAATCTATGGTGATAGAATAAATTAAATAGCTTAATATTATTATTTAATATTTTAGAAATATTAAATATAAATTAATAAGAGAGTCTTATTAATATTATTATAATTATTATTATTTTAATTTCTAAAAGGTTTAGGAATTAATTTAATATTAGTACTCTCATTTATTCTAATTGGATTAGGAAAGAAAATTAGTTAAAAGAGTTTAACTAATTATCCCTAATAGGATTAGGAGCCCATTTAATTAAAAGTTTAATTAAATAAATAATACCTTATTTTAATTAAAATAGGGTTATATAATATCTTTATAAAGAGAGTCTTATATTAGATATGAGAATATCGTAATTCAAGATTTGGAGAGTACACCTTTTCTTATTGAGGATAGGAAAAACTAGGGTTTGAGCAAATCCTTCTTCTTGAAAAATTCCTCTTCCTTGGTGGATCACTATAGAGGCCACACACTTGGGTGGCTTACATTGATCAAAGGAAGGAATCTACAGGAGATTGAGGAGATCGCGGAAGTAGGAGGTGAACTTCGTACACGAGGAAGCTCGTTTCTACAAGGTATGATTTCATAATTTCTTATTCTTCGTTTAATTAATAATATGCATAAAGGATGATCAGGGTAATTGGTTTGTGAAAAATTTTAAAATCGATTTTATCTACGCTTAGCTTATATTTTTTTTGATTTGATTGCTACTTTGATTTTCACGAAAACCGGGAAAGGAGAGGTTTGGTCACCTAATTGCGCCATGAAGAAGGAGAAATCCTTATTGGAAATACCTCTCTTTCACAGGAACTACTGGTTGTCATAATTGTGATTCGTAATATTATTTGTGAATAATTAATTATTGATTTATATGATAAGAAATATTTATTTGATGTGGATATAAATGATGGATTTATTTATTTTATGTGGTTATAATTGAAGGATTTAATGTTGAGGTGTTTTATCGAAGATCTTTGCCGGAATGGAGGTATTAAAATCAAATCGATTATTTTTACGATATATTCCATGAGTTATAATTTTAATCCAAATAGTTGGATCGTTGTGATTTTTGGATATGTTATACATATATAAGTTGGGTATATGTTTACAAATTTTGAACATATAATGGTTATAGTAATTACTGTTCAGTATTTTATTGAGTTAATAATTGCTGCGTTGATATTTTATATTCTTTGTTGTTTGATAATTGTCATTACACGGTATTTTTCATTATCGAAGCAATAATTCATATTATCTGAATAATATTATTAGATAACATTATTGGCAATGTCTAGAAAGTTTTGTCTAAGAAGAGGTTTGGTCACCTAATTGCTGGGCCAAGAAGAAGAAATTCTTATTGAAAGCCCCCTCCTTCCTCACAGGAGGCTGCACGGTTGTCAATATTGTGATTACGTAATATTATTTGTGAATAATTAATTATTGATTTATATGATGAGGAAAATATTGATTTTATGTGGATATAGATGGAGAAAATTTTAAAATGACAATTGTTGAAAATTAATATTTTATCTTTTTACGATAAAATAATTCATTTAAATATATTATTTTAATAATATATTAAGCGGTGATATTTTTACAACGAATGTGGGATATATGAGTATACGAGGAGGAAGAGTATTTTTGTTGCAATAAATGTTTAAAACATGTTAAACATGTCGGTGGACCCCATTTATTATTTGAAATTTGATTATAACTTTGTAAAATCGCTTGGTTTGTGGATTTGGTCAATTTCTATTTGGAATTTGGAAAAACTTTCTTCGTAGAAGTTGTAGACAATTGAAATTCCTATAAAAACTCACGAGATTTGAATTTTTCTGATGAAAGGGCTATTTATTATGAATTATTGAAGTTAGGATTAATTGATTATCATTTTTTGGAGTTTTAAGTAACTTTTGCATGAAAAACGTTTTTGTCACTTATGGGACATGTGTTAGTGGTTGATTTCAGCTGATGGTGTGCGTAGGAAGATGTGGAAAAATAATATTATTAATATATTAAATTTTCGCTTTGGTGTTCTAAGCAAATTCCTATAAATAGGGTCTTAGGTTAGAATTGAAAATCACTTTTAACTCGAAGTTTTCTCTCTATATTATCGAAAGCGTATTCTTGTGAGTATTTTGAGTATACTTTGAGTATTGCTAGAAATGCATTGCAAGTTCCCTTCCTTGACTATATACCATAGATTCTAGCTAGAAATCTTGATCTTTCGAGGTAAGGGATATTATTTTTTCAGTAATGATATTATTTCTTCAATATCATTATCTTTGAAATATTGATCTGAAGTTTTTATCAAATTTGGAACTTTTTCATGTGTTGGGTTACTATTCATGGGTTCTTATTCATGAGTTCTTATTCACGAGTTCTTATTCATGAGTTCTTATTCACGAGTTCTTATTCACGAGTACTATTCATGAAGCGTGAAGATGTTTTTGTGGAATTTCTATCTTTTGGTGTCTGAGTTCTTATTCGATACGGCCTTTATTCACGTATACTGACTATTCACGATCTGGTATTATTCATAGAAAAATAAAATTTCTTCTTTTCGTCAAAACATCTATTACGGATACTAACTCGATTGTATCCATGTTTTGATCATTCTTGAATTTTACACCACTATGATTATTTTTGAGGTATTTTGGACGTGGATAAAACAAAAGTACGAATCCTTAATCCTTAATCCTTGTCATTTTGTTTCTTTGGATTCTTTCTTTAAAAAAAAATATTTTTCATCATCCTCGTCTTAAATGATGATATTATGGAATATCTTTGGCACTGTAGTGTAAAAGATGAATGATTTCTTAAGAATATCTTTGGCCCTGTAGTGCAAAGATGAATGATTTTGAAGAATATCTTTGGCCGTAGTGCAAAGATGAGCAGTGTTTAAATGAACATGACCGGTGATGAATATCTTTTGGCATGTAGAAGTGCAAAGATGAATATTTGATTCGGATGTATATTGATTGATGTTCTGAGGGGATAAAAGATAGGCGATGAACTTTTAAATTCATACATGAAGATAGTAGTTTGCATTCTCTACTTAACTCTTCTAATGAATTATTATTTCATTGCGAATATTGATTTAAAATTTGTTGTCTATTGTATTCTATTAGATTTTTTTCCTGTTGAAGACTAACGATAATTTGTTGTATATTATCTTAGTCATAATATTCTTTCTTGAGCTAGTTGAGCTCACCCTTTTCCTTTTGTTCCATTTTTCTCGGGGAGGCGAGAATATAAGCGAGTACGAGTGGGGTATGGAATGAAGGTTTTAGAAAGGATTGTTTAGTAGTCCTCACCATTTTGTAAAATAATGTATCAATAAATGTGATGAGGATTTATTTGAGTATAGATATTGTAAGACCTCGAAATTTTTTTAATAAAAAGGAATTTCCTTTATTTATTATTTTGAAATAGTAAGGGTTGATTTGATTAATGTGGATAGTTAAGGGTTAAATACGCAAATATTTCAAAATAAAAAGTGGTTATAAAATATTCATTTTTTGGGAATATTCGTTTGGTGGTGGAATATTAATCTTGTCGAGGAATATTAAATGCGGTAGTAGCAAATGACCATGTGTGGGCCCCATAACTGAAAGCGATTGGATGAAGAAAACGACAAATATAAGTTGGTTAAAAATAATGGCAGTAGTTATTACCAAGTAATCTTGTTGGAATACCGGTGGTTTAAAATACGATAATATCGTGGTTGGTTGCTGATGTGCAGCACGTGTATTTTGCGTAATTGTTGAATTATTGATCCTCACGTGAAGGCACTACTCAATAATTTTCACGATGAATTCTGATTCAATATTTTATTTTATTGATTCAATAATTGTTGCGTTGATATTTTATATTATTATTGTTCAATAATTGTCACCGCACATTATCTCCATTATCGGATCAATAATTCATATTATTTGAATAATATTATTAGATAGCATTATTGGCAATGTCTAGAAAGTTACATCAAGGAGAGGTTTGGTCACCTAATTATGCGCCATGAGAAGGAGAAATCCTTATCGGAAGCCCCTCTTTCACAGGAAACTTTGGTTGTCATAATTGTGATTCGTAATATTATTTGTGAATAATTAATTATTGATTCATATGATAAAGAAATATTTATTTTATGTGGATATAAATGATGGATTTATTTATGTGGTTATTAATGAAGGAATTAATCTTTGAGATGTTTTATTTGTATTTTATCGGATTGGAGGTATTAAAAGATCAAATCGGTGTTATTATAGCTTTATTGTGTGAGTTATAATATTTAATCCAAATAGTTGGATCGTTGTAATTTTTGGATATGTTATACATACATAAGTTGAGTATATGTCCACAAATTTTGAACCGTTAAAAAGAACGAATGATTTGTTATGAATTTTAAGAGGTGATTGATTCGGAAATTAGGTTTATAATTGATTTTGGTGGAAAATTCTAGAATTGAGTGGGCCCCACTTGTGGTTGGTGAAGAAATGTGCTGAATTTTATTTCAAATGTGGTGGGTGGCAATAGTAGCGAGTAAAGCCATCGTGTGGCGGTCAAGTCTGCTTGAGCGTCTTAACATTTTCCTATAAATAGAGAGGCTAAGTTAGAATTGAAAATCACACCGAAACAAAGTTTTCTCTTTCTCTCTATATTATTGAGCGTATTTTGTGAGTATTTAGATACTTTGAGAGTTCTTTGTTCAAGACAAGTTTCATTCAAAGATCACTTGAGCCTTTCCTTAGAAATCTTGATTCTTTGAGGTAAGGGATATTATTTTTTCGTAATGATATTATTTCTTCAATATCATTATCTTTGAAATGTTGATCCAAGTTTTTATCAAATTTGGAACTTTTTCATGTCGGGGTTACTATTCATGAGTTCTTATTCACGAGTTACTATTCATGAGTTACTATTCACGAGTTACTATTCACGAGTACTTATTAATGAAGCGTAAAAATGTTTTTTTTGTGGAATTTCTATCTTTTGGTGTCGAGTTACTATTCACGTATCTCGGACTATTCACGATATCTGACTATTCACACTATTCATCGAAAAATAAAATTTCTTCTTTTCGTCCAAAATATCTATTTTGGATACTAGCTTTGATTGTATCCATGTTTTGATCATTCTTGAATTTTACACCACTATGATTATTTTTGAGGTATTGTTGGACATGGATAAAACAAAGTACTAATCCTTAATCCTTAATCCTTGTCATTTTGTTTCCTTTGGATTCGTTCTTTAAAAATATTTTCATCATCCTCGGTCTTAAATGATGATATTATTGAATATCTTTGGCTTCTGTAGTGCAAAAGACGAATGATTTCTGAAGAATATCTTTGGCTGTAGGCAAAGATGAACCGGTGTTTAAATGAACATGAATTAATGATGAATATCTTTGGCTCAGTGCAAAGATGAGCAGTGTTGAGATGAACATAATATCGATTAATGAATATCTTTGGCTGTAGTAAAAAGATGAATGTTTGATTTGAGATGAATATTGATTGATGTTCTGAGGATAAAATATTGATGAGGAATTTGTTAAATTCATAGATTATAGTAGATTTCATTCTCTACGTAACTCTTACATGAATTATTATTTCACATGTAATATTGATCCGAAACTTGTTGTCTATTGTATTCTATTAAATTTTTTCCTGTTGAAGACTAACGATAATTTGTTGTATATTATCTTAGTCATAATATTCTTCTTGAAAGCTAGTTGAGCTCACCCTTTTCCTTTTTGTTCCATTCTTCTCGGGAGGCGAGAATATAGCGAGAGTGCAGTCTGGGGTATGGAATGAAGGTTTTAGAAAGGATTGTTTAGTAGTCCTCACCATTTTGTAAAATAATGTATCAATAAATGTGATGAGGATTTATTTGAGTATAAATATTATCAGAAGATAATATTTGTATTTAAACTCTGATTTCTTGTTGTAATAATAAAGTTGTAGTTATTTCTGTACCATGTATTGACAACTCAGAATGGGTGATGTATACCTATTTTGGGGTCGTCACACCCTAGATTTTATAAATAAATATTTAAATTTCTCGAAATATTTTTTATATTATGGTGTGGATTTGAGATAGTGTTATAGTTATGGGTAGTATTTGAAAATTTTACAAAGTATGCAAGTTGTTATAAATATTCGTTTGGTCGGGGAATATTCTTTTTGTCGGAAATATCCGTACGATGGCACAATCATTGGTGGACCCCACAAGCGTAATCTTGTCGTAGTTAGAAAAGCGACAAAAAATATTTTATGGAAATAACGGCGAGAGGTTTTACCATTAATCTTTGTTGAACTACCCATTAGTAAAAGTGCGATAATACACGTGGTTGCATAGTAGTGGCACGGTATTGATTATTGATGCTTACGTGAAAGTCACTCGGTTATCTTGCATTATTACTACGATGAATTGTTGCATCATATCTCTCATATTATTGATCCAATTATTGTCATAGTATCATGTGCATAATATGTTATATTATTAAATTAATAATTGAGACGACAAAGTTATTCATATTATTAAATTGCAATATTTACAATGTCTAGAAGTTTTGTCAAGGAGAGGTTTGGTCACCTAATTGCGCGTCAATAGGGAGAAATCCTTATTGGAAAGCCCCTTCTTTCCTGGGAACGACCTGGTTGTTAAATATTGTGAGTTATGATATTAATGATGGATAAGTTCGTGTTAATTAAAGATGAATTTGATAGTTCCATTGTGTTAAAATTATTTGTGTTAATGAAAATTGACATTTATTTCGATAATAATTGATGTCTGGAGGTTATATTGTTCAATCGGGTATTTGGGGAACTTTTCGTGGTTTGAGTTAGTTATTATTCACGAGTTACTATTCACGAGTTCTTATTCATGAGTTATTATTCATGAGTTCTTATTCATGAGTTTTAATAGTAACTTGACCCTTGACTTTCAAGAGTTATTTGCCTCTTGATTGTTCCAAGAGTTAATTACCCCTTCACAAATAGTAGTTGCCTCTTGATATTACCAAGATTCATTTTGACCCTTCGTTAAGACCAAGAGCCACTCTTAGTTTTTCTATAAATAGAAGCTCATTCCTTCATTATTTCTTACGAACTCATTGAAACTCTAGAGAGAAATATAGAGAGAAGGTTTATAGAGAGAAAATTATAGAGAAAGAAGAAGAGTATTCTCGCTACTTCACTACTTCTTATATCCAGTTTCTTTTACGGTAAGGGGTGTTATTCTTTCTTATTCATGAAGAGAACTTACATTACTCCATTCTTATTTATTACATTGGAATAACCTGCATACACACTGGCATACCTATACTTGGTGAAATCCTTATGTTATTCCATTCTTTATTATTACATTGGAATAACTTTGATGTCATGTGATTTACCTATACTTGGTGGAATGACTTTGTATATGTGGTTTACCCAATACTTGGTGATCTTCTTCTTACATTATTCCATTCTTTATTATTATGTTGGAATAACTTTGTTTATGCTAATCCGCATACTTGGTGAAATTCTTTTATTATTAGTACTTTATTATTCTCGGAATATATCCTCGCTTGGTGTAATTTCACGACTGGTTCCATATTTATTATTCCAGTATTTATTATTACGTCGGAATATCGCTTGGTATGAATTTTACCTTTGGTTCCATTATTTATTATTCCGTTGGAATAACTTTATCATATGGATTGCCATACGCGTGGTGAATGATCCTTTGTATTCATTCCTTATTAAATTGTGGAAATGATCTCATATCACGTGGATTACCGCATGGTGGGTGAAAATCCATTTCGAGTTTCATATATTCTTTATTATACTCGGTTGGTTAAAGTTTTGACTTCTATACTCCATGAAATTAGTGGAATATCCTTGATATTTTGCGCTTCATCCCGATATCTTTTCATGGAAATATTCTTACGAGCATTCTTGAATTTTACTTTACAAAGAAGTATCATGTTGACAATTTAGACATTATTAGTTCTGGATAAATTAATTCTTGAACTTGTTTTATTGAATTATTATGTCATTGTCATCATCCTCATGTTATATTATGTTGAAAGTCATCTTTGGCTTACGTGCATAGATGGACTTAGTATGATTATGACCAGGGATCATTCGGTATAATCATGACCTATTATAAATAATGTGATAAAAGTCCTCAGTGGCCTGTAATGCATTGATGAATAGTTTTTTGTATGATTATGACCAGAGTTTATTCGGTATAGTCATGACCATTGATGATTTAATGAAAATCCTTCGATAGTGATGCGGGATGATTAGATGTGGTGGTTTATTTATTAAGCTGAGTCTCAGCGATAAAAATTGATGAAAACCTTTTAAAACCTAAAAGATAGTAGACTTTATTCTCTACTTGACTCTTTTAATGGATTACATATTCCACTGCAGTTAATCTTGATGTCTATTGTATATTATCAGTTTAACATTGTTGAAGACTAATGATAATTTATTCTGTATTATCTTAGTCATAATATTTCTTACTGGGCTAGTTGAGCTCACCCTTTCCTTCACTGTTCTCTTCAGGAAATGAAAATATAGCTGGGACGAGTTGGAGAAGCGAGTGGCGGTCGAGATGATAGCATTAGTAGTCCTCACTATTATTCATTAAATAGTGTGACAATAAATGTAACGAGGGGTGAATTTGAGTTTGATATCTTTGTATATGAGGATTCCATTGAGAATGGACATTGTCTAGAAGGCAGTATTCTTGTTTAAACTCTCAGTTTATGTTTTGTCGTATTTTACACGACAGCTGTATAGTTAAATTTGTATTTGTATTGTGTACCATGTATTTGGCGACTCAAGATGGGTGATTAATACCTAATTTTGGGGGCGTCACAATTAATGAATTTGGATAAACTGAAATACGAATCCCTAATATTTATCCTTCTGTCTCACTGGATTCGTTCTCTAAATTGTTTTTTGTAAGACCCCAACTTATTATTTAATGAAATTAAATTTCCTCTATTTATTATCTTGAAATAGTAAGGGTTGATTTGATTAATGTAGTAAGTGATGGGTAAAATGCGCAATTATTTCAAACAAGCAAGTGGTTTTAAAATATTCATTGTTGACGGGGAATATTCGTTTGGTCGTGGAATATTTTTCTTTGTCGGGGAATATTAAACGACTGACGCTTGACCTTGTGTGGGCCCTATAACTATAAAAGCGATTGGATGAAGAAAGCGACAAGAATAAGTTGGTTATAAATAATCTGGCGTAGTTATTACCAATTAATACTATTGGAATACCCCTTGGTTAAAACACGAGGTACTTTGCGGTATTACACCAATTATTGATTCTTATGTAAGAAGGCACTACTCAATAATTGTTATAGTAATTACTGTTCAGTATTTTATTTTATTGATTCAATAATTGCTGCGTTGATATTTTATATTACTATTGTTTTAATTGCACATTATTTTCTATTATCGGAGCAATAATTCATATTATCTTAATAATATTATTAGATAACATTATTGGCAATGTCTAGAAAGTCCTGTCTATGAGAGGTTTGGTCATCTAATTGCGCGCCAGTAAGGAGAAATCCTTATTGAAAAGCCCTCTCTTTCTTGGGAACTGCCTGGTTGTCAGTAATGTGATTCTGTAATATTATTTGTGAATAATTAATTATTGATTTATATGATGAGAAAAATATTGATTTTATGCGGATATAGATGGAGAAAATTTTTTAATGTGACAATTGTTGAAAATTAATATTTTATCTTTTTCTGATAAAATAATTCATTTAAATATATTATTTTAATAATATATTAATGGTGATATTTTTACAATGAATGTGGGATATATGAGTATATGAGGAGGAAGAGTATTTTTGTGGCATTAAATGATTAACACATGTTTTGTTTGTCGGTAGACCCCAATTCTTGATCGAAATTTGATTATAGTCTATAAAATCGCCCGTTTGTGGATTTCGGTCAATTTCTGTTTGGAATTTGAAAAAAACTTTATTCTGCAAAGTTGTAGAGAATGAAATTTCCTATGGAAAAGACATGTGGTTTGAATTTTTTTGATAAAAGAGCTATTTATTATGAATTATTGAAGTTAAAGTAGTTAAAATAATTGATTTTTGAAAGTTTTAATTATTTTTAATTACAAAAACGTTTTTTTGCTTGGTGGGATGCATTAAACATGTGCAAGGTGGCTGAATTCAGATTCAAGAGGTGGGCTTGACAATTTTGTAAATATAATAATATTATATTAAATTTTTTGCTTTGGTGTTCTAAGCATTTTTCTATAAATAGGGTACTTAGGTTAGAATTGAAAATCACACCAGAAACTGAAATCTTCTCTTTCTTTCTCTCTCGATATATTGAGCGTATTCTTGTGAGTATTTTAATACTTTGAGTGTTCTTTATATGGTGCAAGTTCAAGTCATAGCTTTATATCCTGTGTTTCAATTTAGAAGTCTTATCTTTTTCGAGGTAAGGGATGTTATTTTCTTTTTAAATGATATTATTTTCTTCAATATCATTATCGCCGAAATATTGATTTGAACTTTTAATCAAATTTGGAACTTTTTTGTGTCGGGAGTTCTTATTCACGATACTCTGACTTTATTCACGAATACGACACTATTCAATGAAAAATAAAATTTTTCCTTTTCATCCAAAATATCTATTATGGATACTAGCTTTGATTGTATTCATGTTTTGATCATTCTTGAATTTTACTTCACTATGATTATTTATGAGGTATTTTTGGACATGAAATATATTGAAATACTGAATCCTTGATATTTATTCTTTTGTTTCACTTTGGATTCGTTTCCTTTAAAATATTTTTCATCATCCTCGGTCCTAAATGATGATATTATTGAATATCTTTGGCCAGTAGCAAAAAGATAAATGATTTTATAATGAATATCTTTGGCCTGTAGTGCAAAGATGAACAGGTGTTGAGATGAACATGACCGACTGATGAATATCTTTGGCCTATAGTTAAAAGATGAAAATTTAATTCAAGATGAATATTGATTGATGTTACAGGGATAAAATATTGACGATGGACTTTTAAATTCATAGATAATAGTAGATTTCATTTTCTACGTAACTCTTCTATGAATTATTATTTCCGCTACGAATATTGATCTGAAACTTGTTGTCTATTGTATTTTATCAGATTTTTTCCCTGTTGAAGACTAACGATAATTTGTTCTATATTATCTTAGTCATAATATTATTTACTGGGCTAGTTGAGCTCACCCTTTTCCTTTTTGTTCTATTTTTCTTCTTAGGAGGCGAGAATGTAGCGAGTACTAGTCGGGGTATGGAATGATGATTCTAGAAGTTGTTTTGTAGTCCTCACCATTTTTGTAAGATAATGTATCAATAATTGTGATGAGAATTTATTTGGGTATGGATATTATCTAAAAGATAATATTTGTATTTAAACTCACAGTTTTTATGATGTATTAATAAAGTTGTAGTTATTTCTGTACCATGTTATTGACGACCTAAAATGGGTGATGTATACCTATTTTGGTGGCATCACAGTTGGTATCGAGCTTAGGGATATGATCTCCGGCGGAGATGGGGAATAAAACTAAGAGGAAGAGGCGAGTAAATCTTTCGCTTGGTGTGTCTACCTAAGCTTATTTGTTAGTTGGTCGATATATAGGGATATTATGTGATATATTGATTTTCTTAATTAACCCTTGTTTTATGGCGGTATTTGAGAATGTCATTTGAGAATGTTATGATGGAGTAAATGAGACCATGGAGACTTTGTACTCACCTGATGAGAAGAAGCAAAGCTGCAGTGGCAATGTTGTTACTCTTGTGAACAACGCCATCGAAAGCGAGATGATGAACGACGGGATGTTTAGAAGTTTTTGTAGTTCATGCAAAATCAGACGAGGAGACTCGTGCACAAAATATAGGTAGAAATGATAACAACGCATACGATTTGTCACGACCAAGCAGATTCAAAGAGTTGGGACCACGCAATTCGGGAAAGCCGAATCGATTAAAAGCGGAGGCGTGGGTCAAACAAATTACCAAGATATTCGATGTCTTGGGATGCGGAAAAACGAAGGTTCCATTCGCTACTTTTTATGTTAGTAATGAGGCGATTATTAGTGAGAATCATGAAGCATACCCATCCAACATTTTCGGCATGTCTTGGGAGACGCTTTTTGAAGCTGTTCAATGACAAGTACTTTTCCCGAAAGTATTCGTCATATGAAGGAAGTGGAGTTTATTAGACTAGAACAAAATAACATGCGGTGTCCCGAAGACGAGGCAAAGTTTGCGAGTTTGTCGAGGTTTGCACCTCATTTGGCGGAGAATGAGGGCATTATAGCGGATGTTTTGAGAGGTTTGAAGCCCGACATACGTCAAGTATCTCATTTCTCATAAATTTTTTCTCTATTCGGATGTTGTCAGCAACAGGCTCAATTATTAGAAGCGAGATAACGATACGTTCAATGAGGGACCATAACCGAGGATCATCTAGGAGATAGCGATCAAGAATAACAATAACCAATGGAGAAAGAAAAGATGGATGAAATGGTAACCACTACGGTGGTAATCATGGCCATGAAAAAAGAAGCGAGTCAGGAGGAGATTTTAAAAAGAGGAGATTTAACAACGACTATGTGAAAGACGCGATCTTGGCGCAACAAGCTGGTTCTAGGGGGAGGAGAAGCGACCACCCATTATATCTTTATAAGTCACGGAAAGAAGGACATATCATCAAACCGCTGCCACAACAGATTCAAGGTATGTTATAATTGTGGAAAGGAAGGACACATCGCCCGAGATTGTACGATAGCGAAACCAAGTTTAGGGGGACGGTGACTCAAAAGGCTGTCCCAGAAAAGTCAAAATCAACGGTTCCTGTAAGAGCGTTTGTCGTGACTGGTCAAAATTCGAGGAACCCAAACGAGATGATCACGGGTAAGCTAATCATTAATTCTTGGGAAAGTTTATACCTTACTTGATAACGATGCTACCCATTCATTTATCTCTCTTACTTGTGCTCAACGTTTAAACTTGACTCCGGAGAAATTAGACTTTGATTTATCTGTGGAGACTCCGTTAGGAGAAACTTTCATCACATCCACTGTTTATAAATCTTATTTTATTCATGTTGGCACCATCACCTTACCTGTTGACCTTATCTCTTTAAAGATACTTGCTTTTGATGTGATTTTAGGGATTGATTGGTTAACTACTCATCATGCCAAAATTGATTATTTTCGTAAGGTTGTTAGTTTTCATATTCTAACCAACCTGTTATATTTAATTCAACAACTAAGCCACTAAAATCAATGTTTGTCATATCAAGTCATAAAGCTATTCGTTTATTGAAAAAGCGGATGTCAAGCTTTCTTAACCCATGTTATGGATTTGAATAAAGACACGCCGATTTGAATAATATTCTGTTGTTATTGATTTTTACGACGTATTTCTGAAGAACTTCGGTCTACCTACGAGCGTGAAGTTGAATTCTTTATTGATCTTGAACTGGTACAAAGCCCATTTCTAAAACCCCATATCGAATGGCTCCTATTGAACTTCAGGAGTTAAAGGTCCAAATACTGGGAGTTGTTGGACATCGGTTTCATTCGTCCCTAATACATCTCCTTGGGGTGCTCCTGTTTTATTGTAAAGAAGAAAGACCGGAGTATGCGACTTTTGTATTGACTATCGGGGAATTGAACCATGTCACCATCAAGAATAGGTATCCACTACCTCGTATTGATGACTGTTTGACCCGATTCTGAGGAGCACAATTCTTTTCAAAGATCGATCTTCGTTGTGGCGCCCCAAAATAGGTATACATCACCCATTCTAAGTTGTCATCGATACATGGTACGAAACAACTACAACTTTATTATTACAACAAGAAAAGCGTGAGTTTAAATACAAATATTATCTTCTAGACAATATTTATACTCAAATAAATCCTCATCACATTTATTGATACATTATTTTACAAAATGGTGAGGACTACTAAACAATCCTTTCTAAAACCTTCATTCCATACCCAGGCTTCGCATCGCTTATATTCTCGCCTCACGAGAAGAATGGAACAAAAGGAAAAGGTGAGCTCAACTAGCTCGATAAAGAATATTATGACTAAGATAATATACAACAAATTATCGTTAGTCTTCAATGAGAAAAAATCGATAGAATACAATAGACAACAAGTTTCGGATCAATATTCGCAATGAAATAATAATTCATAGAAGAGTTACGTGAGAGAATGAAATATACTATAATCTATGAATTTAACGAGTCCATCATCAATATTTTATCCTCAGTAACATCAATCAATATTCTTCTCAAATCAAATATTCATCTTTTGCACTACTGTGCCAAAGATATTCATCAATCGGTCATGTTCATCTCAAACACTGTTCATCTTTGCACTAAAGGCCAAAGATATTCATCGATCGGTCGTGTTCATTTAAACACTGCTCATCTTTGCACTACAGCCAAAGATATTCTTCAGAAATCATTCATCTTTGCACTACGTGCCAAAGATATTCAATAATATCATCATTTAAGACCGAGGATGATGAAAAATATTTTAAAGAAACGAACCCGGTGAAACAAAATGACAAGGATTAAGGATTAAGGATTCGTACTTTGTTTTATCCATGTCCAACAATACCTCAAAAATAATCATAGTGGTGTAAAATTCAAGAATGATCAAAACATGGATACAATCAAAGCTAGTATCCGAATAGATATTTTGAGACTAAAAGAAAAATTTTTATTTTTAGATTGAATAATCTACCGTATTCGTGAATAGTCAGATATCGTGAATAGTCTGCAGATATCGTGAATAGTAACTCAAGACACCAAAAGATAGAAATTCCACAAAAAACATTTTCACGCTTCATGAATAGTACTCGTGAATAAGAACTCGTGAATAAGTAACTCATGAATAGTAACTCGTGAATAGTAACTCATGAATAGTAACCCAGGCATGAAAAAGTTCCAAATTTGATAAAAACTCAGATCAACATTTCAAAGATAATGATATTGAAGAAATAATATCATTACTAAAAAATAATATCCCTTACCTCAAAGAATCAAGATTTCCGGAAGGAAAGGCGGAAGTGATCTTGAATGAAACTTGTAATCAACAAAGAACTCTCAAAGTATCTAAATACTCACAAAATACGCTCAACAATATAGAGAGAAAGAGAAAACTTTGTTTACGGTGTGATTTTCAATTCTAACTTAGCCCTCTATTTATAGGAAAATGTTAGCATTGCAAGCAGACTTGACCTGCACTACGATGGCTTTTTACTGCTACTATTGCCACCCACCACATTTGAAATAAAATTCAGCACATTTCTTCACCAACCACAAGTGGGGCCCACTCAATTCTAGAATTTTCCACCAAAATCAATTATAAACCTAATTTTCGAATCCGACACCTCTTAAAATTCACAACAAATCATTCGTGCATTTTAACGGTTCAAAATTTGTGGACATATACTCAACTTATGTATGTATAACATACCCAAAAATTACCACAATCCAACGGTCGGATTAAAAATTATAACCCATGCAATATATCTCAAAACCCCGATTTAATTTTTAATACCTCCAATCGGTAAAATCTCGATAAAACACCTCAACAATAATTTTTCATTTATAACCACATAAATAAATCCATCATTTATATCCACATAAAATAAATATTTCTTTATCATATGAATCAATAATTAATTATTCACAAATAATATTACGTAATCACAATTATGACAACCGAGCGGTAGTTCGAGGAAAGGGGCTTTCAGATAAGGATTTCTCTCATCTTTGGCGCCGCAATTAGGTGACCAAACCTCTCCTCGATGTAACTTTCTAGACATTGCCAATAATGCTATCTAATAATATTATTCAAATAATATGAATTATTGATCCGATAATGGAGATAATGTGCAATGACAATTATTGAACAACAATAATATAAAATATCAACGCAAGAATTATTGAATCAATAAAATAAAATATTGAGCGAAGAACTCATCGTGAAAATTATTGAGTAAAGTGCCTTCTTACGTAAGGATCAATAATTCAACAATATCGCTGCAATACCGGTGCCATCTTTGCAACCACGCCAGAGACATCAGATTTTAACCACCGGGTATTCAACGATCTTAATTCAGAATAACTACGCTCGTTATTTTTAACCAACTTATATTTGTCGCTTTCTTCATCCAATCGCTTTCACGTTATGGGCCCACACATGGTCGCTTGCTTGCCGCATGCGAATATTCCCCGACAAAGATTTAATATTCCACGCACCAAACGAATATTCCCCGACAACAATGAATATTTTATAACCACTTGCTTATTTTGAAATATTTATGTATTTAACCCTTAACTATCCACATTAATCAAATCAACCCTTACTATTTCAAAATAATAAATAAAGGAAATTCCTTTTATTTAAAAAAATTTGGGGTCTTACATTCGATTCGGATATCAACAATTTGAAGATTAGAATCGAGGATATTCCAAAGAGCGCTTCAAAACTTCGAGACGGGCATTATGAATTCTTAGTCATGTCTTTTGGATTGACTAATGCTCCTGCGACTTTCATGGATATGATGAACCAAAGTATTCAAGGACTATTTAAATCGGTTCGTTGTTGTCTTTATTGATGACATTTTATATATTCCAAAAGTCGTGATGATCATGAGCACCATTTGAAAATTCGGTACTCCAAAGGCTTCGTGAAAACAAGCTATATGCCAAGTTGAAGAAATGCAAGTTACGCTTGAGGAAGTAGCATTCCTTGGGCATGTGGTGTCTAAACATGGAGTATCTGTCGACCCGTGAAGATTGAAGTAATACAAAATTGGGAGCAACCAAGTCGTTGGCCAAATCACGTAGCTTTCGGGCCTAAATTGGTTATTATCGGAGATTCATGGAAGGGTTTTCTCGAATCGCTACTCTCATTAACTCATTAACTCGAAAGGATACAAAATTCGTTTATGGCGAGGAACGCGAGAAGAGTTTCCAAGAACTTAAGAGGAGACTTATTTTAAGCACCTATTCTAACAATACCATCCGGTTCGGATGGATTTGTTATCTCAAACGATGCTTGAGCAAAGGGTTAGGATGTGTTCTCATGCAACGTGGGAAAGTCATAGCCTATGCCTCGCGACAACTTAAAGAATATGAGAGGAATTATCCTACTCATGATCTAGAGTCAAGCGGCGATCGTCTTCATGCTTAAAGATCTAGAGGCACTATCTATATGGGGAGAAAGTGGAGATATATTCAGACCATAAAAGCCTCAAATATTTCTTCACTCAAAAGGAACTCAACATGTGGCAACGACGTTGGCTCGAGTTGTTGAAAGATTACGACTACACTATTCAATACCATCCTGGAAAAGCAAACGTGGTAGCTGACGCGTTGAGTAGAAGATCATATGCAAGAATGAGTGTGATGATGTCTAGTATATGCATAGAGCCAACTTTAATAGAAAAAGTTAAGGTTGTTCAAGCCACCGACCCGGAGCTAATGCGTATGAAGAAGAAAGTACAAGAAGTGCTATTCCGGAAGCGAGAATCGATGAAGAAGGAATACTTCGAGTCCACTCCAGACTTTGTGTTCCTAACGACTCTGATTTGAAGTACAAGATTATGACAGAGGCACACAATACACCATTTGTGATCCATCCTGGAAATACCAAAATGTATCGTGATCTTCGACATACATTTTGGTGGAACAATATGAAGAGAGAGATTGCAAAGTTTATCTCGACGTGTTTAACTTGTCAACGTGTAAAGGCGGAGCATCAAGTACCTAAGGGTCCATTGCAACCACTTAAGATTCCGAAATGTAAGTGGGAACACATTACCAAGGATTTTGTTGCGGGTCTTCCTATGGTTTCTCAAGGCATCGATGCTATTTGGGTTATTGTTGATAGATTAACCAAGTCTGCTCATTTCTTACCGATACGGGAGACTTATTCCCTTGAACGTCTTGCTCATATGTATGTAAATGTGATTGTGAGATTGCATGGCATGCCAGTATCCATAGTTTCCGATCGTGACCCAAGATTTACTTCAAGATTTTGGGTTAGCTTGCAAAAAGCTATGGGCACGGATTTACGATTTAGTTCGGCATACCATCCTCAAACGGACGGACAATCAGAGAGGACTATTCAAACTCTTGAAGATTTATTAAGACTCTGTGTCCTAGACTTTAAAGGGAGTTGGGATAAGTATTTACCATTGGTGGAATTCTCCTATAACAACAGTTATCAGACAAGCATTGGTGTGGCCCCATTTGAAGCATTGTATGGACGAAAGTGTCGCTCTCCAAAGTATGTTGGGACGAGGTGGGTGAAGCAACATTGTTGGGACCTGAGTTGGTACGTATGACTACGAAAAAGATCCAAATGATTCGACAATGTATACAAACGACACAAGATCGACAAAAGAGTTATACGGATCTTCATCGAAAGGACGTGGAATTTAGTATTGGGGATCATGTATTGTTGCGTGTTGCCCCATGGAAGGGAGTTACAAGATTCGGGGAAAGAGGAAAGCTCAATCCACGATTTATTGGTCCATTTCAAATTCTTGACCGAAGAGTAGGTAATGTAGCCTTATAGACTCGCGTTATCTCCGAAAGTATGTCTCGTGTTCAATAATGTGTTTCACATATCGTACTTTGTAAATATGTGAAAGACCGAACCACGTTATTGAGTTAGAAACCAGACGAGATAGTCAAGACTTAACGCACGAAGAGATACCGTCAAGATATTGGATAGGAAGGAGCATATCCTACGCATGACAAAGGTCATACCACAAGTTAAAGTTTTGTGGAGGAACCATGCTTTATAGAGGAAATGACACAGGAGTTGGAAAGCGGAAATGAAAGCGAGGTATACTCACCTTTTTGAAACACTAGTATCGTCGCGTCAATTTCGAGGACGAAATTTCATAAGGAGGGAGGTTGTAAGACCCCAACTTATTATTTAATGAAATTAAAATTTTCTATTTATTATCTTAAAATAGTAAGGGTTGATTTGATTAATGTGGTAAGTTATGGGTAAAATCTTAATTATTTCAAACAAACAAGTGGTTTAAAAAATTTTCATTGTTGATGGGGAATATTCGTTTAGTCGTGGAATATTTTTCTTTGTCGGAGAATATTAAATGACGACGACCTTAGAACCTTGTGTGGCCCCACAACAAAAAAGCGATTGGATGAAGAAAACGACAAGAATAAGTTGGTTATAAATAACTGCCAGTAGTAGTTACCAATTATCTTGTTGGAATATCCGGTGGTTAAAACACAAGAATATTACGGTATTACACCAATTATTGATTCTTACGTGAAGAGAAGGCACTACTCAATAATTGTTACAAGTAATTCTTTATTCAAAGATATTTTATTTTATTGATTCAATAATTCTTTGCGTTGATATTTTATATTATGTTATTTTAATTGCACAAAGTATTTTCTATTATCGGAGCAATAATTCATATTATCTGAATAATATTATTAGATAACATTATTGACAATGTCTAGAAAATTTTTTCTAAGGAGAGGTTTGGTCATCTAATTGCGTGCCAGTAAGGAGAGATCCTTATTGGAAAGCCCTTCTTTCACAGGAGGCGCTTGGTTATCAAGAATGTGATTCTGTAATATTATTTATGAATAATTAATTATTGATTTATATGATGAGAAAAATATTGATTTTATGCGGATATAGATGGAGAAAATTTTTTAATGTGACAATTGTTGAAAATTAATATTTTATCTTTTTCTGATAAAATAATTCATTTAAATATATTATTTTAATAATATATTAATGGTGATATTTTTACAATGAATGTGGGATATATGAATATATGAAGAGGAAGAGTTTTTTTGTGCGTTAAATAATTAACACATGTTTTTGTGTGTCGGAGAACCCCAATTCTTAATCGAAATTTTATTATAAATGTAAAATCGCTTGCTTGTGGATTTGGTCAATTACCATTTGGAATTTGAAAAACTTTTTACGCAAAATTGTAGAGAATGAAATTTCCTATGGAAAGGACATGTGGTTTGATTTTTTCTGATAAAAGAGCTATTTATTATGAATTATTGAAGTTCGTAGTTCAAATAATTGATTTTGAAAGTTTTAATTATTTTTAATTAAAAAATTTTTTTTTGCTTGGTGGGCTGCATTAAACATGTGCAAGGTGGTGAATTCAGATTCAAGAGGTGGGCTTGACAATTTTGTAAATATAATAATATTATATTAAATTTTTCGCTTTGGTGTTCTAAGCATTTTTCTATAAATAGGTGCTTAGGTTAGAATTGAAAATCACACCGTAAACCGAAATCTTCTCTCTCTTTCTCTCTCGATATATTGAGCCTATTCTTGTGAGTATTTTAATACTTTGAGTGTTGCTATACTGGTGTAAGTTCAAGTCATAGCTTTATATCCAGGTGTTTCAACTAGAAATCTTATCTTTTCGAGGTAAGGGATGTTATTTTTTTAAATGATATTAGTTTCTTCAATATCATTATGCCGAAATATTGGTTTGAACTTTTAATCAAATTTGGAACTTTTGTGTGGATTACTTATTCACGATACGAATAATTATTCACTTAATCTGCAGATTATTCATTGAAAAATAAAATTTTTTCTTTTCGTCTAAAATATCTATTATGGATACTAGCTTTGATTGTATCCATGTTTTGATCATTCGTGAATTTTACTTCATTATGATTATTTATGAGGTATTTTTGGACATAAAATAGCTGAAATACGAATCCTTGATATTTATTCTTTTGTTTCACTAGATTCGTTTCCTTTAAAATATTTTTCATCATCCTCAGTCCTAAATGATGATATTATTAAATATCTTTGGCCTGTAGTACAAAGATAAATAATTTTAAAATGAATATCTTTGGCCCGTAATGCAAAGATGAACGGGTGTTGAGATGAATATGACCGACTGATGAATATCTTTGGCCTATAGTGCAAAGATGAAAATTTGATTCAAGATGAATATTGATTGATGTTACAGGGATAAAATATTGACGATGGACTTTTAAATTCATAGATAATAGTGGATTTTATTCTCTACGTAACTCTTCTATGAATTATTATTTCATTGCGAATATTGATCGAAACTCATTTATCATTGTATTTTATCGATTTTTTTTTTCATTGAAGACTAACGATAATTTGTTCTATATTATCTTAGTCATAATATTCTTTTTTGGGCTAGTTGAGCTCACCCTTTTTTTTTTGTTCTATTTTTCTTCTTAGAGGCGAGAATGTAAAGTAGTAGTACTAGTGGGTATGGAATGATGATTCTAAAAGTTGTTTAGTAGTCCTCACCATTTTTATAAAATAATGTATCAATAATTGTGATGAGGATTTGTTTGGGTATGGATATTTATACAGTAAGACAATATTTGTATTTAAACTCACGCTTTTTATGATGTATTAATAAAGTTGTAGTTGTTTTCATACCATGTTATCGATTTGACCTAAAATGGGTGATGTATACCTATTTTGAGGCGCCATATTTTCATCATCCTCAATCCTTAATGGTGATACTTGATGAATATCTTTGGCCTTTTAAATAAGAAAGATGAATGATTACCTGATGAATATATTTGGCCAGTAGTGCAAAAGATGAGCAGTGTTGAAATGAAACACACCAATTGGTGATATAAATGAATATCTTTGCCCGTGTGTAAAAGATGAATATTTGATGCAAGATGTATATTGATTGATGTTACATATGATGGACTTTTAAATTCATAGATGATAGTAGATTTCATTCTCTACTTAACTCTTCTAATGAATTATTGTTTTCGCTGTAGTTGTTGATCTAAAACTTGTTGTCTATTGTATTCTATCAGATTTTTCCCTATTGAAGACTAAGGGTAATTTGTTGTATATTATCTTAGTCATAATATTCTTTACTGGGCTAATTGAGCTCACACTTTTCTTTTTTGTTCCATTTTTCTTCTCAGGAGGTGAGAATTTAGCAGGGACTAGCCGGGGTATGGAGTGATGATTCAGGATAGTTGTTTTAGTAGTCCTCACTATTTTGTAGAATAGTGCATCAATAATTATAATGAGGACTTTATTTGGGTATGGATATTGTCTAGAAGACAATATTGTATTTAAACTCACAGTATGTGTTGTCGTATTTTGTACGACATTTGTAATAATGAAGTTGTAGTTTTCTTTCTGTACCATGTATTTGGCGACTCAAAATGGGTATTGTATACCTATTTTGGGAGCGTCACATATAATTCCAATACTATTAAGTAATTTTATAATCTCAATATTAATAGTCCAAAGTCTAAACTTGAAAACAAAACAAGACATTTATTCATAGATTAGATTGTTACCGTTCTTCCATGCATGACTAAAAGGTTGTTTGATAAAAACTGAATGAAACAGTTATGAATGTTTAAGTAATCAGAATGAGCTTAATATTGAATATTGAATGAAAAAAAATTGTTTGATAATTGACATGTCTGAAATATTTGAATAACACATTTTTATTATTTTACCTCTCTAAAAAAAATCAAAATCGTTATAAATTTATTTAATATTACTTAATATTGTAAAAAAATGAAATATAAAATACTTCATTAAGCTCAAAAAGTTTATACTTGGCTATTTAGCCTAAAAATTTGATCGATACAGTCATTAAGATAATTTTTATTCAAAATAAACACATTAAATAATAAATCAATTCAACTATTCAACTCTAAACAAACACACAATTAATGTGACTATAAATATATTTATTTCACCAATTTTAAGCACTTTAATAAGTGCTTGTTGTTTGTCACTTTGGTTGTTTTCCCACGTCATATTGTGTACACATGCAATCATTATAACACCTTATATTATTGGTGATCATGACTTCAGTTTATATATATTTATATATATATAATTAATAAAATCATAATTAAAAATAATATTTTTATAATAAAATCGTTCTTTATAGATTTTATAACGATTGATTTTCAATTGTTATTATCATATATAACAATTTTTTATTATAAAAAATATCAAAAGATATTATAATAATATCAATTTTCTATATATATATATATATATATATATATATATATTGTGTATGATCTTTAAAATTACGTAGGAGTGAGTACTTTTATTTCAAGCAAAAGGAAGATTGTGTATGCACGGCCAATGAAAGGACTCATAAAGCTGAAAATGATGCCCCTTAATTAGACAATAATTAATACTCTCGTGGAGTATATTCCTTTTTCTTTTTCTTTTTTGGCCTTTTTAACTTTTTTTTTTCTTTTTCTTTTTGTGATAAACATGGGTTGGGGGGCGTCCGGTGCTATTGTCCGGTGCTCGTGTATTTTTTTTTAATTTTTTAACCATAATTATAAGAATAATAAATAAAAAATAATTGAACAAGTTTGAATAAAAAATTGTAAAAAAAAATATATTTTTTATTAAAACTGTAAACTATTTACAGTATTTTTTCAATAAAAAATATACTTTCTTTTCTGATTTTTATTCAAACTGCTTCCATTATTTTTTATTTATTATTCTTATAATTGTGTTAAAAAAATATATAAAGCACCGGACGTTATCGATCATTAAGAGAACCAAAGCGCGCCCCAATTAGATGGAAGTGGTTAGCGTAAGTTTATTTTTGAGTAAGTTCATTAATTGGTAATAGAAATCTTGACACACATACTTAACTTTTTATGTATGTCAAGATTGTGACGGGTGGAATCAAATCAAACTTACCAAAAAATAAACTTCTAAATAAACTTAACAAAATGATGTGACGTTATAGAATGAACTAAATAGACCCCCCTCACCCCCCACCCAATGAAGATGATGTAATTAACACATTGTTCAAATATGTAATGCAAATATATATGCAAAGTTTGAATGTTTCTTATTATAATCAATGCAGGTCTCTATTATTGAGTTTTAATTAAAATGGATTTTGAACAAAAAACTTACTCTAAGTTTTATGTCTCATTCTTTTATTGCTGAAAAACTAAATAACATAATTTCTTCATGTTTTAAGACTAGATTATAAATGTTATAATTTCATTGGTGGGGGAAGGTTCAGAAGTTGATATAGCTTTAATTTGCCACTTCACATCTTTACTTGTTGGTGGCATGTTATGTTCTTCATTACTCCACCTGGAGGGAGATCTCCAAGTAAATTAAACCCAAATAAATATTATTATTATTATTAAATTGCCAAATATAATATAATAATATTCCCTTCCCAAGCCAAGTGGCTTTCATAATTATGACCAGAAAACCTACCCGACCCGACCATAATGGTAACATAGACTAAACGGGTGACCCAACTCGATTGATGACATTTACTAAAAGAAAATAATTTTTTTTAATAACATATTTTAATCACTTGAAGTCAATTCGTATATATATACATTGATAATATATCAAAATTTAAATGCATGCATGCATTAATTAAACTTTTAAATGAGTGTATGAAACTTAAAATAGTAGTGACTAGACTACCTCATAAGTACTCCTTATATAAAGCCCAAGCCTTTATGAAACTGTTTTTAGTAATAATAAAACCATTCAATTTATTTCCTTCTTTTATTTATTTGTGAAATTGAAAATGAAAGAAGCCACAAGTGATTAAAGTCTAGTCTAGTCCAATCTAGTCAGTCTAATCCAGTCCATAAGTTCACATAAATGGGCCACAAGTGAATTGATATGTACGATTACGAAGAAGGCTATCTAATGCAGTATAAAAAGGCCCAATATAGGCAGAGACCGTGTTTGGTTTGGTTTGGCATTACAAAACTACACCAATTCCGCTCAAAACAAGACAGACAGACAGACAGACAGACAGAGAGAGAGAATTGAAGCTGTGATCCAATTCAATTCCATCGGAATCATGGCGGAAGATTTAGTTTTGGACACAGCGATTAGAAATTGGGTGTTAATACCTTTATCTGTAGTTATGGTTCTCATCGGAGTCCTTCGTTACTTCGTCTCCAAGCTCATGCGCTCCTCTTCTCAGTCGCCCGATCCCAAAATTGTCAAAGAAGGGTGAGTCATCACTCTCTCTCCCTTTTTCTCTCTCTATGTATGTATATATTAATATCTGAATTGTATTCCAGTTTTTTTGAACTTGACTTATGTTGTTGTATTTCAGGCAAGTTATAATTAGGGCTAGAAATTTGAGGGCCGGCGCTAATTTTATACCCCCTAAGTCGTTTCGAGCTCGAAGAGTTTATTTCAGCAATGAGGTGTGTCTGATTTATTTTCTGTGTTTATTTATCCTCTTTAGTTAATCATAATATCTCCAGGCTCCAGGTCCATAGAAGAGGTCATTTGTAAAATATAGAAGAAATATTTACTATTTATTTTTTTAATGTTTACCCCTAAAATAAAACAATTAATAGATTGTTAGTAAACTATGACAGCAAATTTGTGTACAATTAGTAAAAAGATGACTTTTTTTTTTATGGAACAAAGGGAGTATGAAGTAAGAACTTGCGTATTCTGATTTTCCAGTGGAGACTTCATGTATTGTAGGTAATTTGTGTGTGATTAGAACTTTATATGCGGGTGTATTAAGGTAGTCTATGTTAATTTTAGTATTGATCTTGAATGTGTAAATACTTGGGACATAATGATCTCTGTACTTAAAATGTTACAATTAGTGAGCCCTTATTGGGGTATATTAAATTCTGCAGAATTTTGGATGGAATTCAATCCTGCAATGTGAAATCTGAGCCTAACTATAGTTGGTTTTGATTGTTGGCTACAGTAAAAATCCTTCTGTATTAATTGATCTATAAAATTCTAGCAATTTAATCATGTGGAGCATATACATGCTATATGGAGCATAGTTGTCAAAGGTGCGAGGTGAGGTGTAGCTTTTGTGCTTTTCTTTAGCAAGGTCTAGCGCAGCTGTATATGTTGTCGGCTTTTTTGCTCTTAAGCCCAAGGCCCAAAGCTAGACAAGGCACGCCTAGATTTATAGTTATAAGTTCATTGAAATTGTTTGTTCATGTTAGTGGTTGATGTAGTCATATAGGTCAAAGAAATGGTTGGTTTTTAGTTTTGATGCCTAAAATGTCAAAAGAATAGTTGAATGCCATTAAACTATAATTTGTTACAGTATTATCATATATTGTATGCCTCACTCCAAAAAGGCACGTACCTGTGCCTAGTGCCCAGACTCCATGGGGGCATTTGTGCCTATGGTTAACAACTATGCAAAATAGCTAGTCTCAAGAAACTTTCAACGCACGGACACCGAGAGAGAGAGAGGAGGAGGAGGAGGAGGAGGAGGAGGAGGAGGAAAAACACAAGAAGATTATGCTTCCTAGGAGTCACCTTTCGGTTGAGATCTCCGTCTTAAATGTTCAGTACTCATGTCTGATAATGTGGTAGAGGGTTGATATTGATGTGAAGGCTCACTCTTTTTCCATAATGAATGCCTTCAATATCTTTTGTTGTTTAGGTGAGAAAGAAGTTGCAATTTCCTTGATTATAGGAAAGGAAAAGTAGATATTTGAAACCATGTTAGATGCATCAACGTGGATTATTGAGCCTTGTCAAAATTCATATAAATTGAAATATTATTAAGATATCTTCAGACAACCGTGAAATGTTTATTACCAATTAAGTGGTACTACAACATTTCTAAAATCTGTGATATTGATAGCAAGGTAGTCGGTTAGGATGGTTTTTGTTTTTTATTATTTAGAATTATATACTGGAAAAGGAAACATTTTTTAGAATATACTATCAAAGTTTTCTACTGCTTTCTTAACATACACATCAAAGATGGCATGCTGACTGCTATGATATAAGTCAAAATGGAGGCCTTTATTAATATACCAATCACCCATAGCTGGTATACATGCATATATAGGAGAACCTTATTTTGTCACAATCTACATCTGTTAGCTATATGTCTCTTCAGCTTGCATTTGTTATTAAGCAAGTGGCTGCAAATCTACATATTTGAGCTCCATGGAGGCATGGAGCTAGTTCAGTATCTGAGATTAGAACATCTGGAATTTCTATGGTTTGATACTGATGGCCTGATAACACTGATGTGTATGGGATACAACTTTGCAGGAAAATGGGTTACTTCACGTTCCCAAGGGCCAAGGTCAGAATCCCCAGGCACAAATGTTCTCTGATCCAAACATGGCTATGGATATGATGAAGAAGAATCTTTCGATGATCATACCTCAGGTATGATTTTTTTGGATAATTAATCAATGTTCTTATGCAATATCGTTGGAACTGTCTTCTAATATTCTAATAAATAAAATTCCTTTTGGTCAGACTCTTACTTTTGCATGGGTTAATTTCTTCTTCTCTGGGTTTGTAGCAGGTATGTCTGCTCTAATTCCTATTTCCATATGAGATATGTTTATTAAATTAATATTAATCTGACTGTTTTGTATTTCATTCGAAGGTTTTCTAATGTCATAAAATCTGTATTACATGCATGCATGCATACATACATATATATATATATATATAGGTAAAAATGGAGGTACACAGCCGTGTAACTTTTAAAGTTACACGGTCTACGATTGTAGAGTGATTTCACTCTACGATCGTAGAGTAGTCCACAGATAGTAGAGTGAATCGTAGAGTAGTCCACGATAGTAGAGTGAATTAACAAATCGTGGAGTGACTACTCTACGATCGTAGAGTGAAATCACTCTACGATCGTAGACTGTGTAAATTTAAAAGTTACACGGCTGTGCACCTCCATATTCCCCACATATATATATATATATATATATATATATATATATATATATATATATATATTAGACGCACACATATCTATTATTTCTGTTCATATTTCTTCATAAATACTGATTATGTAAGATCTGGATACCTAATTTTTTTCCTACAGCGAAGATACCTTTTCCACTGACCCAGAGGTTTAGGTCAATGTTACAGAATGGTATTGATTTGAGTACCGTAGATGTCAGCTATGTCAGTAGTCGGTCATGGTAAATAGTGCAGCTTTATGAATAAGAAGCTTGTTTCTTCCAGTTATGCATCTAATTTATGTTTTCCATTTTATCTTTTTGGCTGAGCTTTACTGACGAATCAATACTGTAACTTATTCAGGTATTTTCTCAATCTGTTTGGATTAAGGGGTTTATTTAGTCTCATTCTAGGAGAAGAAAATGGTTAGTATATTCTGCAACTTTTGAGAGGCTGTTATCATACTGTGATTGATGAATGTCCACTAAAGATCGGATGTTTTGGGAAATTAACATACCTTTATGATACAGCGACAGATGATACACAACGTATGATGCAAATGAGCGGATTTGGCTTTGATCCTTCCAAGGTACATGTTTATGTGTACGATAATTCCATCTTTTGTTCTTCTAATCCAAAAGAAAAGTAAAGAATTCCATCATTTGTTTCTTCCTTTTTCTAAACCTTTAAGAGTCTTAACCCCAAAGGTCTTGAAGAGGAATATCCTCAAGGTTGCGGGTTCCAATCTCCATACGTCAAAATTACCTCTAAAAAAACCTTTAAAAATCTCATCTTTAACAGTTTGCAGTTGCTTGCCCTTGACTGTGATTACAAGATAGTACTGAATTCTTAAAGCAAGCACTATGCACCCCCCTTGAAACCTCTGATCGCTTGATCAATAATTAGTTCAATTATCATACAACATGCAATATATGAACTTTTTATGTTGAAGTAGAGGCTATTTACATTGCCATTACTCTGAATCACGTTGATTTTGATCCTTTATACTGTGTTGTTGGTCTCAGAGTTTAGGTGCAGAGAAAGATGGGCTAGACATATTTCAGCATGACTGGGCCATGCCGAAGTTTGAGCAGCGAGCTGAAGCTGTACTGAGGAAACTTGTTATCTGAACAAAACAATGATAGAGCGACGTACTTGGTGGCGTTATTGAACTATTTTCCTCTTTGGTGGTGTATCATAAAGACTAGCATAGAAACTGATGAACTTCACCATCATAGTCCTCGTGTGTGCGTGTTGTCGGATTCTGTCTAAACTTAATTCCAGTCGTGAAAATTTTTGTTTTCTAATATTTTTTGTTTTTTAGTATTTCCTGGCTCAACTATTACAAACTTAATGATAGTTATTTGTAGTTTTCCTGTAGTTATTGTGTTGTGCCTTTTTCTTTTGGTATATTATATGGATGATGACTGATATTTAGTGCAAGCTTCTATTATCATGTCCTAAAATCATAGATAGATAGATAGAGGCAAGGATTGATGCTTTGCTGCTTATTATGGGCGAATAACTTTCTAAAAACATTAGGTGGATGATAAGGGATTTTATTTTATTTTATTTTAGTAGAAGCAAGCTATTATGATTTATGGATAAACTACCTACAAATATTCCCTGTTCAAAGACCACTAATTCGATCAAATTATCTCACCATAATTAGCTAGGCTAGGCCCCAACTAGATTCATATTTTTGAACAAATGTTGTTATAAGAGAAGTTTGATATAAAAATAATTAATGGTCAAGATTTCACTTGTTAACTTATAATGAATGAATTATAAAATGAAACTATATAAATTAATAATTATAGTTATACTGTTATACAGAAACTTCTGCGAAGCATAGCTAGCTTAGCTAACCCCCCTCTTATATAACCCCACCAACCAGTTTGGCTTGAGAATTCATCTCATAACTCCCTCTCCTTCTCTTGTCTTCTCCCTCTACTTGCAACTCTTTCTTCATATAGAATCTCATTTAAATTTAGATTTCAACCAGCTCTCTATATATTTCAATACATACATATATATTTTCTTCTTATAAAACTAGCACTACATCTTTTTTCTTACTACTGGCCTAGTACTGCTGCTGCTGCATAATATATACTAACTAACAGTTACTGTCTTCTTCTTCAATCTCAATTGCACCATCAGCGCCGGTGTATATAGTTTGGAAATCATTGAGGCTGCCTCAAGCTAGCATCGATCGTCCATTCATCACCAAGTATATATTAATAACAGCAGCCATAATGAAAACATCATCAAGATTCATGATGATATTGGTGGAGGTGTCAAAGGAGTGGCAGATGGATTAATAACTTTACTCGGCTGGTGGGAATAATGGAAGGGATGTTCTTGGTGGTTTCTTTTCTATTGCGATCACGACGTGATTTACTACTCTGTCTTAAGATGGCTTCAATTACTTGCATCTGCATGCATGCACTGATAAACTCACTGAGCACCACCACACTGAAGTTGTTAAGTTACTTGTTAGTTGATAAAATGATATTTAACAGCTTCTTCAGCATAAAGGACATGAAATCATAGGCAGGGTCTATTCAGTTGATGATATTTAACAGCTTCATCCTCCTCTGCCAGTTTTTCAACCTGTTCAATGCTAGTAGGGAGCAGCAGGGGAAGAACTTTCATCAACACATACCTTATCCAATCTCCACCAGCCACTCATTCATCTGCGTAGAATAAGCGGATTCTGTTCCTTTCAAACAGAAAGGTTGATCAATACAACAAGTCTTGTGGCTTTGGGAGTGATCGATCAAGCAATTAGTTCTCCACTCATTTTCTTAGATCAAGAAGCTTCATTCAAAAACTAAATTTTGATTTTCAATTGTAAAGATTTCTATTTCTTGGTTGGTTAGCTAATTACAATATATTAAAAACAAGTGCAATTTTCAAGTTTCTAACAAAGATGCTTGGCTTGCCAATGCCATCCACTGAATGTTTTGCTTTATTCCTAAACTTGTCTTTCAAGTAATTGATGTATTCTCAGATCAGATAAATGCAAATAAATGCTCCAGCTAATATTCTTGAAACTCAACCCAACCCAACCTTCCAATGAGTTTACTCTCATTCCAATCTACATTATTTATTCACTCAAATTCCACTCCATTTACAATCAATATCTCTGAATTACCAACAAAAAGTTCTTACCATAATATTTTAAAATTTCACAAGAAGAAGAATTTAGCTAAAGCAGCAGCAGCAGCAGCAGCAGCAGCATATATTAATTCTGGTCCTTTGATCAAAACAAGCTTCTTGTCAGGCCACTCGCTTGTGGCATTTGGGGCCAAAGACTCGGGAGGAGCAGGGGAAGAAGATGTTAGAGCATTGGAAACAGTCCTAAGGCTTTATAAAGCCATTAAAGATCGCGACATTAATGTACTTTCTGATGTTATCGGAGAAGAATGCCGATGTGTATGCAACTTTGTCTCAACATTTCAGTCCTGCCAGGGGAAAACTGTACGTCACAACTGCACATTTGTATTTCTTCAATTCTTATTTCAAATTTGATTTTTTTTTTTTATTAAATCTTGCAGCAAGTTTTGGAATTCTTTTCTTCTCTGCTGAGAAACTTGGGGAAGAACATTGAGTTTGTTGTGCAACCTGTATTGCATGATGGAATGAGTGTGGGAGTTCGCTGGAAACTAGGTTCTTACACCTCACCCATACCCAAAAATGTTCTTTACAGGATTCTGCTATTTACTTTCTGATCTATACAATGGGTTTTATGCAGAATGGAAAGAGACTCGCATTCCTCTGGGACATGGTTTCAGCTTCTACATGTGCCATATTTACCAAGGGAAGGTGGTAATAAGGTACTACTGCATTAGTACACCTACTATATTACATATAATTTCCCTAAATTGGACTGGAAAAGCTCCATGGATTAACTACAATTATTATTCACTCTCCTAAAAATGCATAACAATTGATTCAGGAATGTGGAAATGTTCATGAAACCACTGCTTCACATTGAACCCCTCAGATTGGTGAGCCATTCCAAAACTTTTACAAGACACTTTTGGTAAAAATAAATAAATAAATAAATAAATAAGAGAGAGAGAGAGAGAGAGAGAGAGAGAGAGAAAGTAAAATCAAAGGTTGCACTTTTAACATAACATCTCTAACTTTTGTTTTCCTTTGTCTCATCTGGCAGAAAATGATGGGATTCATGATGAACGTGATGGACAAATTGGGTTCAAAAAAACTGTCCAAGGGCAAGGCAAAATGGACCATATATACATTGTTGGCTTTGTTCTTCATGGCAGCATTGGTGTTCTTTCTGAGGTTCCCTTTTGATTGAGCAATTGTTATATAAGGTCCTAAAACAAAGTTATTTTCTACTACTTCCTTTAGGCATCATTTCAATTTTAATGGCGGTAAATCTTTGTAATGGAGCCCCCAAAAATGGCAAACACTACTAATGCATGCTGCTAAGACTTTTAACCTTAGTACTAGTAATCTATAAAATAAAGAAATTACATTCCTGCCTGAATTCTAAAGAGTTTTAGCAAAAGATTATATAAATCAAGATTTACTTTAACAAGAAAAAAAAAACCTTGATATGCAAAAGATCAGCAGTTTACAAGCATCACATTTAGATGTTACAAAAGTCTAAGATTGAATTTGATCTGTCCAGGAGGTTAGAGGCTTGCAAGAACAAAATGTTACAGACAAGCTATGAAACCTAAACCAAGGTAATGGCATAATTACAAAAATATTCCTTGCCAAAAGCCCAGAAACTAAATCAACCCACCTAAAATAAATACACCAAGTCATAATAACATCAGCACATCTAACCATGTCAGCGAAAGAGGAAACTAAGAGATCAAATGAATTACACCTTCACAAAGGCAACACTGTATCATCAGATTAGATGGTGTACCTACCTGCAAAGACACAGCACTTTTCCTTATCCACTCATTATAAATCAAACCATAAGGATATAAATGGGAAAGGCAACAAGATAGTCTATATAAGCCTGTCTGATGTAGTTGTAACCTTACTTTGATAGTTTGATCAACAATTAAACATAAAAAGAAAATTGACAGAGTCATAATAATAGGTTTCTAAGTTGAAACCGAATAGCCATGGATTCAAATAAAATCATTGAAAACTTGTAATCTGGTGTCTAACTACCAAACAGGTCGAATCCATGTTAGGGATAATCAATACAACAAAGGTGGTGCCAAACATGGTACTGTCAATTTTATTCACGTTCAGAAAGGGTGGAGAAAGTCATGGAGACAGCTAATATAGACTAAATCACATCTCATACTGGAGAAAGAAAATTCAAGCCTATACCTACAAAGAAGAAGATAAACCAATAGGATTTCAACATTTTCATTTTTTTTTGGTAGGAGGAATCAAGCAATTAAGGATACTTAATATTTCTTTTAGTTCAAGAGTTCAACGCTTAATTTCTTATTTTAGTTCAAGAGTTCAACGCTTAATTTCTTAACTTGGATAACAAAAAGCCATCTATTGAGTACCAGGAAACAACATGCAACAAATATAAAAAACAAACATGTAGAGGAGGTTTCAAGGCTACCAATCAGAGTGATCCAAAGGATGAAACAGGCTTAAATTAGTACACCAGATAGATCACTGATGTTATGCAATGAAAAATCCATTATATTACCCACCAGTCACAATACCAGATATAATCATCGCTTGAATAAATGATGGCGTGCCAACATCTCAGGTATCCCAAATGCAGATATACTTTCACATCCCAAAAGCTGCTGAAGTTTTGCATCACATAATATCACCATTGAATTCAGAGGGTCCTACACTCATACAAGCAAAATCTAAGGACTTTTTTTTAAAAAAATTCATCAAGTGTAAGCAAAATCTCAGAAACTATTAACTTATAAAGCACTTCATTCCAGTAACCTGGAATTCTGGATTAATGATGAACTCCCATGAAGAATATAGTAAAAAATACGTTTTATAGTACAAATTTTGATCACATGTGACCTTGTAAGGTTGAACCCTTTGGATGAGGTATTTGCAGATGTACTTGAATTTGTAAATTCTTCTAATTCACAATCCCTATACTTTAGACCCCCATCAGTTTGTTATTTTACTTGTTGGGTAATTGAGATCCAGAAAGTGGATAAACACTCGTGCGGTTAGTTATGCACCAACATATGAACACACACTTTACATATACATGTGTTTGTATATGTGTGTGTTTGCGTGTATCTATAGTTCTATTTAATTATCATGAAGGTATTCTCCATCTGTTATGCCCAAGGTTACAATTTCCATCTACATATATATACACTATACACGTACAAAAACTCATCCATAATCAATTTTAGCCTTCATTACTGGGTCTGGAAACTTCAGATATTTGATGTCCCATTAAAGAGGAAAAAAGACCAGCATATGGTCATGAATCAAAGAGGGAGAAGGGAGGGGGGACTCGAGATCAGTGACCTTTTATGATTAACATAAGAAAGAAAAAGAATAATGTAATATACATATGTATACTACTTGCATAAAGAGATAAATTTCAGAGCCACTCCATATGGCTGCAGTATCTTATCCATGAAACAGAATATGGAGCTTATTTCCAAGAGTTTTTCCTTTTCCATTTGTACAGGTGGGCATTTGTCAATAATAATAATAAAAAAAGAAATTAAAAAGAAAAACTTCCATACCTAGTATTGTGGAAACATTTTGGGGCTCAAAATCCCCTCTTTAATTACTCCTAGAACTTTAAAATATCACCTTCTTGTATCCAAACAATTTTTTTAGAAAGATTATGTCTAAGACTCTAATCCTCCCTTATATACAATCCCCTCTAGAACTAGCCTATCTATACACACTCTTACGAACAATGGCATACATAAATAAAGAGGATTAATTAAACAGAAGCAGCATATTTGTAGAAACCTAATGTTCTTCAACTAAATGTCAAATAAAGAACAAGAAAGCGGCTGCCTACCTCCAAATTGTTAACCTTTATGTATTCCCAAATACGTCTCAAAACCTCTGATTGTGGAACCTCCCTTTCTCCAGTACCAAAAAAGTTAGAAAGTGCTTCAGATATTATCACAAGAGGTGGAGGTGGAGGTGGACCAGGTTCAGTATTTTCAGTTGGAGACTCAACTTCTACCTTCAATTTCTTAGCTCGGCCTGATTCTTCTGCAAACATTTGAGAAGGTGAAAGAAAAGGTAAGGATTTAAGCAAAGGTAACAATAAACCAAAAGAAGTTACATGTTGATTTCATGCCTCATTAGTCATTACATACGTTTAGGTTCAAGTCGGATGATATGTTTAGAAAGCAGTTTATTCATCTTGAACATATCTGTGCAATCTGTTTCAAAGACAACACGTAGGGCATCATCACAAATTATCTTTCTTTTGTTACTTGGATCCTGTAGGTTGTTTTTCCTAATATATGCCCACAGCTGCTTCACAATCTGAACACACAAAGTTGAAAATTTAGTCATTCATACAACAAGGACTACTGTAGGTTACATACATATGCAGAGATAGAAATGAGCGCAAAATATTTCGGGAGTTTGGAATCACAACCTCCGTCCTTGGCAATGCTGGTTCACCAACGATGACCTGAAGTTCAGGTGTAACACCACATACTTTGTTTAGACCCCCTGGTCCACCTTTTCTTTTAGCTGGAGCACTGGATAAAATAATAATAATAATAAAGACTCATTAGGCCAACAGAAAATTCTATCATCTTGTTAATTGTTACAATGTAGATTAAAAGGCAAAAGGTTACACAAATGTGTACACGGTTATTGCTATCAAGAGGAGACACATTGAACAGAAGCTTTCAGCATGGAAAGTGGACTTGCTATTTTCAGATAAAAACTAAATTTAAGGGAAGTACTATAGAGAAGAGACCATTCCGGAAAAGAGGACAGATTGATAACGTTTAATCATATTTAATAGCCAGATATTCAGATGTCTGTCTTGGTAACATATTTTGCTATTGCACTGTCAAATAATAATAAAGTTTCATTAGGCCACAGAAATGGCTTTGTTGGGTTGAGTTGACAAAATAGGACAGCTTTATATTTACTTTCTAAAAAATATGAAATGGTACTAAGCCATTTATAACATGAAGTTATTAATTCAAATTCTTAAGTAGCTAACATCAAAAAAGTTAGCTCAGACTTCAGAGCTTTGAGGATACTCAAGTGGACACTTCCTTATATACCAATTACTTAAAAGATAGACTTTGTAATCCAATTTTACCCATCATGTCTTTCAAACCACCTTAAGCCATGACTTTCAATTAAAAGTAAAGTCCTATTACACAAACCCCGACTTCGAAATTACTGAACTCATTTACAACATTCAAGAATTACCCGAAGCGCAAAATTCCAACGAAAATGGGTTAAAGAAACTACCTTTCTTTCGGGGCATCAGATATATTAGGCTTTAGATCCTGAACATTAGCTTCGGTTTTGACCACCTGAGCTGGCTGCACTTGCGGCTGCCTGAGCTGCGACTGAGTGGGTGGCTTAGCTTGCGGCAGCTGCGGCTGAAAAGGGTTGAGGAAATTGAGGTTGTACTCAGGGCGGTGCAGCTGGTGCTGCTGCGGCGGAAGGGCAAAATGGGGATGAAATTGGGGTTGGGTATTTGGGAATTGTGGGTGATGCTGGAGGGCGAAATGGTCCCTGGGTGGAAGAGGCTGAGGAGGGTGAGATCGGAGGAGGAAATTGATTTGGTCTCTGATAAAGCCAGCCTTTTGTGAAAGGTCTAACCCTAGCTTGGCTTCCAGCTGCTGAACGACGCCGTTGAAGGTTGTGAAGGAGTTGGGGTCCGATTGACGGAGTATCGTCTCTAGACATTTAGCTATTTCATGGTCAGACGCCATGATTTTGCCTTCCCTACGTATATATATTAACAGAAAAATAACGGACTCGACACTCTCTCTCTCTCTCTCCTTTCCCTATTCACTGTCTGTATCTCTCCTCTTTCTCAATCACTCACTCTCTGTCTATCTCTCTCTATAGAACATGTGAAAATGGCTTATTTGCCCTATAACCGTTTGCTTTTGGTATGAAATGAGGGTGAAAATGGTAAAATGCCACCTGTGTATCTGTTTTTTCCTTTTTATAAAATTTAAGATAGAGAAATGAAGGAGATAAAAAGACAAAGAACCTATTAATTGTTTATGATTTTTCTTTGTTTTTCTGATTAAAATCGATTAAAAGTTAATTTGAATTTTGTTGTTTTTTTGGCTTTTTTATTGTCTGAAAAAATGTTTCTAAAGGTAAAAATTATAGTTTTATTTCATCTTTTAAAAGTACATGTTCGTAGTATATGAGTCTAGCTTGCACTAAAATCAATTTATGTGAGTTGAGTTAATTAGTTTAAATTATTAGATATATATACAAAAATGAGTTATACAAATTATTTTGTATAATTACAGAGATATATATATCCAAATTACATCTAAAACACTATATTTTATAAAAAATTTTGTTAAAATAAATATTATATATTTTTTGGGAGTCACAATCAAAAAATTAATTTAAAATGTCTAATTTTCTATCCAATAAACCGATCTGCCAAAACTTATTGCTCATAAAATGCCATAGGTTACAATGCCAAAACATTGCATGATAAAAAAACATTCAAAAGATCTAAATCCTTATATATTCTCATAAATCTTGTGGTGAATAACAAAATTATCATAAATAAGTTTGTCAAGACTGAAAAATTTTGACACCTAAAATTTATTATTATTTTCGAAATCAAAGATACATCGACCAAATATGATAATTTAATAGCGAGTTCTTTCCTTTTAAATCAAATTAAATGTTCGAGTTTATTATAACAAATATAAAGCTAAGCTATTTATGTCAATTTTATGAAATTCTAAAACTTAAAATCAATACAAAATTTAACTTTGACACAAATAAACACAACTGTTGTGAAGTAACAAAAGAATAGTAATATTAATTATCATAATATCGGTTACATTTATTTAAATAAAAGTAAAATAATTGTACATTAATTTCAAAATTTAAAATTCAAAATATGAAAATATATAGTATGTAATTTTTAAGAAAGAAAATGGGATTTTATTATGCTTTTTTAGAAAGGCGAATCATATAGTTGTACAAGGGGGAAAAAATTTGCAAACTATGGCGCAAGTTCTAAACCTACGGTCTCCAACCCCAATTCTTCAACCTCCTTCCTCGTGCCGTCCGGACCCATATCGTATTCGGGCCACCACATCGACCCGCCATCGACAGGGGTTCTACAGCTGGACTTCTCTGCAGCAGAACCTCAAGTGCACCGGCCGATTTTCTTGCCTCTTCTCGAATAATGGCAAGCAGGTACCAAATATTTCTACTCAGCTCAGCAAAGTTTGACTTGTCATATGGTTAAAAGAAAATTTCACTTATTTTAATGGGAAAGTTTCATATGAATCTATTCAATGTGGCTGACTGAATCGAGAAAACCCCCAACTAATAGATACAATTTAGCTGTTTTTGTGAACTGAGAAAAAACCCACCTGACAGAAACAATTTTACTTGTGTGTGAACTGTGAAATACCCACTTGCCAGAAACAATTTTACTTTTTTTTGTGTAAAGTTGGGAGGACCCAACTGAAAGAATTTTACTTGTTGAAAAATGACCCTAGTATTATAATTGATTTAGCTTGTATATATGTTGTGTATTGCCAAAGATTTGACAGAGAGAATTTCGCTTGTGGGTATGTGTTTTTTCCGGGAATTGTAGTTGTGTTTGTGTGTGGAACAAAAATTCTGATCGTGTGTGTTTGAATTGAGGAACCTCAACTGGCAGGAACCAAATTAGCTGATAATGCAAGATTTGGTATTTTGCAGAAATGGAAGTTCAAACCAACTCCAATTCTTGCTACCTAAAACATCCTGAATGTTTTGAAGAATTTGAGCTTTTCTTATTTTGCTACTATGGACTGTTCCAAGTTTTCTACTTCCTCCGATAATAAGAATAATAAGTTCATATAAACTATAAAGAGTAGTAGATGTGTGTTGTGTGCTGTTTCTTGATCTACCCACCCTACCTTAGTGTTCACTACTGATAGGCCCTCTGATGTTGTATACCATGTATAGATTGTTTAATTTACTCCCTTTGTGCTCTTTTCATACCTATGTATCATGTTTTAAAGCTTGTTCTTTATCTTTTCTAATGTGCTATATCTTAATTCTTAACCTTGTTTAAATTTCTAATCCATGTAGATCTTAGCTGCCCAAAATATGAATGGCTTACGGTGAGCCAAGATCAATGCATGGTGTGATAGAATTATAACTCACTACTCACTAGTTATTTCATATGCTCCCAAAATCTGAATAAGACCCCTTTGCTACGGAGTTTTTGCTATTGAGTGTTTGGATATGGTTTTCTGTTTGTTTGGTTGTTTGGGTATTACCACAATTAGTGGGGGGTGGGGGGGGGGGGGGTGGGGGGGGTTTCCCTGATTCATTCCTTGTTCAGGAGGAAGAAAAGGGTAAAGGTATCAGGGATATCTTTCCATTATGTAGTTTTAAGAGTCTTGGTAAGAGGATGTGGATCAGCATAGGGAAATTCAAGTATTCATTGGTCTGTCTGCTGCATTATTAACAGAAGATGAGAAGAGGCTTGTCCTGATTCTTTTGAGTCTTATTTCTTGCTTTGGAAAAAAATTTGGGATTTTAATTATGTAATTTTTTTATTAAAAAAATGAGAAGAAAGCAATGGAGAGCATGCAGAGTGGAATTAAGATAATAGGAGAAGAAAGAAGAAATATGGAGGAAGCCTACCATTACAATAAATCGGAAGAAACACTATAATAGAAGCTTTCTATCAAACTCTCACGCCATAAATCAAAATTAGAATTACAACACTTTTTCAGTATTACACTAACCCAACAATTATTAGGACTGGCATTACAGTGAAAATATAACTTTAATCTTGAACCACCTTGGCATCTTATACAAAATTAATTCTAATACACATGCACTACGAAGTACGCTTTTTGTGCACCAAAGACGGATTTATGATCATACAATGGATACTTTTCTTGGTTTAGATTTCTAGATTGTTTTACTTCTTTATCCAAAGTAGGAGGCTTGAGTATAAATGATAAAAAACTTTTGCTTGTTATGTTTATTATCTTTCCATTCACAAGAGTGACAATATCAGTATCTCACTTGGTAAGAAGTTGGTTAAACCTCTACAAACATGAATTCGGATAAAATAATCAATCTGAGGGTAAACTTCTAAATGTTTGTATCCCTGGAGTTTTTGGTGTCAGGATGGCTGAGGGATGACCAAGTACTGAACAAATTATGCTTTAGATAGAATGGAAAAGACTGGCAACTATTGAAGCTAACCTCAAGAAGTTAGGGTATGATTTGTGGAGCTGTGCAGTCAAAATACATGTGACATAGAAATAAAAAGAAAGCAAAACATTTGATAAGGGTTTTTTTGGTTCAAGAAAAAAAGACAAATACATATGACATGGAGGCTTAATGAATTAAAGTGCAAGATATATTTCATTTTGATTTTTGCGATGAGGCTTAATTTCTCAGTTTGATTCTGCCATTTGTTTTCTTGCATTCTTCATTAGTTCCTTTTTTTCACTATGCTTCATGGGATTTACCTTAGCACATCTCATGTAACAGGAGCAGGCCAGGAAAGCATTAGAAAGTGCACTTGGCGGGAAAAAAACCGAGTTTGAGAAATGGAACAAAGAAATCAAGAAAAGGGAAGAAGCAGGAGGCGGAGGTGATTCAGGTGGAGGAGGTTGGTTTAGATGGTTTGGTGGGTCCAATGATGACAATTTCTGGCAGGAAGCACAGCAAGCGGGTCTCACTATCCTAGGCATTATTGTCATGGTAGGCAGTTCAATCAGCTCCGTTTTTTTACCTTGTTGAACGTTTATTTGTGTATAATTACCTCTCTCTCATGCAGTTTCTTTGAATTCTATTCTTTAACAGTACTTGATAATTGCTAAAGGCGACGTGATACTTGCAGTCTTCTTCAACCCCTTGCTGTTTGCTTTGAGGGGAACAAGGAATGGATTAACCTTTGTAACATCAAAGATTCTTAAAACGGTATCTCCATCTACTCACGCCAAATTTCATAGCATTCCCAGGGAGGAAAACTATACTCCTGTTTCTGCTAAAGAGAGCGTTGTGAGAAAATGGGGAAGTGATTGATGGCGGTGTAAGGGGTTGAAAGTTGAAACATGTCGTCTTGGTTCCCAGTTTGTTGTTTATGGCATTTGCCATTATAGTCATCAGAAATGCCCAAGTTGTAGAACATATGATAATTTTAGAGTTTCATGAGCATTATTAGTTATTACTTATCTTCAGATTGCTAGATAACATGGTATTAATTTTTTAAGCTCCTTTGTTTGGTTATTGACTATATCAATCCCTGATCAGACTTGGCATAAACTAATTCCAAAATTTGATTTCGGAATTAACAAGTACGGAAAAACATAAAGAATGAAACATAGCCCACGGGAGTTGTCCTAATATCGTTGGCATGATTGGATTGGACCACGAAATTAGCATTATTCATTCACTAGGTTCCGTTCACATGCATAAGAACAATCAAAATGGGTCCAATTAATTATTCCAATTATTTCCTTGTGACTCCTCCGAAGTCCAAGTTCAATTTTACTTGGAATTGATAAATGTAATTTAATTTTCTAATTTCAATCATATACGTTCTGAATAATTTCAAAAATGATGTTATTAGAATAAATATATTATTAATTATATTTTTAAATTATTTTAATGGTACTCCCTCTGTCGCTTTTTATTTGTCTTTTTAGAGAAATTTTTGTTTCTTTTTATTTGTTGTCAAGGCAACATTAAATATTTAATTTCTCATATTATCCTTTATGATTAAAGATTAATTTATTTTCTCTCATCTTCTAATAAATTTTAGAAGGTTAATATTGAAATTTTATACTCAATTTAATTCATCACACAAAATATTAATTGTATTTTTAATTTATATACATAACCTCAAAACGTCAATTAAAAAAGAAAGAAAAAGTACGGTTTATATGGGAGTTATTATTCTAATAACGTAATTTTCGCTCAAATATTACCAAAAACATACATGACATGAGCCAAGAACACAAACTAAAAAAAACAAAACTTACATTGATATTTATTTCGTCATGTGAACCTTAAAAGAAACAACCAAACACGTATAAGGTGGTGTTTGATAAATATGTAAATGATTAGTATATATCTTAATAAATTAGATTATTTAGGTGAAATATTATCTAAATTTTTAAAAAATATTTGATAATTAAAAATATAAAATATCTAAATGACTTTTAATTTTAAAATTTAAAATATTTGAAATTGACTTTTTAAAAGTCAATAATAATATTTAAATTTGAAATGGAGGGAGTTCAATATTTATAGAGGTTCCATAAATTTAAAATTTTCATGAGGAGGCAACTCTTAATGATTTAGATTTATTTCTTATTCTTACCGATTAAAAATAAAATTTTACCAAACAACCCTTATTGATTCAAATATGGAGGTGTTAAGAAGTAGATACTCTCTCTCTTGCACATACAATATGATGTTTTAGAATTGTGTAAAAATTAATAAAATATATAACATTAAATATAGTTTTAATTGTCTATAGACTATAATATCCTTTACCATATACATATCTCATTCTCTATCTCTCATTTGTAGTAACATTTTCACTTGAAGGATAATTTTAAAAAAAATAGTGATTAATTCTCCTAGATTTTATAAAATATTATATTATAAGCTCTTCTTGGTGGATATAAAAATTGGATATGAATGTATTTGAACTTTATCTATTTATATTTTATCTACCATTAAAGGATCAAAATATAATTAAATAAAATTTAAATATACTCATCCCTGAAATAGTGTTTTTGTGAGTATTATGGAAGAACGAAGGAGTATAAACAAAGACCACCTAATTAACGTACGTAACGGTTAGTCAGAAAGTTTTTATCAGCTGCAAGTGAGTGCATGTATAATGAGGATGAGGGTCAAAAGGGGTGCGTTATCTTCTTCCCCACTCAATCCTAGCTGTCACAAGTCTCCTCGAATCATGCTCTTCGTGGAAACCTAGTGCACTTATTAGTGACCTTCACGATCTCACCACCTCTCTCATATTTATTTCAATTTATTGGATCACCATAACTCCATTTCCTTCTCTTTATCAAATTCCTCAAAATTTTGATCTTCTTCTTGGTATCTTTTTCTTTTTTAGAAGATTTATCCTTTGTGGGTATTCTTGTTTTTTAATAAAAAGTTTAATTGTTTACCTAATATCTTGGATTCTTTGACCCAACTAGGAAAAAAAAATTCAATCTTTTACTGTATCTCACTCACTGTAATTATTATTATTATTATTATTATTATTATAATAGTGTTATCTGGGGTGTGCCCATTTTTTATGGTTCATCTTTTTATACTAGGGAGAATCCTTGGAGTAGTTTTCAATTAATTATTGTGTGTGTTTTGCTTCTCTTGGTTGTCCCATTATATCTGTCATTCCTTATCTTCCATTTGGTGATGTGGGTGAGGCCAGTTATTGAATTTGCTTCTTGATTGGGTTGTTGAATGAGCTTTAATTGATGTCTTTGGCTGTTGGAGTTGTTTCCAGTTCTACTTCCAAAAGCATGGGTTTTGATGAAAATAACAAGGAGGGTGCTAAAGAAACCGACACTAAAGTTGGTAATAATAAAATAGGGGCAGAATCAGAGATTGAAGATGGGGAAATAGGGGAGGAGAAGATAAGCAGAAAGATGAGTGAGAGCTCTATATATGCCCATGATCAGGAGGAGGAGGATGAAGATGTTGAAGGGAAATTACAATTGGGTCCTCAGTGCACCCTCAAAGAGCAGTTTGAGAAAGATAAGGTTTGTTCTTTGGCAATTAAACCAGCATATTTTCCTTTTTTTTTTGTTTTCTCATAAATTGAGGTTTTGTAATTTCCCTTTGATTCTAACAATGTCTACTTTACTTACATGTTTATGGGTGAAATTTGAGAGTATAGGATGATGAGAGCTTGAGGAGGTGGAAAGAACAACTTCTTGGGAGTGTGGATATCAACTCTGCTGGAGGTAATTATTCATCTTTTAGCTCCTATTCTTTGCTCTATGAACTTTGTTTGATGGCTGAGAAAATTGAAATAAAATGTATAAAAAAAGGAGAGATTTTGAAGCCCCTGTTTGTTTTTCTATCTACACTAGTCAATTGCTACCACAATTCTGACTTTGTTTTAGAAATTTTTATTGAAATTGTAACCTCTTCCAAGAACACTTTTTGTCTAAGGATGACAAGCATTGAAGGAAGGTGAATTTATCATGAAATGACCGTATTGAATTTCATTAGGGCTTAAAGTTTGAGTCTTGGCATAGTTTCACACATTACTGTAGATACCATCAACTTTAGGCCAGTGATTTTTAATGCACTTTGACCGTCTGATAAAAATGATTTAGAAAACTTTTGCTGATGGGAAATTTTGAATTTGGACATCTGTTCACACATTTATAGTAATCCAGTGTTTTTTTTCCCAATAATACTGCTTCAGAAGGCATGAATTTTAATACAGTATTTCATTTGAAATTCTTTGTCTACTGTACTTATAGTTACCATTTTTTGGGATTTGGGATCAGTAGACAGCCAGGAATGTTTTATGATCAAGTACGGGAAACTATGGGTTTAATACACTATTTACTTGTTAGGAAAAAGGGTTCAATACACTATCTTAAGTTGTTTTGGTTGGAAAACGCCCTTTATAGAGAATGAATGTCCAAAGTCCTAATAAGTGATGCAAATCACATGGTATTTGACCAGAAGTACCAATATGTTTAATGATTTTTGGACTATTGTTTAAAAGCTCAACTTTTGACTGCTAACAGCAGCATTTTTAATGTGAAATTGGGCTCATAATGGTTACATTTGAAGTGTTTTCTCGTCTGAGGTTTAAGAAGCAACATATATTGTAAATTACTTAAGACATAACTGAACCTCAACCTCATTCTCCAGACTCTTGAATGAAAAAAACTAATGCCACTATGACTTTTTAAAGTTCAGGGTAGTAAGTTCCAGTTGCTGCATCCGAATGGATATTGCAGTGTGGAAAGTTCAGAGAGTTTAGATAATCAAATTTTACACCCCAAAAGCCTGATTTTCTTTTTCCTCTATGTAAAATCCCAGTAACATATGTTTGGAGACGGCATTCTGCGTATAATTAATTATCTTTTGTATAAACAGTAAGTCTGTGATTTCTAACAGGAAAACTTTCAATTTATTATCTAATAATTTTATTACTACATTAATATTGTAGATACTCTGGATCCAGAAGTTAAAATTTTGAGTCTTGCAATTAGATCCCCTGGTAGATCTGATATCTTCCTTCCAATTCCCGAGTCTGGAAATCCAAAAGGCCCATGGTTTACGTTGAAAGAAGGGAGCCCTTACAGCCTAATGTTCACTTTCCAGGTCTTTAATAATATTGTATCAGGTCTCAAATACCGTAATACAGTTTGGAAAACTGGTCTTAAGGGTATAGTACTCTCTCTCTCTCAGAAATTGTTGATTTAAGCCAAAAGATCATTTTATTGGATTTTTTTCTTAACTTAATCTTCGTTGATAGTGGACAGCACAAAAGAAATGATTGGAGCATTCAGTCCTCAACAAGAGCCTTATACGCACGAAATTCCTGAAGAAACAACCCCTTCTGGCATGTTTGCAAGAGGGTCCTACTCAGCTAGATCAAAGGTAAGTTCAACCATAATCCCTTGCCTGTTTACCTTCTCTAAAACAAATAAAGCTGTAAACTGTAAAATATATTAATCAACATTCCTAGATTTTGTAATCATTATGCTTCTGTTCATATGCCTCTGTCCAGAAATAAGAGTTTCATTTGACTTTTTGATAGGTTTACCAACCTTGGACACACTTGGGCATTTTCTTAACACTCTGCCCCTTACACTACAAGAGTCTTATTTACCCTTTTTTTCCTTTTGCAAAAAAGTGTCATCTTTCTATTAGTAGTAATATAAAATGACACGATGCCCTCAAGTTCGTGATATGTCATATCGTGTCACCACCACCACTAACTACAAACTTATTATTTTTAGGGGTAAGGCAAAATGCATTTTTAATACTATTTATAATTTTTGTGGAACGGGGGTACTAAAAATTGTGACTAAATTTAGTTATTTGGGAAAAATTGTTGGACAGTAACTAGGTTTATGGGCAGAAAATAGTTAAAAACTCGAGACTGCATTTCGAAACGGTGGTAAAGTTTTTTTATGACACTATGAATTGAACTCGCCCTCCTTATATACCAAAAACCTTTATTGTATCCTGTCTGGCTTGTTTGCATTTGCTAATAACTAATCTTAGCATGTTAGAAGGGACCACCATCTGCCATCATTCTAGATAAGAAACTTTTCTGTAATGCTTGATTATGGTTTCACTACCTTTTCACAGTAATGGCTCTGAGGCAGTAGTGTCTAAAACTTGTGGAATTCCCCTGGAATGGAATTCAAATTGCTATTGTTTGAACAGAAAACATTGGATTCTTTTTCTTGTTAAGAAAGTTCTAACATCATCATTTCCGCCCTATTAAATTTCCTTGTTTCTTTTTTTCTTTTCTTTCTCTGGTTACAGTTTCTTGACGACGACAACAAGTGTTACTTGGAGATCAATTATACCTTCGATATTCGGAAAGATTGGCAGTCAGCTTAGATTGAGACTTATCACACCTTAGACTATATTCATTTTATCTCTTGACTATCTATGTTAATCCTACTTGAGATTTGCTAGGAATTAAAAGGAACCCAAAAAAAAGTAAAAAAATTATTCATTTGTTTAATGTTCTTTAACAAAGTTGAGCTTGGCCACGCTCTCAGATTTGTGCATGTATCAGTACTATTGCAGTTTAGATATAGGATTTGCTTTGTTAATGATGATGTATTTGGTGACTACTAATGATTTGTTGAAAGTGTATTCTTCTTCTTTCATCAATGTGATCTGCTCAAGTTAAACAAAGCAAACTTCTCTTAGCTTTCCCCTTTAGTCTCTTTTGTGCTAGGTTTCTTTCTTTTCCTTTCTTTACTTTTCTTTTCATTTGGTCCATTGGTTTTATTATTTCTCTGCTATGTTTATGAATATGAAGCATGTATTTAATCTCTGTTAGTATACGGTTAATACACTGAATTATTTATATATATATATATAGGGAGTTGATATTTTCACAAGATCTTTCTCTCACATAGGTGTAAATTCTTATATATATATATATATATATATATATATATATATATATATATATAACATATCAAGCTCTCAAGTTACTATAAGGGAAGTTTAACTAAAAACTAATTATAAAGATAAAAATTGACTTTCTATGTTTATAGCGACGGAAAAAATCGTCCTGGATTGCTTTTTAGTCCCTTCTATGTTCGGATTAGAGATTTGACAATTAATATATATATATTTTTCATATATATATATATATATATATATATATATATATATATATATATATTTAATTATCATCTTTACATGGGCTCAGTTGAAATTGAAAACCCCACTGTTATAATTTTAAACTTTTTTTCTTATCTTTTCAAGTTATGGGATGATGATTAATGATGATATGCCTTGAGTGTAGACAGAGGGAGGATCTCATGGGGAGCAACACCTTGCTTCTTTATTTCTTTTACACTCTCCTCCCGACAAGAAAGAATCGGTCTAACTAAGCTCCCTCTCACACTCATTGACCATCTTTATAAATTAGATTCTAGCATGTTCTAAGGCAAAATAAAGTACATAATCTAAAATTAATACATTTTTTTTTTTTGCCAAGTATTAATACATTTTTCATTGTAGAATAATATACATAAATCAAATTTACAAAAGGTAGTTGATAATGGTATAATAAAAATGAAGAAGAAAAACATGAATAGTGAGTGAGTATCACATCAATGTTGAAATATAAGTTTCCATTATAAATGCTTTTGTATATCTGTGTATAGATCTATCACATTAACAATTGATCCTCCATTGTTGAGCTCTAAATAAAGATGTTGAAGGGGAAGAAGAGGAATGGAAGGAGAAATTTACAACTATGTAATGGTATGGGCCATAGTCTTGGCATCTCTCTGCTACTCTCACAAGTCACACCATAGCAAAAGGTAAAACCGGATTAGTTGCTATTCTCCCAATTTCTTGCGTCTTTGTATCTTTCTTCCTCTCAATCTCACCAGCATTAATCTGGGAATTGTTTCATGTTTTTTCATAGCATGCCTATCCAGCCAATTTCAAGCTCCTCCTTTATTTTCCGACCCACCAATCCCCTTGACCCAGCCGTTTTATTCCCTTACTAGTTTGTCTTCCCATCAAGGTCCAACAACCAAATCAAGAATCCAAACAATACCCATCTCAAAAATCAAGAGACTACCCATTTCAAGAATCTAAAGAACACCCACGTCAAGAATCCCAAAAATATCCATCTCAAAAAAGGCTACAAATCGCTTTTCAATTATGTAATCCCCAAAAAAATTTGTTGCAAATAATTTGTCTTTGGTATATAACTAATAAAAAACTATCTGTGGACGTGAAAGTTGACATGAAAATTTGACATGATTGTATTTAAATTTCACCTATTTGTATTTTGACCCTCAATAGGAAAAAACACAAATAGGTGAAATTAAAATACACTTATATCCAATTTTCATGTCCGCGTAGTCGCATAGAAGAGTTCTAACTAATATTGTGTGTCCTTAAATGTGAATTTGGGAAAATTGAGTAAAAAGTGTAATTGATGGATCCTAATTCGCAAGAGAGTAAAGAGTCTAAATGGGTTAATAAGTATGATGTAACCTCAACCTAATAATAGGTGTGTGTTGTGCTTTACACAGGTGATGAATTGATGTAAGATGGATCGTAGAATTCCCGCTTTACTTATTCTCCATTGTTTTTTATTTGGTTATTCCCCATTGTTTTTTTTGTTCAATTTCCTTTTTGTCATAATTTTTTTTTATCGTATCTGTAAAATATTCATCATATCACCACTAAAAATGATCCTAATATAAGAATAAATAAATTTCAACGTCATTGAACTTGTAAGGTATTGAAAGATCATGTGTATTTCACTGTTCAAAATTCATAACATACTTTAGTAGTTGGAATTATAATAAAATAGACACCTTCATTAAGAAATTAATTAAAATACGAAGTTATATTAACAAGTCCATCTCCATAGAGTTGATTTTATAACTACTAAGAATTCTGAACCTGAAGGCTGAATCATCAAGAAAGTCTCCTTGATAATGAGTAAGTAGGAGCATAAGAGCCAGCTACAAACACCAAAAAGAGTAGCTTGCATGTCATTAATCAAGAATCTGCCGGTTGATTAACTCTTAGACATGTATCACTCTGGCATGATCAAGAAGAAGAAAAGAAAAAAATTGATGAAAAATAATCAAGAAGATCAATGCTCCTTCACATAGTATGGATGTGTTGACCATGTGTGAAATTTTTAAAGTTAATAGTCATTATCAAGCCACTAATGTCTATTGAATCAACTCCGTGTGATATGGCTGTCTAATAAATTATGAAGCTTGGTAAAGGAGATGGACAGTTAATTATTTTTTGAGAATTGATGTTTCTACGGATAAATTTGATAGTTCCACAAATTCCTCTTAACGTGAATACTAAGTGGGATCCACCTTCATGCGAGATAAGACATTGTGGAACAAACACTTTCACTTGTGGAAATATAAATTTTCTATTTCTTTTATAAAGTCAACAACACTTGCTATAAACAAAAAAACATATTATCAATCTCATTCATTCTCCATTGTTGAATTGTGGAGAGAAAAAATCAGAAAAATGGAAGGAGAAATAAACAAGTTTGTGATGGTATGGATCACAGTCTTGGCATCCTTGTGGTATTGCCACACCATAGCTAAGTTCATCCCAAAAGGTACCACTAGATTCTTAACTATTTTTCCAATTTCATGTCTTTTTGTATTGCTTCCACTCAATCTCACCTCAATACATCTCGGAGGTGTAACCTCATTCTTCATAGCATGGCTAGCCAATTTCAAGCTCCTCCTATTCGGCTTTGGGAAAGGCCCATTATCATCCAACCCACTAATCCCGTTGTCCCTTTTTATCCCCCTAGCTTGTCTGCCCATCAAAATTCACAACTCAAATCAAGAGTACCCATCTTCTCAAAAAATCCCCGGAAAGGGACATAAATCTGGTTTAAATTATGTTATCAAGATTTTACTCTTAGCTTTCTTGATTAAGGTTTATGATTATAAAGATTATTTGCATACAAAATTCATATTGCTGCTCTATTGTTTTCACATATACTTGAGTCTAGAATTGTTACTAGCCATGTTTGGTACCCTAGCCCGAGCACTAATCCACGCAGAGTTGGAGCCACAATTTGATGAGCCTTACCTCTCAACCTCCTTACAAGATTTTTGGGGCAAAAGATGGAATCTTATGGTCTCTAATATCCTACGCCCCACTGTATTTGATCCTGTCCGATCCATTTCTACCCTTTTGATCGGACGGAAGTGGGCCACGCTTCCCGGGGTATTTGCTACATTTTTTGTATCCGGTCTGATGCATGAGGTAATTTTCTATAATTTTGGAAGACAAAAGACAAGGTGGCAAGTTATGTGCTTCTTTATTATTCATGGGGCCTCTTTGGCTATAGAAATCGGACTAAAAAAAGCCGTGAACGAAAAATTCCGGCTGCCGCCAACGGTGTCGGGACCTCTGGCGGTAATGTTTGTCGTGGTCACTAGCTTTTGGCTATTTTTTCCTCCATTTTTAAGGGGGAAGGCTGACATGAAAGCATGTACTGAGTCGCTTGCTTTTCTTGAGTTTGTTAGGAGTGGTAAACTAATTAGCCCAAATGATATAACTTGCCCATATTTGTAATACTTTGTAGGGTATATGCATGAAGTAAGAAAGCAAAGTCCTCTCGGAATTACTTTGTAAAATATGAATTCGGTTATCATAAAGTTAACTTCATTATAAGTTGATCAATTGACCAATACATTACTGACACTGACACGCAAAGAGATAACCTTCGAACCTGCGATGCTATATATGAAATGTCTTTTTGTTTTTTTCTATTGCAAAAAAAATGTGATTTGTATATCCTTTTGCTTTTGCTTTTCTCATAAAGCCTCAAGGTGCATGTGATTAGAACATCATCTTTTTGTGCCAAAATGGGGTCCAATAAATGGGCAAAATTTGACTCGGTGTACTTCAATTATTTTTTGAGTAAATTTTTTTGAATGTTGGCTAAGTTTCTATTTTTTTTGAATTCAAACTTTAGTACCAGAAAATGTGAGGAATGCGTTCTTAAATTAATTTACATCCTAAATTTAAAAAAAAAAAAGAGGAGTAAATTCTTTTGAGACTAATCTCCCATTTGAATCTTAAATTTTAACCCTAAAATCAATTTACATCCTAAATTTTGAGTTTCAAAATAATTTACACCCTCTACATCAAAAAAAAAAAAAAAAAACATTGTAAGGCGTAAAGGTTAATGTGAAAGATACAAATTGATGCTTTTAATTGAAAATAAAGTTTATTCTCTCCCTACCATGGGAGTCTTGTAGAACTAAATATTTATGGTCCAATCAAAGTTCTGGGCTTTGGAGTTTGAACTACCCTCCAGCCCCATTTTTTCATGACTAAAAAAGAAATTCCATTTTTAATACATTAAAAATGATGCAAAACTCTATATTAGCTCATAACTAAAAGTTGTTAAATTTAGTTAGGAAATTTACAATTTTACAACATTTTTTTGATATTTTCACATAAAAAATGTCGTTATAAATGTATAACAATCTCTATATGATTTATAGCGATGATTTTTATATGAAAATATCATTTTCTGTTGTGAATTTATCAGTTTCTATTCATTTACTCCTTCCGCCCTTAAAAAAAAAAATCATTTATTAAATCTACAAACTTTAAGTATATGTTTAATTTTAAATTTACTAAATATTTAGCTTAATAACGGCATGAAGACAATAAAATTATGGTTATAAATTAAAAGGTATTGCATCATTTTGTAAAGCAAAAACCATTTGCTAGGTCTCAATTGCGAGCTTATCTTTTAAATGAAGAATATGCATGCAAGCAGTCAATGGTGGAATTTGGAAAAGATTAATATACATATATTCTTTTTAATACAAACCGTAAAATATATTAAAACAGTATTTGGACCGTTTTCTTAATAAAAAGAAGAAGTAATATTAGGGGTATGTTTGGACCAATAACATGTACTATTACTTTATAAGTTATTAGTTTATAAATGTATCTTTAATTTAAAATAAAAGAATTACATATTCATAATTAATTTTTAAATAGATAAAAATTATGTGACAATAATACATGTAATGATAGAGAAGATTAGACGGGAGATATGAATTCGCAAGACACTTCTTTTTAGAATTCGTATTTCTTGCGAGTGGACTATTTTATTTTTTTAAAACTTTTTCAATATATGATAACAACTTAGTCTTTTGTCTGGCCTATTAGCTCAATTGCTTAGAGTGTCGTGCTAATAACGCGAAGGTCGCAGGTTCGAGACCTGCATGGGCCATTTTCTTTTTTATTTTACTTTTATATAAAATAAATTGAGCAAATAGTTCGGACTCGATTGAAGCTCGACTCGAAATATAAATGATTCAAATATGATCAAATTTTAAAATTCAATAAATTATTTGAACCTCTTTAAATTATAATTTTTTATTGATACTCAGATTATATTCGTTCGAAAAATTCAAATTGCTCGTTCGGGCTCGATTCGAGATCAAATAGTTAAACAAGTCTCAATCAAACTTTGTTTTATACTCGATTAATTTTGAGAACTGAACAACTTAATACCTAGCTCGACTATATGTTCATTTACACACTTACTTTTAAAATTAGTGATTCTAGAATCTAGACCCAAAATAAGAGACTTAATTTAGGGTCCTTTACATAAGTATACAACAAATAGAAAATAATTACAAAAAAAGTGCATCAACTAAATAATTACAAAAAGAATGTAATTATTACAAAAATAGTACAATTCACATTAATAAGGAAACCTAAAATCAAGGATAACTAATAATTCAAATTCAAATTCAAATTCAAAAATACAAATCCATTAATTTAAGGAGAAAACTACTCCACTTAATTTGACAGTTACCAAAATAACCAAAAAAATTCAAAAATCACGTCGCTAATTTTCGAATCGATTTAAAAACAAAAAGGAAACTTCATAGATCATCAGAATCAGAATAAAAAGGAGCAATCGAGAAGAAGCATAATCAAGAATAGACCTCGCAGAGAAGAAGTCGAGTGGCCGTGACTTGATGGCGGTAAAGCCATGAAAGTGCAATTAGGGAGGCGGGTTTCTTCGCTGGCTTCGGCTTAAGTTTTGGGCGGCGAGGTGGGTTTGCAGGAGGTCAAGGTGGTGGTGGGTTGGGGACGTGGAAGGAGTGGTGGAGGTGGTGGAGGAGAGAAAGAATGGGGTGGTGGGGAAGGATTTGAGGAAAGAGAAATGGTGGGGTTGTTGGTTAAGGAATTTGATTGGGTAGATTTGGGTGAGGCTAGCCAAACCTTCAAGAAATGGATATTAACCCTTCATACCAAAGTAACTAATTCGCTTTTATTAAGTTACCAATTTATTTTGAATGTGATGCGAGTTGGTAGCCTAAACCTTCGTTCGTTGGTTGCCAAACTTTCAAACCAAAGTAACCAATTCATACCGCAGTGGAGGTAGATTGGTTACCTTGTTATAAAGGTTTAGTTATTTTGGTATAAAAATTTGACAACCAACTACTTCGATTTGGCGGTTTGGCTACCAAACTACATCACATTCAAAATAAATTGGTAACCTAATAACATCGAATTGGTTACTTTGTATTTAATATTCGCAACCAACCGCACTTTAAAAAATTATCAAACAAAGCCTCGCTTTTAATCAAGGTAATCAATGTTGTAGCCCAAGACCCAAAGACATCTTACTTCATCATCATTTCTCCGCTTTGCATGGCCTCCTTCCTTTCTCTCTCATTTGAGCCTCATGCGTCTTCTTCCTTTTCGCCAAAAACTCATTGTCCATGACCTTTTATTGCAAATAGCGCTTTGTCTCCATTAGTTCAAAGAAGATATACTATACCGATATCTCCACCTCCAAGCTTCTTCAATAAATTGAAATGTCCCAATCCTAGAAATCCATACCGCTTCAGAACATCTTTGGATGGCCTCCCACCTCAAATCCTTTCGACATGTGAGGTCTGCTGTCAAACTAGATTCACCGAGATTGCTATCCTCACTAAGGCTAGTGCTACTATCGAACTCACCGATGCTACTCATCGAGCTCGTGAGAGTTTCCCATTTTCTCCAGTGATTTTGGGTACTTGTTAGTTTTTGCAACAAGTGCTAAATTACAACTTATTAAAACACTCAATTAAATTAAAGGGATAAGAATACACTATTTTTGTAAATAAAAAATTACCTATGCACTAGTTTGTAAATAATTTATGAGTGCACTATTGATGTAATTATTTTTAAAAATGTATTAGAAAATGTAATTGTCCCCTTAATTTATGCCATGAATAGGCCAGAATTTTGGGAAAAGAATCCACCACTAGGCCCATACTATCCATTGGGTCCAGTATAGTGGACTGGTCCATTATCAATTAAATTCTTCATATACAAAACAACTGTTTCGGGTTGCCTACTTTGCATAGCAGCTACTGGCTCCTTGAGATGTTATATAATCAAAGAGCTCTTTTACAGATTCCGGATTGAAATCGAAATGGGATTCTCTGTAACAACCCTCATCTTCGCAATTGTGGGCGTAATTGCAAGTCTTTCAGCCAGAATCTTCTTCAACAAAGGCCCCTCTGCCAATCTGTATGCACAGTTTCTTTAATGAACATCTTACTGTTGTCTACTTTTGTTAGATTGATTGATCTATGTGAGAATTAACTAGATTATAATCGTTTGGATTATTTTTTCTTTAAAATGGGTCTCATTTTGTTAGGAAAAGTGATTTACTTGTTTATAAGTAGGTAAATCCACAGACAGCAGATGCATACTCATTTTCTGGTTTTGCATAACTTGTTCCTCGATTTAAAATTATGATTGATTATTCATATTTGTCCCCCGTTGTATGTTAAAGTTCAGGTTTTTTCTGATTTGGATAAGTTGACTGAGTTGATGATGATGATGATGTTTCTTACACTATTGCTCAATTTCAATGATCCTACTGGATTATCTATATATTCCATCTTATTACAGTTTTATATCTTGTACATGTGGATGGAGTACTGCATGTGCATCTTAGTAGTAGGATTTTACAAACTAGTTTATGTTATGGTTAAGCATCCTATAGAGGTTGGGGTAAATGTTTTTTACCTCACTATACTTTAGGTCTACTTACAAATGCCTAACTATACTTTTTTTTTTTTTTCATTTCAATCAACTAACTCAACTTTTGTTTTCTTTCATAAATTTGAAATTCCTTCTTGATAGTAAAGTTTTTAAGAGTAAATTGACATGCCAATGCCACGTAGGCACATAATCCTAGTTGTAAGGTTTTTTTAACACGTCAGCTTTAACCCGCCCAATAAGACCCACCCACCATCCATAAATACCCTATCCATAACCCACAATCTAATCAATACCCACCCACTAACAAGACTATATTTGATTTATTATGATTTTCAAATCAAACATAAGTGTTTTTGCCAATAATCAATCTACCCAAAATTGACAAACAAAGAGTATTTTAATTTCTTCCCCAAGCTGAAGCGCAATTTCTCATAAGCATGCAAGGAAAATGACAAGATCAAATGCCAAAAACTTCTCTGTTAGATCTAACTCTAAAACTAAACCAAAGAATGAAAAGAAGAAGAAGATGAAGAAAAAGAGGAATAGTACCTTAGATCGGGGCAACGATTATTTCAAGATCTAAATGGCAACCACTTATTTTGCTGCATCGATTATATGGGAGTCACTGACTGTGCATGGAGACAATTTTCTATATATACCCTCCTTTTTTCAATTTCAAGAGAACTTTTCTATTTTGATCTTGTTTGTTAGGTATTCTAGTGATTTATAGGTTGACTATCCCTTCTTGGTTGTCGACTACTAGTGTTTTTAGTATTTGGGTTTCATGTACTAAATTGGATGAGGAAGATGATGAATAGTGATGGTGGTGCTAGGTTAGAGAGAGAAAGGGAGAACTCTTCTTGTTATAATATGGATTGACAAATTTATGTTTGGTCCGCGACCTTATTGTTGGTTGTGATTCTTAATTCATCACTCATGTTGGTGGCGGTAGTGTGGTAGCTGCGGTGGAGGCATGGTAGTGGTGGTGGTAGTGGAAGAGAAGATTGAAGGTGGAGATGGGTTTGTTTAATTTGTTTTAAGTATAATATATTACTAAATTATTAATATACATAATATTTGCTTTCAATAATTAATAATTATTTGCCTAACATATATAAACGTTTATGTTAATAAAAATTTATTTTGAAAATATTTTAAATTTTATAATTTTTATAATTTCCGTAATTATATTTGTTATTAATTATATAACAAACATTTGCTTTTAATTAACAAAATAACTCTTTTTATTTTTTAATTTCTTCCATGTATTTTTTGCTAAATTTTATGATTTATTTTATTATAATTTTCTTTCATTTTCCCCTTAATTTCCTTTCATTTCCACTTAAGCTTGGCTACATCATAAATGAGAGTTTCATGTCAGCTTTCTCTCTCATATGTGGAATCACATTTGGCCAACCGTTGAAAGTCAACATGATTTAACGGATTTTGTAACGTTTTGCAAGAAAACAAAAGTTGAGTTAGTTGTTTGTAGACTGTAAAAGAAAAGTATCGTTAGGCGTTTGTAAGTGAACCTAAACTATAGTGAGGTAAAAATCATTTAATCCTATAGAGGTCTGCACCCATCAAATTTTAAGGTTCCTCCTGATCTCAAATAGGTAGAAGTATAGCAAGAAGTGTGATGTGTATATATATATATATATATATATATATATATATATATATATATATATATATATTAAGTTAGTTTCTACTTATTTTGAAACTTAAGTTTGAATTTTGTGTATGTGCTAGATATTTACATGGCTCTAATCTGATATCAGTTTTGCAGGTTCAACCTAACATTGGTTATGACTGCAACAGTTTGTTACTGGATGATGTAAGCTACCTCTATGCTAATATTTATACATCGCTTTATAAATTAATACACAGACACGCACTTATATAAAATTTCAAATAGATTCTCCATTATCAATTTATATATGTTTGGCTATGGATTCTGAGTATGTCTGTTTCTGTGTGTGTGCCGCTGTATCAAATTTGAGCATAGCTGAATGCCCTCTAGCTTGTTTCCACCATTTCCTTTGGGCAGGAGAGGATGCACATGCACCCCAAGGTGGTCAAGTGACTCATTTGGTCTGGAAAAAGTTAAAAAGGACTAGGCATAATTGGAATAAAGGGGTCTTAAACTATTAAAATAGGAAATTAGTTAGCAGAAAATACATAGTTGTTTATATTTTACAAATAGATGTTATAGTGTACAATTTATAATATTTTTAATTTTATGACACTTGGGGCTATAAGAGATCCCATAAAACCCTTGTATCTCAACTACTTGGGGCTATAAAGAGATCTGACGAAGGGTTTAGTTACTAGCTAATGCAAATCTCTCCCGCCCTGTCTGGGTTTGGGATCAAGTGTTTAGGGATAAGAGGTTTACTTGTTGTGTAAAGAAAAAGCCTAGCCGATTTATGATGAAGCAAAGACATTATAACATGGATTCTGCTAGGACAAGTTTTCCTTTTCTTTTCCCACGCCTGGGATTATTTGTGTTGCCCACATCGTATGCCTAATCATATGTATTTTCCCATATGAAATGGGCTTAAAAGTTGAGGTGTTATAAGAGAGAATATATTTGGTGCTTAAGCCATATAGTGCTCTAGGATTTAGTTGAATGCCATTGGTAAAATAAATTTAATAAGGAGTTGATAATTGCACTCTAATACACTTATCATTTTCCGATAAGATGATGACCATTTTTGTTTCATATTTTTTGAAGGATACTTGTTATAATGACAAATTACTTATCGTTGTGTAGCCATTTGAATATTAAGACAATAGTTATACAAAACTTCCAAGTCAAATCAAGTTTTTCAGTGAAACTTTGTTATTTATTATGCTAACTGATTAATACTTGGCACCTGTTTGGTCTTCTAGGTGGGCTATTGTATACCTTGCACAGATGAATCCACTCATTGTTCCAATTCTAAGTGAAGGGGAATAAAACGAGGTTTTAGAAACTTCTGATGACTCGAGATGGATCATCATTTGTCTTCAATGGATTAGTTGCTGCTGAATTATCCTGATATTACATTGTCTGGATGAGACAGAAATTATCTCTAGCATATTGATTGTAACATTATATTGAACAGAGGTGAAATAATATGATTGAATTGTTTGACATGTTTACTTATTCTACTCCTTCAGTCATTCTCATTCATCCTTGGAATGGCATGGAATGCTCCTGGTTGTAATGTAAAAGAAATAGGACATGTAGTAATTTCAGTGAAATAAACTATTGTGTTTGGATATGTTTCCACTACATGTGGTGCCTGTGATATTTCTAGTGTTGTTTTATTTCATTTGAGCTATAATATGCCTCGGGCAATCTGTTAGCTACATTTCTATTCAAATTGTATTTAAATTGTTCCTTTTTTATAGGAATTGATAAAAAAAATAAAGAAAGAAATATTGGAACCCGATTCGATTGTATCCTAATATTCTAGTATACCAACAAAAAGAAAAGTATTCTGATTTCATTGAAGTTATTGATTAAAATAACTCTAAATTTTTTGATTGAATCATGATTCAAAGAAGAAAAGGGATTGAATAATTATTGGATGATGAAAATAGAATAAGTAAATTTTTTGATTGAATCATGATCCAAAGAAGAAAAGGGATTGAATAATCTTTGGATGATGAAAATAGAATAAGTGCATGTTTTGTTTTGTGTTGTGTGCATAGGAGGTATACACTACACAATAAAATAGAAAAAAATTAATATGAATACGAGTTTGTTGTTGAGAGAAGTCTAAAACTGGATTGAAAAGGAAATAGAAAAAAATTAATATGAACAAGAGTTTCTTGTTGAGAGAAGTCTAAAACTGGATTGGAAAGAAATTTGAGAATTCTTATGATATGAAATCATTTTAGACTTTATTTGGGCCATTTTTTTTCATTCCCCTAATCCATATTACCAAACATAGTAATGAAATTACTTTACTAGAAATGATCTTTTAATCTTTTCTTTTCTTCCATTTTTCTGTCCCACTTTCCAAACAAAAACTTCAAGGCTAAGCAGTTGGCAAGGGGGCAGGTCTCAGCTAGAAATGCAAATTGGTGAAATCTAGGAGATTAGATATTGAGCAAACCAAGACAGCCAACTCTTGAAAGATGAAATACGCATTAAATAACAATTAATAAGGCAATTTATTGTTGTGATGAAGACCATGACCATAACCCAGATAGATATAGTGTATTTCCCAACTGTTTTAGATTTATTTCCTTTGTTCCAAAATTAGTCCATATAACAAGGGGACGCTACCAGAAAAAATAGCATATATCTCAAAGTGTCTGCTGGTGTCAAATGGAGGAGAAAAGAAAGCTCTCAACAATGGCTGTTGTGCATATGCTGCTGATAATATTGTTTATGATGAACTTGAACTTGCCGGCTCTGGCCTGTCCACCGGACGGGAGTGGGTGCAAGGACTGTATTGTGAAGCGTATGAAGTCGGGTTGTCCTCCGTGTGTGCCGATTATGCGATGCATGGCACGGTGTTTGTGGGGCGGCTCATCGCGGACTAAATGTATCAAGAAATGTGACTGCAATGATGGCTACCCGAGGCTCTCTGATTGCAAGAAATGCCTGTCGCAGTGCAAATGTAGCTGTTCTGTGTATTAGATTACAATTACAATTACAATCATCTCTGCTATGCTTTAACACTCGGAGATATTTTGCTGTATTATTGTTCTATCAAAAGAGAATGAAATGAGCTGATAAAACCTCGAGATCATGAATGATATTTCAATATTATTGCAAAAAGGGAACATTTGATATATAATCATGTACATGTTATATACACAAAAGTAGCATTTCATATTTACAACAAATTGTGGAACACACTTGCACTGTTGCACATCACAACACTTGAATTTAGTAGTTTAACAAAAGAAACTAGGCAGTTTGTAGAACTAGAAATCTGTAGGGTAAATCATCTTTACTCCGTATGCCAATCTATAAGGAGTCTGATATTCCTCGAAGCTGAAAAGTTATCGAAATCTTTAATGACCTACAGATCTTGGTCGCACCTTTTCTTTTTCTTTTCCCGTGCTTCTCAAGTTTGTGATCTACAATTAACCTCTGAACCTATTATTACCCCAATCCACAACATAAAATTTATCGCATTGGAGTCCAGCTTCTCCATTACTGTTTCTAAGAGATCTTACCTAAGCAATGATCCATATGGTGGAGTTTCCTGTTTGTTTTGCCTTGAGAAGAAATACTCTTTAAACGACATGATTGTTCAATCATTAGTTTATAGGTTGAGGGATGCTCCCAGGCTACAAGGGAAAATTGGTCTCCATATTTCTCCATTCCTTCGAGCAGCAACTGCCAAACTAAGGCCCCTGCTCCAGCTTCCCTCTTCTTTGCAGAATCGTAAATTTTATCGAAGACTTCTTTTAGCAGAATATCTCTAACATATACTCCTTGCATCTTTTTCCCCAAAGGAGAGCCAACTTCTGAAAACAGAACTGGTTTTTTCAATACATTCTCCCCGTCACTTATATGAGCATCCACCCAATGTGAAAGATAATCTATCTTTGCTTCTAAATCTGAAAGTGGGATCCTGCACCATACAATTGTCAAAAACAATTTAGAAAGGTACTTGAATCTTGTATAAAATAAAATGAAATTTGAGAGTGGAAGCCAAACTTCTGTTCCTTGGTTAATGAATAGTAGCATGATTCATCATTATGGTGGTTTTGTTTAACCATACAAAAATTCAAGCTTCAAACTCCAAATAGGTCATGATTAGAGCTCCAACTTATTCGAGCAAAGAGCTTGTGCTGTTGATGATTAAGTACAGATGTAGTAGGTGTGATATGGTTATCTCACTGAAATTAGTGATGCTAGGCTTATCAAACATTACTCTACATTCAATGTTACTAACCAGCTATGTGGATAAGCATGAACTGAAGCAAAATCTATATTTTCAATTGCTGAATTTTGTATGAAGTCTGATCCAAGTGATGCTGCCCATTTCCCAGGATTAACACTAGATTTCTCAGTTGTTTTGAGCCCATAGAACCCTTCTAGTCCAACAGTGAGAAGGTGTTTTTGGTCCAAACTTTTGATGAATGCAGCCATCTCTGTTATCCAAGCCTGTTCAATGATCAAACAACATCAAGTCAAAAGCATGAAGCACAAGCATAGCATGTAAACCAACTAACCTCCTGAAAATATAGATTATATACATCAACCAAATGCATATAAACTTGCATCGAATGGTGAAAAAGAGACATTACTGGTAAAAAGTAAAAGGCACATACGGGTGTATGGAATAAAATTGAGATGAAGTATTAAAATGATACTTGTATGACATTTACATGCTCCGCCGAAAAGCTTGATGAAAGAAACTACAGATACATACAATTTGTGGGTGTCCCTTCTTCACGTTATAAAGAACAGAGGAAACACTGCATGATGCTCTATTCTTACCCAAAGAACTGCAATGACTACTTCTAAAGAACTAATTTCTCTATAAGAAATTAAAGACCATTATATCTGATTTAAAAGGCCTTCCCACTTAGATGGCAACCATATTCTCCATGCCCACTCCCAACCCTTTTTCCCCTTCTAACTAAAATGCTAAAACACAAAAGTACTGCATTTCAACTTTCATCATTCACCTCAAGAGCAGGAGCAGATGAACTGGATTCACACCGGGGTTCATTCATCAGTTCCCAAGCAAATATAGCTGGTTCCTCGGAATATTTAACTCCACTGAAAGAGTTCTTTCTTGTCACAATAGCCTGAAATAAATATAAACCGAATAAATTAATACACCAAGAAACATATAATCATACAATAAAATGAGAACTTTTCAAAAGTAATATCAGTTCATATTTGCTAAAGAAAGCTATGATACACGTATTTTTGAGTTCATTGAAAGACTAATGTAATCAATACTAGTTTGAATTAAGCAATTTATAAGTTATACTTAGCAACCAGCGAAAAGTCATAACTTCATCAGTAACATGAAAAACTCTTAAAGAATCAGATAGCAGAATGGTTTTTATTCATGCAATAATGTACTATTAATACCAATCTCTGAGCTTAATCTACTTCCACTGCATATGTATAAGGGGTTACCTTTTCAGCATCCCTACATTTTGATGTTTCTTATAACAATATAAGAGTGTTAAAGTAAGACGATATAATAAAATAAATGATTAAAAGCTAAAGATAATCTTGCAACAATCTGATGGCAGATGGTATTGAAAGAATTTAGTGCATATCCCAGGTCCCACAGACAAAGTTACTTGTAATTCTAATATATCCAAGAAAAAAAAACGGATACAAAAGACAGAATATAAGGGATGATTCTGCAGACGACAATGGTCTATCGGATCAATGTGAGAAACATAGCAAAAGTGGTGTGCTTCTCATTTGCTATAAGATACAAAAACATCTTAGTTCCACACAGCTCAGCACATACCTTGACATAAGCCTTGTAATAATCTTTGATGACTGGGTCTGAAAAAAATGAATCAGTGGAGGAAGAGACGTTGATTCCAGCTTCCTGTGCCCACCTGACATATTGAGCTTTTCCACCAAATGCATTCAGATTGTTTACAAGGCTAAGAATTAACCTTATCCGATGTTTCCTAGCTTCTACTATCACATAATCTAGTCCCTGAAATTGAAAAGAAGATTAAATCATGATTTTACTACAGGAAAATGAAAGAAAGAAGGAATATATGCAAACCACTAAATTTTGCTTCTGAATATCCAGAAAACAAACTTCTTCATATTGCAAACGCTGAATAATATAAGGAAAGCACTTGCAATTTATTCAAATAATACGAAACTAATGAACTGCATTATTCAGTTGGGCGACACAGACTAAACACTTGCCAGAATGTGTTTGTCATTTTATAATAAATACTAAATTTGTCTTTGTTATAAATCATTTAGGTACAAAGTATTATGTAATTCAGATTTGATAATCAAAGGTCTGTGTACATAAAGACAAAACAATCTATTGCTTAAAGTCTAAATCTCGCATAGAGCTAACTTCTATTTCCATATTGAGAATCAGATTTCTCTGAAAGCTGAAAACTCCGCTAATCCACACAAAGTTTCCTAAAATTTTATTTGGGTATTAATAATTCTACAAGTAAAAATCCATACAGGACTGTTAAGGGGTCCCACACTAGAGTTAGAGAGTAGAGGACCTTGTGAGAAACACATTTTTTCTTACAAAAATATCAGTTCCCTTTTACTTCTATAGAAACTCATCTACTATTCAGAAAATGAAGTGTGTTTGATTGCATGCAATTCAGTCCACGGGAATAGAATCAACGCCCTCCACTTGAAATTCAAAGCTATCTTTTCTTAATTCTAGTTCCAAGATGAAGATTCAATTTTTCCGAAGCAGCCTATAATTTAATAAACATTTCATTAGTATCCTTAAACGAACTTGATACTTTTCTATCTTCTCGTCTTGTCAAACATCAAGTCTAACAGAGCTGATTAACTCTTCACAAATTTTGAGACAAAATATTCATCTACATAGATGAAGCCTTGAGAATTTCATTAATTGTTCGATCATTAAATATTCAAGTTTGCAATTGAGATCTACACTATTAATCACACCTATAATTTGTCCCAAACTTGTCTCATTCATCATTTAAACTCAATTCTAATACAAAAATACAGTAATAGAATTGCCAATGAAAATCCTCAACGAAACCATTTTTAACTTGATATCAAAATTAGGGATGTCGCTATATTAGTAGGCACCAACTGCAAAGGAAAATCAAAGACCAAATTTCTAAAAAAACTTAAAAAGATAGAAAATCAACAAACCTTGAAGACCCTTTCATTGAAGACACCAGGAGAGATTTGGAGAGCATTGGCACCATCACCATCACTGAAAGCCCAAGTTCTACAAACAGTCATACCCATATGAGCTCCTCTCTTCATCATCTCAGAAACCCTCGATCTCGATGGACCCCACAGGCTCTCCTGCATCAACCAATAAGAATTCCACCCATTAACATAGAAATCCGATGATGATTCTGAATCCCTGAGCACAAATCTGGTGGAGTTGGTTCCCACAAAACTCATGGTGGGTTGCCACAAAAACACTGGAAATTTGAAATTGTCGTAGAAGTTGAGGTAGAGGAGAGAGAAAATGGAGAGGATGCCGAGAGCAGGGTAGAGTTTTCTGTCTCTCCAGCTGGAAGCCATGGCTGTTTTCTGTTCTGTTAGGAAGGTGAGGAGTTTTAATGGGTTGAAGGGTGATCAGACCGTGAGTGTCCCCAATGGCAGTGGAATTGGGACAAGCCGGATTTAAAGGGGTGGGGGTTTGGTTTTAGTAGGCGCGTATTTCCTCTCTCTCCTTACCGCCAACTAACCTTTTCCTTTTTTTAGAAAAATACATCTACAATTTTATGAAAATCTCCATCCAAAAATGATATCGATGAGTATGAGTAATTCTATTACGATAAATTTAGGAATTTATTAATATATGATATGAAATTGATAAAAATTATAAGTGAATTTCACTTGTTGTATATTTTTTTTTAAAAAAATTATTACTAACATTTATTTACATAATTGATACAAAAAATCGACCTAAACATTGTAATATATATATATATATATATATATATATATATATATATATATCATTTTTCCAAGTATTTTAAGTATGAGTAGGTAAATACATAAATTTTACAATATATATCATTTTTCTTATTAGTTATTTTTTCAGTCGGAAAAAGACTTAATATTTGAGATCAAATGCTGTTATTCTTCAAATTATATATATATATATATATATATATATATATATATATATATATAAATATTAAACTTACCTCTTATCTAACATACCTTACATACTCTCTTTTAATCGTGATTAGGCGATTTGTTCGGTCTAGTATCGCTATGCTTATATGTTATTTGTCGCTATACGTCATTCATGTCACTAAAAGTTAAGACGACGATTACTATATATCTTACGTAATCGCCGCTGCAGCCCATCGTTAAAGAAGGGTGTATGAAAGTATGTTAGATAATAAGTAGTTTTGGATCAGTATGTGTATATATATATATATAGAAGTCCAGGATCTTAAACTCACCCCTTTATCCATTCACGTTGAATTTCACCCTCTTTAGCGAGCGTGAACGAGATTTGCCTTCAATATACAATCAGAATCTATACTTTTAACGACGCTTATATGTTATCCGTCAAAAGTATAGTACAGACTTGTCAGTTGATCATAAACTGTCACGGATCCGTCGCTAAAAGAGAGGTGAAGACGGGTGAAAAGATAAAGCAGATATCTTAATCCTCATATATATATATATATATATATATATATATATATATATATATATCTACATCCACAAGAACTCATTTGTTGGGAAAGAACCACTTTTACTAAAAGCTACAACATATAGCGGCTTATAAAAAAAAAAAAATTATTATGTAATGTTCGCTACAACAACCAATACGGTTCTTATTGGATATATATATATATATATATATATATATATATATATATATCACATGCAGTAACTACTAAGATAAATTGGAGTAGTCTTCAATTTGTTAAAATTTTGGGTGGGAAAAAAAACAAATGCGTATAAAAATTTTGACAGCTCCATTCTTACAAAACCCAGACATTATTTTTAACTTCAAACTATTATATACACAAACTGTTAAAAAAATAAAAATAATAATAATAATAATAAGCTTATTCATTCATTCACTGATCACGAAGAAACCTCTGGAAGCAGCGAAATCCTAAATACTCCGCACAAAACCTCTCCATTTCATACCCACCACCTCTCTCTCTACACACATCTTCCTCCATTCTCTCAACCACGTCGTCCCAGTCCTTCAAAAACCCAGCCCAATCTTCAACCCGAGTATCCGAAACCGCATCCAGAATCTCCTGCAACCCGACAATCCGACAGCTCACGCTCCTCCTCAGCTCCCTAACCGTCGGGTAAACCCCGGGGACCGAATCCAGCCTGAACAGCAATCCCATCAAAGCCTCATTCAACTTGATCCTCTCCCGATCGTCGGATCGGACGGCGTCGACGGTCTCCTGGCGTTGGATGAGGCGTTGTAAGCGCTCTGCTTCGGAATTGACGGCCGAGATCTTTCTGTAGATGTTGCGGACTACGTGGGAGCGGTAGGCTGATTGGATTTTGACGGCTGCGATTGAGGGTTCATGGGAAGTGGTGGGGAAATGGACGACGGTGATGGGGATTTCGGTTGTTTTGGGTTGGGATTGAGGGGTAGAGTGGTCATTTTGGAAAGTGTAAGTGACGGTAGAGAGGAGGAGGAGGAGGAGGAGGAGGAGGAGGAGAAAAAATGAGCTCTGAGACTGGACTTCATAGCTACAAACAGAGAGTGAGGTGTGACTTGTGAGACTGACGGTGTGAATTTTTCTAGAAGATATATACTCCCTCACTGAGATAAAAGTTTTATTACTATTTTATGTAGAAGATTTATTTTTTATAATAATTTACTTATAATATTTTTATTATTAATTATTATATTTTTATTTTCTATGCATATTATAATTAATAATATACAGAAAATTATGTAATTAAATTATAATTTAAATATAAATAATTTTTTTTTTTTTAATATGAATAAAAATTCAATCAAAATTTTTATCCTGACCCACCCAGCCAGCCCCAGGTAAGAAAGTGTATAATTGAGGGACAAGACAAGATCACCGAACCGTTAATTGCTTTTTGACATATTTGACTTGCTTTCTGGTGTGGCAAATAAGACGACGGGATAAGCAATCTTTTAGCTTGCAAATAAATATGAGTGCTAACTCGGTAACTCCATCAATCCATATATACATACATACTACTAGGTAGGGTAGGGTAAATCATTCTACAGGAAATGAAAAACAGTAGAAATATAATTTGATACGCAGGTTATTTTGTCGTTTTGTTTTTGTTTTTTTTTTAAATTTTACTATCTCCGTCCCAAATTAACTGCTCAGTTTTGACTTTTTTAAATCAAATTGACTATTTTTAAAATTAATAATTAAACATATATAAATATATTTCTAAAATTATAAAAATTGGAGTTAATAATAAATTGTATATACTTTCTTTTGGTTATAATTTCTTCACCTATATTTTTAAAAAAAATAGTAAAAAAATTAATTTTAAAAATGATCAATTTAACTTTAAAAAGTCAAAATTAAACAATTAATTTGGAACAGAGGGAGTAATATTCACTGGTTTCACTCTCCCAAACTCAATTCCCACTCCCACTCCCACTCCACTCCCACTCCATCGAGTTAAGTGTACTATTTCACTCTCTCCTCCCATTCTCCGCCCAAGAAAAAAGATTCTCCAGTAATTCAGCCGCCGCCAGCTCAATCTCCTCCACCCTTTCTTATATATAAATCTACACATTTTACTTGTTAAATAATTACATAATTTGTTTGTTTGTCTGTCAACAAGATAGAAAACAAGATTAGAAGAGTAACTATCAAATATCCGATAAAAAAAATTAATAAGACAACTAACTCATAGTACTTATTATTTTCTGAAAAACATGTCAACCCACGGGTCGAGTCGGGTCCAGTCCATTTAAACTTCATGTTGACCCACTCGCTAAACCATTATACTTAATATTAACCAACCCTCTTATCTTATTATATGAGTTCGTTCGTTTCATGACACATTGTCACCTCAAGGCAGCGACGGAAGAATCTTCCCAGAGCATGTACCAAATCCAACATTGTAACCTTTCCCCTGCAAATAAATACAAGTTTGAGTAATCAGTCTTATTATAGATAGAAGACACAAGATGACAACTCCTACCAACAATAACAAGGAAATTAGTTTTATCCCAACAAAAAAATGAAACAAACCTCCCAGTCCCACCACACATAGGTTGCATTCCAAGGTAATATCAACTAAAGTTATTCTATTAATCCAAGAGTCTTGAGAGTGGAGTAACTTTAAACCATACTTGAACAAGAAGCTGAAAAGTTTTACGAGGAAAAACCTTGCAACAACCGGTGAAAACAACTTCATCTCCGTCTTCTAAAAATTTACGACTTGTTCCGCCTAAAGACAGGAAATTTTGTCCATTCCATGTTAACTCTAGCAAGCTTCCATAAGTTTCTGGTTCCTGTTAACATACCAACAGCCATTCAACTTTTAAGTAAGGTACTATAAATCTAAATTACACCTGCCATGGCTAAAATAAATATTAAAAATACACGTAGCTAAAGCATTATGCATGTATGACATCACAACATACTATAAACCAATATAGTAACATCTTACAGGTCCACTGATAGTCCCAGTTCCAAGGAGATCACCAGGCCTCAAGTTACAACCATTGATAGTATGGTGGGCAAGCTGTTGAGTCACTGTCCAATACCTATACCATAAATTATTAAATGACAAATTTATATATATTGCAGAAAAATTACACCAAGTAGAGGCATCTTAAACCATAACACAAACGATGAGAACAAATTTCTTTTATTTGGGATCATGGAGGAGGCTTGGATCTGTCCTCTTTCTTTGGAGAGTTGGCTCAAGTTAGATTTAGGTTATAGGAAGTAGAAGGAAGGGATGATCTTGCGGAGATGGAGATGTTCGTAGTTTGCTATCTTCTTAGAGACAAAATTTACCTCTCAATTTTTTTAATAGTATCTCGTATTTTTGGCCTGTTCAAGAAAGGTATTCACTTGACATTTCATCACTCTTGCTAGGCTAAAATGCCTAGGCTTGACTGTGTCCTCCCAGAAAAATTAGACTATAGTCAAATGTAGATGTGTCAGTCATATACGAGTATTTGATGATAGTCTGTCTGGTAAGTACTAGGGTTTACTGAGCAAGTTATAAAAGTTAAAATTACTTGCATCAGCCGCATGAAATGTTTGTACTTGTCTTAATAGATATAGTAATGCCATGCCTTAATTTCTTGAGATTGGTAACATCACCAATCCATGGTTGCACTAAATTAAATCGAGTCATCAGCATAGGAAAATGACTTTGGGCAGTAAAGACGGGACGGTAAAAGATTCTCCAACCAAGAAAGAATTAGTAACGAACTGAAATAATATTTGAAATAAAACTAGAAAGAATAAAAAAACCTAAAAATTATCCATTATAGGGTTGGTTCAATAAAATAAGCAATTGACAAAGTAAATATCTTTACAAGTGATTGAAGTTACTCCTGGTGACAACGCATGAATCTTCTTGTCCAGTAGGTTTAATCCGAACCTTGCAAAAAGGAATTAAGCCACTTAGTACTTAGTATTCTAATAAATTTCCTTTAAAGTGATATTTGATCCCTTTCCTGCTGTAGAAAAGCAGCAGAAATCAACCAAAGGATATTTTTGTTTCACTGCATTATACTGTAAGAGAATTAAAACTAATAAACTAATACCTCCAAAGAAATGTCATAGTTTTTGGATATCTTTTCTGCAAGATATGGCAAGGGATGAGGGTTCTGTAATTTGACACTAAAAACAAGTTAACACGCTCACGAAGAAATTCACACAATATAATAAGAGTGAACGTCGTGGGTTGTGAACTCCAGTAATCTTATACTCAAAACATCGAGGAAATATGGTACCTGCTGGGGAGCATCACAAGCAAAAGGCTCTAGAGCTTCTAAGGTCACAATCCAAGGGGATACTGTCGTTCCTAACAGCAGCAGCAAGAAAAACAGATAAGAACTATCATCACAAGGTTGTGCAATTTGCTTGTTTGGCAAGTCTCTGGCTTTGCAAGATTTAATTCAAATTGATGAAGCAACAACAACCAAGAGTCTTACCAAAACTTTTCCCAAGGAAAGGTCCAAGAGGAACATATTCCCATGCCTGAATATCTCTGGCTGTCGAAATTAAAAAGAAAAAATCTCACTACACCACCAGTACAAAAATTACCAAGAAACTTGAGTTGGATCAAAGAATATTCTGCATACCACTCCAGTCATTCATCAGTACAAGTCCAAATATATGGTCTGCAGCCTCATTAACATTAATAGGCTTTCCTAATTCGTTTCCAGGACCAACCACAGCAGCCTTCGATCGATATAGTGACATTAAATGGTGAAAATAAATTAGTAACAAAGCTCTGGAATAAGTAGACAACTTACACTAACAATATTGAAGTGGCATGCAAAAGAAGGAAGAGGAAGTAAAAGCAATTTCATTCTTCTGTTGTGGAGCCCTTAAGTTGACAAACCCCCCCACCCTCCCTCCCTCCTTCTCCCTTTTCCAAAAAAAAATTATCAAAGAAAAAAGGAAGGAAAACTTTGCTCCCCGTTCTCTTAATTTACAGGCTTGGGTAAGGAAAACTAAAGAACAAACTGAAAACAGAACAAAAAAATTGATATTTCAAGAATGTGCCAAAAAGCTAACCATTTCTAGTTCAAAGTCCAGCTTCCGTGAAGGTCCAAAATATGGAGAGTTTCCTGCTGGATGACCTTGACCTCTGGTAGGAACCAAAAAATAATAAGAAGGAAAAAATAAATAAACAGTCTATGAAGGCCATATAAGATTTAGTCATTAAGAGTTCTCAGACTAAACCTAGAATTGGAATTAAACAACTGTTATCAGCCTTAGTCTCAAGAAAATTGAAGTATTTAGAAAATATGAAATGGATTAATCAACTATTATTTAAAACTAAAATAAAAAAATGATTCATGATATGAAGGGAAAAGAGCACTGAAGGTTATGTACACGTCACCGCATCACCTAATAGCATGTCACCGACCCTTTTAAGTAGAAAACATAAGCCTTGTATGAACAACATTTTTTGTACGGAAAAAGTAGTACTCTCAAAAATATTATTGACTTTTTAAAAGTCAAATTGACACATTTTCAATATTGACTTTTTAAAATGTTTTCTAGCACTCTATTTAATGTTAACACTATTTTCTCACCTTGGTCTAATAATATCTGTCCCAGAGATCACAACAGATGATGCTCGTCCATGATATGCAATAGGAAGATGGAACCTGAAAATGATTGAGATTCCCAAATAATAAGTTGGAGAAAAAATGAGGAAGAGATAAAAGGGATACTGAGTATTCAGAGGAAAACTCTGCATTTTCCATGAAAACTGAGAATAATAATATACCAGTTTGGGTTAACAGCATTTTCTGGCCCTCGAAACATGAGACCACAATTCTTAGCATGATGAAACGATGAAAAGAAGTCTGTGTAGTCCCCTATTGCAATTGGAAGAAGCATTTGTACCTTATCCTAAAAAATCAAAAACATCTTAAGCATTAGAAAGAATATATATATATATATATATATATATACAAGCTCGAATTATACAGCATAAAACTGCAAATGCATCTTACCACAGGCAGTAGTGCTTTCTGCCTCAAACTTGTATTGTCACGTAAAGCAGGCTCATTGGCTACATAAAAAATATCAGATTTTCACAAATCATTATACAACTCGGGCTTAAATTTTGAAAGATTCTTTTGCTGTCCTCCTTTTCCTAGGAATTACTTGTTTATTTCCGTAGCCCAAAACCTTTATTTCACAAGCTGCTATACAACTAAAATGGAAAATCAGGAAGAAGGAAAAATACAGTTAACGTAGTAATAACCATACATGACAAGAGTTTTTGTATTGTAGCACGAGCTTCCTTCCATGCGGGACGTCCCATTTCCAAGAACTTATTAAGATTAGGCTGCCATCAAAACCACGGAAATATTAAAAGACATGTCTGATTGAAGAAATTTGTTAATTTTTAAAATTTGGTCTCAAACATGTTCTAAGAAAAACTTAATATCCATAGTTCCGGGAAAGAAAAAAAATTAAGAAAAAATAAAGGTCAAATAGGATTATAGGATTCTCAATTCTACATCGAGAAGTAAAATATTTTACACTTACTTAGAACAGTGACTCTTATTTTAGAACTTCCCAAACACTTTAAGCCATTAAGTACCAGTAATTATCTCTTCAGTTCCTCACTAGAGAATTAACTTAGCCATCTTATACAATTAAATTACAGGTATAGTGTTTTTCTTCCTTTCACATTAACATGTAGATAAATCATGTTATTCTACCTTTCTCTTGCTAATAAATAACTAAGAACAAATACTCCCTCCTTCCGCAAATGGGATTCATATTTCAGGTTTATATATTAAAAAAAATAAAAAGGAACAAAAGTTGTACTCTATTTTCAGAAATGTGTCAACAACAATTAATTGAGCAGCTACTATATTAAATAGAGTAATTATGAATTTTATCAGCAAACAATTGCTAATACTCCATAAAATCAAATAAATATTAAATATCAAACATTAAAAAAAATGGTCTAAAAGCTGTGAAAAATAACCTGCTGAAAGTAATCGGAGTTACTGAGAAGCGGACCGTCAAAAAGACCGGCGGAAGCGATCACGGAAAGATCCAACACGTAATCTCCGATCGCCACGCCCGGTCTAGGCACTAAACCAGCCTCAGGCCTGAAGACACCGTACGGAAGATTCTCCAATGGGAAGTGAGACTCCGCCGGTGCTTCAACGAACGATTTCAACCCCATGACTGCCGGAAAAGTCGTCGTAGTCCGTTCTACTCACAGTTCCGGCGAAAGTGAAGATACAGAATTCAGTAGAGGAGAGAGAAAGGTATTTATAAGATTGCGTGGCCGAATTTTTGGATATAATGAGGTCAGATCATTTTCTTTCTATTTATCGGTATTTTAGTACTACTAATTTTGCTTTATTTTTATTAAAAAAAAGGTTTAAGTTAATCTAATTGCTTAAAATTGGTCAAATATGAAAGTTTTGTAAAACTCTAACTTTTATGAATAAAGATGATTTTTTTATAATTATTGTTTTTGAATATTATGAAATGAATTTGTTATAATGTTATAATTATAGATAGTATTTATAAATTCTGCAAAATATGTAAGTTGTTATATTATATTCGATTAATTTGGAGAATATTCGTTTTAGCGAGGGAATATTAAACAACAATAGCGTAATCATTGGTAGATTCCACAATGTAATTATTGCCGGATTGAGAAAAGCGATAAAAATATATTTATAAAAATAACGGTGGAAGTTTTACCGTTATTATCTTTGTTGAACTACCGGTAGTAAAAATACGATGTCTGGCGTGGTTGCATAGTAGCATTACCCAGTATTGATTATTGATGCTTACGTGAGAAGTCACTCGGTTATACTCAATTCATCGCTACGAAGAATTCTTGCGATCATATCTCTCATATTATTGATTCGATTATTGTCACATGATTATTTCAGATAATATGTTATTTTATTGAGGCGACAAAGTTATTCATATTATTAAAATGCAATATTTACAATATCGAGAAGTTCTATCGAGGAGAGGTTTGGTCACCTAACAAGGCTGTATTAATAGGAGAAATCCTTATTGGAAAACCCCTCCTTCGCAGGAGCGCGCGGTTGATAAATATTGTGAGTTATAATATTAATGATGAATGTTATTAAAATTGAAGTTGTCTTTCGTAGTAGAATTTGAAGACGCGGACGTGATATTTGAATCCGGAACGATAAAATTAGAAAAAATAGACTATAAACACAAAAAATTTCAGATTTTACTATTTGGTCAAAAAGTCAATAGTTGACTTTTTCGGGAAAAGTCAAACTTTAAAATTTCAAAATTTATATTTTTGATAAAAATAGTTTCATTGTGTTGAAATTATTTGTGTTAGTAAAAATCAACATTTATTTTGATAATAATTGATGTCTAGAGGTTATATTGACCAATCGGATATTTAACCGGATAAATGAGCAATTGATTGTTATTATTTCACATGATTATAACTATTTATTCACATGTGTATACTATTGTTTCACATTCTTGTTACTATTAGGGGAGTTAGTGCAAGATTGATAATACTTGCATGACTAAGTTGAAAATGGAGGTATAGATGGAGTCTTATAATTGTAATTCGTATTTTCACATGTCTCAGAACTATTGATTCACATGATTTACTATTGAATTACATTATTTACTATTAGGGGGAGGTGGTGCAAGTTTGATAATACTTGCATTTGACTAAATTAAAAATAAAAAAAAGTTGGAGGTATTCAGACTGTAATTTTTGAGCCCCAAAGCGTGCAATTATTGAAACTATATTTTTCTATAAATAAGCTCATTCTTCCTTCATTTCTCACCAATTCACTAAAGTTTATAGAAAGCAATTATTATAGAGAGAAATTGTAGAGAGAAAATCATGTAGAAGAAGAAGCTCGCCACCTCACTACTCCTATATCCAGTTTCTTTCAAAGGTAAGAGGTATTATTTCTTTCTTTCGTCTTCATGAAGAGAACTTCTATTATTCCATTCTTTATTATTCATTGGAACATCCTGCATCAGGTTTTTACGGGACCTAGTTAAAATCTTTATTATTCTGTTGGAACATCTTATGCATGCGTTTTACGCCGGACTGATCCCATTTCTTTATTATTCATTGGAATATTCTACATTCATGCGCTTTTTCCTTGGGACTGGTTAAATCTTTATTATTACATTGGAATAACTCGCTAAGGCAGTTTCTGGCGATGCTTGGTGATTTCTTTTGTTATTCCATTCTTATTATACTCGGTTGGTTAAAGTTTTGACTCTATACTCCATGAAATTAGTAGAATATCCTCGATATTTGCGCTTCATCCAAAGATCTTTTCATGAAAATATTCTTTCCGAGCATTCTTGAATTTTACTTACAAAGAAGTTTCATGTTGACAATTTGGACGTTATTAGTTCTGGATAAATTTATTCGTGAACTTATTTTATTGAATTCTTATAACATTGTCATCATCCTCATGTTTATATTTTTTGAAAGTCATCATGGCTTTCAGTAGTGCATAGATGGACTTGGTATGATTATAACCTGAGGATTATTCGGTATAATCATTTAGTAATGTTATAAATGATGTGATAAAAGTCCTCATTGGCCCGTAATGCATTGATGGACAGTTGTTGGCATGATCGTGACCATTGATGAATACACGAATGTCTTGGCCCAGTAGTCATGGATAATTGTGGTGAGATACTAAAGAATATCCTTGGGTCGTAAGTAGTGCGGGGGTGATTCGATGATGTGGATTATTTATTTGTCGAGTCCCAAATGATAAAAGTGATGAAAAACCTTTTAAATCATAAAAGATAGTAGATTTTATTCTCTACTTGACTCTTTTAATGGATTGCTTGTTACCATGCAGATTAAACTTGGCGCTCTTGTATTTTATCGGTTTAACATTGTTGAAGACTAATGATAATTTATTCGCAATATCTTAGTCGTAATATTTCTTCTTCGTGCAGTTGAAAGCTCACCCTTTTGCTTTCATTGTTCTCTTGAGAAAATGAGAACGTAATGAGGGACTAGTCGGGGAGCGGAGTGACGGTCCAGGATAAGGATAGCATTAGTAGTCCTCACTATTACATTAAATAGTGTGACAATAAATGTAATGAGGACTTATTCTCGAGAGTGAATATTGTCTGTAAGACAATATTTGTATTAAAAACTCATGACTCTTTTGTTGTATATTAAAGATTGTATTTGTAGATTATGTACCATGTATTTGGCGACTCAAGATAGGTGATGTATACCTATTTTGGGGCGCCACAAGTTTAACGAAGCGGGTAGGTGCTTATTGAAGCGTTTGATGATGAAACACCAACACCGATCATATTCCCTACAATATATTTATGTAACAAAATACAACTGATTTTAAATTTTCCGCTCACCTTAATAAATTATCTGGACTATCCAAAGATTAAAATAAATTCCATCTTGTATATAGTGTCGGAAGCACACAGGACACGACTAGTATATATATATATATATATATATATATATATATATATATATATATATATAGAAAAGGTTCGATAACAAGTATTTGTTATCAAAACTATTTCAACAAACGCGACGTAATTTTTTTTTACTGATCTTAAGTAAGAATAGCGACGATAGAATTTTTTTGTTGAACACGAAAAGTAGTAACGGTCAAAAAAAATATCTAAAATACCCCCATTTTATCCCATTTTAGTTAGATTTAAATAATTTTAATATATAAAAAATTTGCATAAATAATTTTTTAAATAATAAAAATTTAATATTATCAACTATATATAATGTATTTATTTCTATAAATAATTAACATCTAGACCATATTAGTGTGTAGTCGGCAAAATAAACGGTTACTTGTCCAACAATCCATAATTTAATGGGTAAAGTTATTTTTTTTTTTTTAAATTTTAATTAAGTTAAATGAATAATACAAAAAACAAATGAGTTAGTGGGTAAAATCGTGGGCTAGATGGTTAGAGCATCTCTAGTAAATCGGAGAAACATAAATTCTAGATCAAATATAGTCTAAGACTCAGATTTCACTTCAGCATTAAGTGGTACAGAAATAACTACAACTTTATTAATACATTTGTCGTGCAAAATACGACAACATATATACTGTGAGTTTAAATACAATTATTGTCTTCTAGACAATATCCACACACAAATAAATCTCCATCACAATTATTGATACATTATTTTACAAAAATGGTGAGGACTACTAAACAACTCTCTCTAGAACCTTCATTCCATACCCCGATTAGTACTCGCTACATTCTCGCCTCCTATGAAGAAAAATGGAACAAAAAGGAAAAGGGTGAGCTCAACTAGCCCAGTAAAGAATATTATGACTAAGATAATATACAACAATTTATCGTTAGTCTTCAACAGGGAAAAATCTAATAGAATACAATAGACAACCAGTTTTAAATCAATCTTCGCAGCGGAAATAATAATTCATTAGAAGAGTTAAGTAGAGAATGCAAACTACTATCTTCTATATATGAATTTAAAAGTTCATCGTCGATATTTTATCCTCTGTAACATCAATCAATATATATCTGGAATCAAATATTCATCTTTGTACTCTGGGCCAAAGATATTCATCGATTGGTCATGTTCATCTAAACACTGTTCATCTTTTGCACTACGGCCAAAGATATTAATCGATTGGTCGTGTTCATCTCAACACTTGTTCATCTGCACTACGGCCAAAGATATTCATCAAGAAATCATTCATCTTTGCTACAGCCAAAGATATTTAGTAATATCATCACTTAGGAGTGAGGATGATGAAAAAATATTTTAAAGGAAGCGAATCCGGTGAAACAAAAGAACAAATATTAAGGATTCGTATTTTAAACAATCCAAGTTCAAAAATACTTCATAAGTAATCGAGTGGAGTAAAATTCAAGAATGATCAAAACATGGATACAATCAAAGCTAATATCCGAATAGATATTTTGGACAAAAAGAAGAAATTTCATTTTCTATTGAATAGTGCCGTGATTCGTGAATAGTGTCAGATATCGTGAATAGTGTAATAAGTATACGTGAATAAGTAACTCAGACACCAAAAGATAGAAATTTTCCAAAAAACATCATCACGCTTCGTGAATAGTACTCGTGAATAGTAACTCGTGAATAGTAATTCCGACATGAAAAAGTTCCAAATTTGATAAAAAATTCCAACCAATATTTCGGCATAATAATATTGAAGAAATAATATCATTTTCGAATAAAATAACATCCCTTACCTCGAAAAGACAAGATTTCCGGTTGAAACAGGATATAAAGCTATAACTTGAACTTGCATCGAGTATAGCAACACTCAAAGTATACTCAAAATAATCACAAGAATACTCGATAATATAGAGAGAAAACTTGGGTTTTCGGTGTGATTTTCAATTCTAACCTAAGACCCTATTTATAGGAAAATCGCTTAGAACACAAAGTAGAAAATTTAATATAATATTAATATATATTTTCCAAAACCTCATACGCACACTTGTCAACTGAATTCAGCTCCTACACATGTTAAATGAGGCCACCTAAACATTCCGAAACGTTTTTCCTATTTTAAATATTTTAAACTTCCAAAAATCAATTATTTCGGAGCTTCGGAACTTCAATAATTCATAATAAATAGCCCTTTTATCAGAAAATTCGATCTCGCGACTTTTTATAGGAAATTCAATTCTCTACAACTTTGCAGAAGAAAGTTTTTCCAAATTCCAAACAAAAATTGACCGAAATCCATAAACGGGCGATTTTACAAATTTTATAATCAAATTTGATTCTAATAATTGTGTCCACCAACACACAAAATATGTGTTAAACATTTAATGCCACAAAAATACTTTTCCTCCTCATATACTCATATATCCCACATTCATTATAAAAATATCACCATTAATATATTATTAAAATAATATATTTAAATGAATTATTTTATCAAAAAAAGATAAAATATTAATTTTCAACAATTGTCACATTAAAATTTTTTTCCATCTATATCCACATAAAATCAATATTTTCCTCATCATATAAATTAATAATTAATTATTCACAAATAATATTACGAATCACAAGATCGCAACGGTAAAGCCGATTCACCAGGAAAGAGGGCTTTCAATAAGGATCTCTCCTTCTTTTGGCCAAGCAATTAGGTGACCAAACCTCTCCTTAGATGAGAACTTTCTAGACATTGCCAATAATGTTATCCAATAATATTATTAGGATAATATGAATTATTGCTCAGATAATGGAAAATATTGTGTAATGACAATTTATTGAAACAACAAGTAATATAAAATATCAATGCAAAGAATTATTGAATCAATAAAATAAAATACTAAGCAAGTAATTACTATAACAATTATTGAGTAGTGCCTTCTTACGTAAGAATCAATAATTGGTGCAATACCGCAGTGTCTTCTTGTTCAACAACGCAGATTAGTGTGTTTTAACCACCGGGTATTCTAACAAAGATTAATTTGTGAATAACTACGCCTTAGTTATTTATAAACAACTTATATTTGTCATTTTCTTCATCCAATCGCTTCACGTTATGGGGCCCAATAAAGATCATATTTGTCGCATTTAATATTCCCGACAATCACGAATATTCCACGACCAAACGAATATTTCAAACAATAATGAATATTTTATAACGACTTGCTTATTCAAATATTTGCGTATTTTACCCATAACTATCCACATTAATCAAATCAACCCTTACTATTTCAAAATAATAAATAGAGGAAAATAAATTTCATTTATTAATAATTTGGGGTCTTACAACCTCCCTCCTTATGAAATTTCGTCCTCGAAATTGGCGTGACGTACTGGTGTTTGAAAAGATGAGAATACCTCGCTTTCATTTCCGTTTCCAACTCCCGGTCATTTCCTCGATAGCATGGTTTCTCCACAAAACTTTAACTTGTGGTATAACCTCGAGACATGGGACATGTTCTTAACGAAGATCGATTTTGAAAAGAATTGTGCTTGCCTCAGAATTGGTCAAACAAGTCATCAATACGAGGTGAGGATACCTATTCTTGATGGTGACATGGTTCGATTTCGATAGTAATACAAAGTTGCATACTCCCCGTCTTTCTTCTTTACGAATAAAATAGGAGCACCCCAAGGAGATGTACTAGATGAATGAAACCGATGTCTAACAATTTCTCGTAGTTGGACCTTTAACTCTCGAAGTTCAATAGAGCCATTCGATATGGGGTTTTAGAAATTGGCTTTGTACTCGGGTTCAAGATCAAAGAATTCAACTTCACGCTCGGGGTAGACAAGGGAAGTTCTTGAGAAAGTCGATAACAAAAGGAATATTATTCAAATTTGGACGTGTCTTTATTCAAATCCATAACATGGGCTAAGAAAGCTTGACATCCGTTTTTCAATAAACGAATAGCTTTATGATTAGATATGACGGTGATTGATTTTAATGGTTTAGTTGTTTGAATTCATCAACAACAGGTTGGTTAGGAATATGAAAACTAACAACCTTACGAAAACAATCAATTTTGGCATGATGAGTAGTTAACCAATCAATCCCTAAAATCACATCAAAAACAAGTATCTTTAAAGAGATAAGGTCACGAGGTAAGGTGATGGTGCCAACTTGAATCAAACAAGATTTATAAGCGATTGGATGTGATGAAAGTTTCTCTAACGGAGTTTCCACGAGATAGGTCAAAGTCTAATTTCTCCGAGTCAAGTTTAAACGTTGAGCACATGCAGGAGAGATAAATGAATGGGTAGCCGGTGATCAAGTAAGGTATAAACTTCGCAAGAATTTATAAATAGCTTACCCGTGATCACCTCGTTTGGGTTCCTCGCATTTTGACGATCCACAACAAACGCTTCTTCCCGGAATCGTTGACTTTGACTTTTTAAGGGATGAATTTTTGAGTCACCGTCCCTCACTTGAACTAGGTTTATTCTACCGTCTGATCTCGAGCGATATGTCCTTCCTTTCCACAATTATAGCATACCTTGAGTGTTGTGGGACGGTTTGAACCGATATGTCCCTCTTTCCCAAGATTTATAAGATATATGGCCGGTGGTCGTTCTCCTCCCTTAACCGGGCCGATTCTTTGTAAGACCTTTGTCGTCTTCACATGGTCGTTGTTAAATCTCCTCTTTTAAAATCTCCTCCGACTCGCTTCTTCTATTTTCATGGCTATGATTACCACCAGAGTGGTTACCATTTTTGTCCGTCTGTTTTCTTTCTCCATTTGGTTATCATTTTTACGTTGTTCGCTATCTCCAGTACGATCACGGTTATGGTCCTCGTATGAACATACTCGTTATCTCGCTTCTAACAATTGAGCCACATAACAACATGTCGAATAGAGAGAAAATTTATGAGAAATGAGATATTGTCGTGATCTTGGGTTTCAAACCTCTCGAAACATCCGCGTTATTCGTTCCTCATTCTCCACCAAATGAGGTGCAAACACGGATAACTCTGCAAACTTTGCCTCGTCTTCGAGACACCGTCGTGTTGTTTTTTGTTCTAATCGATGAACTCCACTTCCTTCATATAGCCGAACACTTTCGGAAAGTATTTGTCATTAAATAGTTTCAAACGTCTCCCAAGACATCTTTGAGTGCGGCTCGATGGAGTGTACGCTTCACGAGACTCCCACCGATGAGTCTCGCCTCGCCACGGAACATAAAGGTGGCGAATGGAACCTTCGTTCCTCCGTCGCATCCCAAGACATCGAATATCTTGGTAATTTGCTTAACCCATGTTTCCGCCGGTGATCGGATCTGGCTTTCCACTTAAATTCTGGTGGTCTGACTCTTTGAAATCGCTTATTTGTGACGGTACCGTGAATTGCTATCATTTCCTCCTATATTTTGAACACGAGTCTCCTCGTCGATTTTGCGTGCTGCGCAAAAAGCTTCTAAACATCCCTCGTTCATCATCTCGCTTTCGGTGGTGTTGTTCACGGGAGGAACATTGCCCCGACTGTTAGACGTTCTCCTCGTTGGTGAGTCAAAGCGTCTCCACGGTCTCATTTCCATTGTTAATATTCTCATCGACATTCTCAAATATTGTCATAAAAGCAAGGGTTAATTAAGTAAATCAATATATCACATAATATCCCTATATCTTGACTAACTAACAAATAAGCTTAGGTAGGACACACTAGCGCGAAGGATTTACTCGTCTCTCCCTCCTAGTTCTATTCCCCGATCTCATTAGAGATCATATCCCTAAGCTCGATACCAACCTGTGGCGCCCCCAAAATAGGTATACATCACCCATTACGAGTTGTCAATACATGATGCGAAACAACTACAACTTTATTATTACAACAAGAAGATCGTGAGTTTGAATACAAATATTATCTTCAGACAATATCTATACTCAAATAAATCCTCATCTCATTTATTGATACATTATTTTACAAAAATGGTGAGGACTACTAAACAACTCTCTCTAGAACCTTCATTCCATACCCAGGCTTCGCACTTTCGCTATATATTCGCCTCCTAAGAAGAAAAATGGAACAAAAAAGAAAAGGGTGAGCTCAACTAGCCCATAAAGAATATTATGACTAAGATAATATACAACAAATTATCATTAGTCTTTGAGGGAAAAATCTAATAGAATACTGATAGACAACAAGTTTTTAAATCAATATTCGCAATGAAAATAATAATTCATTAGAAGAGTTAAGTAGAGAGAATGCAAACTACTATCTTCTATGTATGAATTTAAAAGTTCATCGTCTATCTTTTATCCCCGTAACATTAATCATATATATATCCGGAATCAAATATTCATCTTTGCACTACAGCCAAAAGATATTCATCGGTTTGGTCATGTTCATCTAAACACTGTTCATCTTTGACTACGGCCAAAGATATTCATCGAAATCATTCATCTTTGCTACTACAGGCCAAAAGATATTCCATAATATCATCATTTAAGATCGAGGATGATGAAAAATATTTTTAAAGAAAGCGAATCCGATTGAAACAAAACGATGAGGATTAAGGATTAAGGATTCGTGCTTTGTTTTATCCACGTCCAAAAATACCTCAAAAATAATCATAGTGGTGTAAAATTCAAGAATGATCAAAACATGGATACAATCAAAGCTAGTATTTAGAATAGATATTTTGGACGAAAAGAAAATTTTTCATTTTTCGATGAATAGTGTAAATGATTCGTGAATAGTGTCGATATCGTGAATAGTCACAGTATCGTGAATAGTAACTCGACACCAAAAGTTTCAAATTTGATAAAACTTCAGATTAATATTTCAACATAATGATATTGAAGAAATAATATCATTACGAAAAAAAAATAATATCCCCTTACCTCGAAAAGACAAGTCTTTCTAAAGTAAACACAGGATATAGGTTATGACTTGAACAGACCAGAGTATAGCAATACTCAAAGTATACTCAAAATACTCACAAGAATACGCTCGATAATATAGAGAGAGAGAAAACTTCGATTTACGGTGTGATTTTCAATTCTAACCCTAAGCACCCTATTTATAGGAAAATGCTTTAACACCAAAAAGTAGAAAATTTATTAAATATTATTATATTTTTCCAAAATCTCATACGCACACTTCTTCCAACTGATTTCAGCCTCTATCACATGTTACATAAGGGCCTCAAAATGAAAAACACGTTTTGTAATTAAAAATATTTTAAACTTCCAAAAATCAATTATTTGAACTTGAAACTTCAATAATTCACAATAAATAGCCCTTTTGTGTCGGAAAATTCGAATCTCGTGTGTTTTATAGGAAATTCCATTATCTACAACTTTGCGAAGGAAGTTTTTCCAAATTCCAAACAAAAATTGAGTAGAAATCCACAAATGGGCGATTTTACGGCTATAATCAAATTTCGATCGAGAAATGGGGTCCACCGAGCATGTTTAACATGTTTTAAACATTTATTGCAACAAAAAATACTCTTCCTCCTCGTTATACTCATATATCCCACATTCGTTGTAAAAATATCACCATTATTATATTATTAAAATATAATAATATATTTAAATGAATTATTTTATCGAGGAAAAAGATAAAATTTCAATTTTCAACAATTGTCACATTAAAAATTTTCTCCATCTATATCCACATAAAATCAATATTTTCTTCATCATATGAATCAATAATTAATTATTCACAAATAATATTACGAATCACAATATTGATAAACAAGAAAGCGGTCCTGTGAGGAAGAGGGGCTTTCAATAAGAATTTCTCACTTCTTGGCAATTAATTAGGTGACCAAACCTCTCCTTAGAGCAGAACTTTATAGACATTGTCAATAATGTTATCTAATAATATTATTAGGATAATATGAATTATTGCTTCGATAATGAAAAAATACTGTGTAATGACAATTATTGAAACAACAGCAATATAAAATATCAACGCAACAATTATTAAATCAATAAAATACTGAACAGTAATTACTGTAACCATTATTGAGTAGTGCCTTCTTACGTAAGAATCAATAATTGGTGCAATACAGGTGCTTCTTGTGTTTTAACCAATTTAGAGTATTTTAACAAGATTAACTGTGAATAACTATTCTGCCGTTATTTTTAAACAACTTATATTTGTCGTTTTTTCATCCAATCGCTTTTTCGTTATGGGCCCACAAAAGGCTGCGTCGTCATTGTACGTACGAATATTCTAGACAAAGAAGAATATTTCACGACCAAACGAATATTAAAACAAAACAATGAATATTTTATAACCACTTGCTTATTTTGAAATATTTATGCGTATTTTACCCATAACTATCCACATTAATCAAATCAACCCTTACTATTTTAAAATAATAAATAGAGAAAATTAAATTTCATTAATAATAAGTTGGGGTCTTACAAATCTGGTGTCTTCTTGCTCAACAACGCGTATTAGTGTGTTTTAAACACCAGGGTATTCCATCAAGATAACAGTGAATAACTACTGTAGTTATTTATAAACAACTTATATTTATCTGTTTCTTCATCCAATCGCTTTTTTCAGTTATGGGGCCCACAAAAGATCGCTGTAGTTATTTATAAACAATTTATATTTGTCGTTTTCTTCATCCAATCGTTTTCCGTTATGGGGCCCACAAAAGACTGCGCCGTCTTACGAATATTCCCCGACGAAGACGAATATTCCGCAACCAAACGAATATTAAACAATAATGAATATTTTATAACCACTTGCTTATTCGAAATATTTGCGTATTTTACCCATAACTATCCACATTAATCAAATCAACCCTTACTATTTCAAAATAATAAATAGAGGAAAATAAATTTCATTTATTAATAATTTGGGGTCTTACATTAAATATAATCTATGAAATTTTTCGATGAGCCAAAGAGACTATATAAAGAAACAAGATTTGGTGAACTATAATTAGAAGTGTAGAAGAATGAATTCATTAAATATAATATAATATTTTAATATTATAGTTTATGGGATAATTCATCTGTTGGAAGGAAAAGATTATCCCATAGATTAATGTCACATAAATTAAATATAGTCCATGGTAAGTTAACCTTGTTGAAAATGCTCTCTTTTTTCAATATAAGGATAATATAGACAATTGATATTATATTTAATGTTATACAATCATTTTCTTAATATTTGCACAACTCTAAAACGATTTATATTAAGAAACGGAGGGAGTAACAAATATTATATGTCATGCCTAACAGATGGAGTGGAGATTCGGTTACTATAAAATTAATTTTAATTGCTGAATTGATCAATACAATGTTAACATAAAGAGAGACAAATTACTTTTAATCTGCATGTCCATATTAAATTTATTAATTGATCAAAATTAACTTCATGTTAATACTAGAATACAGGGGTGGTGAGTTATTAGTTGTGGGGACCACGCGTGCTTGATTGTGCTGACGTGACATACCGGGATTGAATCGACGGTGAAGATTGTATAGTGGGAGCTTGGATAAGTGTGAAGGTTTGGAGAGTATATGGCTACCGGCAAGTGCTATTGTGCTAATGTACTGCGTGCACATGAAAATTAACTTTAACACGTGTAAAAAAAAAAATTAACTTTTAAATTTTATACGAAAGATATCCGAGTTTGGTGAGTTCGACTCAAGTTCATTTAAATTTATTAATACTCAATTCATGTTTGTGGTTTTTATAGTGTTTGGTATTTGCATCGAACTCAAAATATCTGAATTTGATGGACATGTTTGTGGGGGAGCAGATCTTATGTCTCTTTTATCTAATTTTAGAGTTAATTAATGTTAAATAAAAAATTAAGTATCAAAATTTAAGTGAGGAGATAGAAAAAATAGAGACAAAGGATCTGCTCTGTTCGTGGCTCTTATAATGCTTCTAGTAAGAGTCGAACCTTTAAGACAACTAGACAAATTTTTACTAATAAATAAATTAAAATTTATAATATTGACAATAAAAAAGTGACTTCTATTGGCTAAAACCAAACCATAACGAGCTACTCCTACTAACGGCAGATTGTGGTGAAACCCAATGTAAAAATCAACACTGCTATTGTGAAAATCAACTCTGGAACATCTAACAGGTGCATCTTATTACTAGTAATCAAGGTTGCTACAACATCTAGACACCAAACTGCATATGGAGGAGGAGTTACAAACCCATTAAATCATCATAACATGCTTCAAAATATATAGGTTCTACACACAAACAACCCATTACAACACTACTTGCTTAATTCTAAAACCCCATAGAGAAGAGTAAAAACCCAATAAACAACGCGTAAGGGAAGCCATTAAGATGGACTGAGGTTGAAGGAGTGGGCCCAGTTGCCGCGGCCATGGTTTCGTTTCTCACGTTCAACTGTAGCTTCAGGCCGTTCCTGCAGTTTTCATGGTTCCCACTTGCGAAGAAGCGGATTCCTTCCTCCTCCAGGGAGATTTTATTTACCCCGTCCGTTAACATCCTGATGGGGTTAGCTAAATCACAAGACAAATACTCCTCCATAGTCTGCAGCTCCAAGACACTATCCTGTGCTGCTACGTATCCGAACCCTGCCCACACAAAAACAGAATTTATTATTATGCATTTGCCATTTTCCCTCCAAAGAACAGATATGCTAGAGGTATGATCTTTTGGGGGGAGCAAATAGATCCAGTTGCTCATCAATTCCTTCGCCCTTTTTCTTTATGGCTGTAGTATTGGGGCAGGGGAGAAAGGAAAGAGAAACTAAAAGACAGTCTGTCCGTTAAATTTTATAATGGACGATAAAAAGATGACGTTGACTGGAAACATTGTTGTGTTTGATTCTGTCCGTAAAATTTTATAATGGACGATAAAACATGAAGTATGTAAATGAATCGAGTCGAATCGAGTATTGAGTTACTCAAATTCGGTTCACAAATTTATCGACCGAGTCGAGCACGATCTCAAATCGAGCCCGAGTACTTTGAACTTTTCGAACGAATATGATCCGAGTATCAATAGAAAATTGTAATTTAAGGAGATTCGAGGTAATTTTTCGAACTTTTAAAATAGCTCATATTTGAATTATTTATATTCCGAGTCGAGCTCGAATCAAACTTTTAATCTGAATCAAGTCCAAACTGTGTGCTCATTTTACAACCTTAATTCCATATAAGTATTTAGGAGGAAGCCAATGGCTCATGTGCGAATCTATTCTTTCAGAGAAAATGATTTTCTCCTCAATCCCTTTTCCTCTCAAAGTAATTCAACTCACCAAGCAAATAACCTTAAGGAATTTATCTTGGGAAAAAAATATTGGAACCAAATAAACTCAACCAAGCAAATAACCAGAAAGAATTTATAACAAAAAAATCATTTCCTGCCCTTTAGTTCCATCCCACCAAGATTAACAAACCTAAACATATATACATATATATATATATATATATATATATATATATATGGAGAGATATATATCCTGTTAGTCAAAGACTTATATTAAAAATCAAAATGTTCTAAGAATCATTTAACAGCAATTCATGGCTGTCATAATCTAACAAATGTGTACACATACTTCCTCAGTCCCAAAATATACAGAGTCCCATTTGATTATTCACCAAAAAAATGGTACTCCAACAAACTATTGCACTTTTTCTTTCAGGACAAAAGAGAATCATTTCAACCCATGATTTAAAACAAAACCCATTACAAAAAGAAATGCACACATTTAAACAAATAGGCATATATATAGATATATGTATGTATTTGTATATGTATATAGAGGGGATTGCTTACAGAGATGGTCTCCGACCGTAAAGTTCCGGCCGGCAGCCCAAGAACCGATATCGGAAGAAGGGTGCCAGCCGCTGTCACCTCCGACGACATGGTGCACTTGGGATTCAACCCGTTTCCCTCCGATGGCCAGTGATGAGATAAGAAGAAGCAGAGCAGTGAAGAGTTTCAGTCCAGCCATTACTCAACCTTTTTTTTTTTTTTTTTTTTCCTCTCCAAACAATTGTAGAAAGATAAATAAAGTGAGATTTAAGCAAAGCTGCTCTCTTTTTGCTAACCTACAAATACTAGAAACAGTGTAGTGTCTGCCTAAGCATATTTCCTCTCTAGATGGCCCCTTTTTTTATAGTTTAGTGGGTAGTTTCCGGGAAAAAATTGTGGGTGTGATTTTTTTTTTTTTTATCTTCACCTGCAAAAAGACTAGAATATCCCCCAACTCTCCCAAATTTGTTATATTTTGAGTAATGTTAGAGACAATTTATTTTAGAACTATTTTATAATTTGATATTTCACCTCAGCATATTGATGAATAAATTACTTTAATGTAATCTTCGATCCCACATAAAAGCTGAGATAGAGTATGTCACATCAATAAATTATAAAATAATTATAAAATAAATTGTGTGTCTAACATTATTCATATATTTTTGGGGTTTTTTACAAGCGTGAATTTTGAAGCAGGCATTGGAAATTTTATTATGCATGTTTTTCATGTGCTTATGTTTTACAAAATTGGACTAGAGCTAAATCAATTTGACAGAAACAGGTGAGGCGCAGAAATTTAGCAAAAAAATAATAATAATAGTAATTAAAAAAAAGTGATGCGGGGAGTATTTATTAGTAATAAATACAGTAACTGAGTTAAAAACAGGCCCAGTTGTGAGTGACCCTTTTCGAGTCGCATAGTTATAGTCTTTCTGTATTAATGGTAACGGGCTTCAAAACAAGGACTTCCCTAAATGTTTGGTCTTTGGACCGAAATCCTGTGATTTCATTAATACGGTTAATAGAGACAAATAAATAGAGAAAATAATAAATATTTAACGAAATTAAATTACGATTAATAATTTAAAAATAAATATGATAAGATATAATAAATTAAAATAAATTCTTCTTAATTTTTATTTACTCTATGTATGCACATAGCCATAGGGCGTGATTATAATTCAATTGAATATTTTCACAAGATTCAATAAAATAATGTTAACATTATTTAATAGTTGTGGGCCTCATATGTTGCAAATATAATCACCATATACTCATATGAGCAGGATTGATTTTCTAAAGATTAATTTTAGATATTTTTAAATTTAAAATTAAAATGAATAATTTAAGTTTTAAAAATAATAAATTTTATAATTAATAGTACTTTTAAAGTAGTTTATGATATTTATAATTATATTATTATAAACTAAATAAATTTATGTTAATTTTGAACTTAAAATTGATCTAATAATAATTCAGAACAGAATCAACATTAAAGAGTGTAACATTAAAAAGAGCCAAAGTTAGTTACCAATGTTTTAAAGAATAATTTCATTTTATTGATAGTCCAAAGTGTTGGATGATGAAGCTACATAAGTTAAAAAGAAAGTTACTGCCCTTATTTTTTGAAGTGAACTTTTACTATGGGACATCATCTAAAAGGTGAAGTTGGACGTTGAATATTAGACTGAGAATTGTTACTTATTTAGAAAGAAAAATGAATTTTTGGAGAGGGAGATTTTTTTTTGTGAATGATCAAATCCTTTTATTTTAAATTTATCATTAGTGACTCCGTAAGATTACAAAAAGTGGTTAGGTCCCAATAAATGATATATTTACCTTTCATTTTATGTACCTTAGTTAATTTTTATGAGCACGGGAGGAGCTATTTTTTTGAACAGAATTGTTTATTTATTTATTTATTTTTTTAGGATAGGGTGAATGTTACAAACGCAACTCTATTTGGCCGATCATCAACCCGGTCGCCAGAGTCCTGTCGCCCCAGAAGCACTCATGTTACAAACGCAACTCTATTTACCACTCAATGTGGCTCGTGATTTCAGTGTTATGTTCAAAAGTTTTGGATGATGAAGCCATGTGTACCGAGTTAAAAGTATGATCTATTGCTCTCAAATCTCAACTATTACTTCTCAAGATACTTGAATCCTCTACTACTAATATATATATATATATATATATATATATATATATATATACCAGGCATATCAGATGGAGTATATATTCCTTTTGGATTTTTCCCCATTAAGATTCATAAGCAAGATCCTACCTTTCCAGTTGTACAAACTTGCACAATATTTTGATCAAGAAACACAACAGCAGCAGAAACTGAGACTAATTCTTTTATACCAAAATAAAAGTCGAACCCATTGCACAAACCCATTTGGCGGGAGGGTGATCTCCCGTCTCCGTCTGCGTAACAGAGCAACTGCTTCCGGTACTCAACCCGTGACCAAGCAAGCATTCAAGAACCTAAATTCTCAGTAGTCTTCAAATGTTTCCTTTGGCGAGTAGAATATGATGATATCAGCTGCTTCAGGCAACTTAAAGCTCACCCTCTTCTTCATCTTCCCACTCCCACTGTGGGTTGTAGGACTAATGGAACCACCACCTGAGCCTTGGTCATCTTCTTCATCAATCTTCCCCAATAATCCCAATTTGTCCGTGGAGAAACTGATTCTCGGGGTAAAGAAATCCGTTTGTACATCAGGAGAAGATGGTTGAAATTTTTGGTACAACATTTGCACAACTTGAAGTTGATCACCGCTAGGACCACCACCAATATTCACTTGTGGGGAAGCCGTCATTAGGCATTCCTCCAACGTCGCCGCCGCCGGACGGATCAAATGCATCTTCTCCTTATCTGTTTTCATGCTTGAGATTGATGAGGCAGGAGTACTGAAATTTGAGTCATTTTGATCTGAACTAGGCTGCCGCCTCATACAACAGAGGTTTTGCCCCATTGGTGTGTTTTTTTTTTCTTCTTCCAATAAAAATATCATCTATGAATCTCCAAAGTGAGAAATGGTTTGAATTTGTTATCTTGAATGTATTATAAAGAAAAATCTCGACGGAAAATTCAAGAGGAAAATCATAGTCATAGTCATGGGCCCTTTGATTGCCAATTCATGAGTTTATTATCTATTTCATAGTTTATTTATAACCATGAAATTTTTGTTAATTTTTATTTATTTAGTTACACATATATATATGTAACATATTTAGCCACAGATTACTCTGCTTTAGGCCACTTGAAGATTGATACAAAAATGGTGATAAAAGCAAAGCTTGTCTGGTATTAGTTGGTGTTAAAAGGAGTATGTAGTAGTAACAAATGAGACTTGGACAAAAAAATTGATCCCATCTAAAATGGATCAGAAGGTCTTGTTTGGGTGAATCAATGTTTAATATTCCATTTTAGCTAACTGGATATTGGGATTGACTCTGATTCAGAATCTTGAAAGATAAGAGCACCTATTTGCCTTCTTAGTATATTTCACCATGTATTGGGATTGCCTCATAACACCATGATATATGAATGAATACATGGATTCTGATTTTATTTTGTTTTTTCAGTTTTTATGTAGAATTCAATGAAAAGGATCAAATGGGGTTGTTTTATTTGATAATTTTGTTACTTTTTTACTTTTTTCTCTTTTTTTTAATAAAATAAAATGAAATTAGTCTCTGCTTAATAAAAGTATCTTGTATATGTCACCATGTATATTATGAATATATTTTTGTATTATCTAGTTAAGGCCACGAAAATAAAATTCAGGTCTTGGGTTAAGCTTGAGTTCATAAAGAATAAGGTTGAGATAAAACTGGTTTGAGCTATTAGTATGAGCCTTGTGCATTCTGAGCCCATTTTAATTTTTATACAAAATTTAAGAACTATATCACACATATTATGTGTATTTAAGCTATTAAAATTTGAGTTTTTTTTTTTAATAATAAATAAGCTTAACATTCAATGAAGTCCAATCTCAACAGTTTGTTATACCAATTAGGTATGAATGATACTAATATCTAATCATAATAATCGAGAGCGAATCAATAAATGTTATGAAAAAAATATCTAAATAACAAGTACGCGTAGTAGTAACATTCTGTACAGATCAATTAAAAGATAGTAGTTCAACCAAATATTGGCTTCGGTAAGTTAGGATAGAGGATAGAAATGGCAAGTTTGTCTTGGCTTGAAGGAGGTTTGGAACCCAAGTTGCCTTAATTTATAAAAATTTATATTAAGCACATACAAAGTTTAATATAGGAAATTGATATTTTCATAACACTTTTTGATATTTTCATATGAAAAATATCGTTATAGATGTATAACGACAGTAAAAATCGTCGCTATAAGATCTATAGTGACATGTTGGATGACTTTAGAAGGCTTAGTTGAACAAGATAATTGAGCCCACAATAGTGTCCAACCTTCTATTGTTTTCTTGGATTAGCTTAAGTCGTTCCATCGTTCTAAGATACTCTCTGTTCAGAATTATAAAATTAATATTAATTTAAAAAAAATATTAATTTAAAATATTTTTAAATTTAAAATTGATATAATTTATTTAAATTTTAAAAATAATAAATCTTATAATTTGTAATACGTTTTAGATATATTATGATATTCATAAATATGTTAACATAAAGTAAATGAATTTATGTCAATTTTAAATTTAAAAATATTTAAAATTAACTTTTAAAAAGTTAATATTAATGTTATAATTTAGAACATAGATAATATAATTTTTTTACAATCACAGAATAATAGTAATAATAATAAATATTCACTGGTTGGTAGGGGTGAGCATGGTGCGGTTTGAAGTCCAAACCGCACCGAAACCGCTTAGGTGCGGTTTGAAAAATTCAAAATCGCACACGAAATCGCTTGTGATTGGTGCGGTGCGGTTTTAAAGTGTGCGGTGCGATTTTAATTGGTGCGGTTTCGGTTCCAAAACCAAATAAAACAACAAAAAAGTCTAAGCCTTCAATAAAATTTAACATAGAACTTATATCGATCAATTAACTTAGTGACAGAGTCGGCAATGTGAATTATATCAAACATAGAACTAAAGTTCTTTCTGCCAAACATGTCAAATTCACCATCAAATCATAGAACAGTGAGACATGTAAAATAGTTTTAGTTTATAATAAAGGAATGATGCTTTAAAACTAAAATATACGCTATATAAAACAACGAAGACCATATATTCGATAACAACCAAGAAAGTTTATCTAGTTCTCCAAAAATTAACAGTATATACTGGAGATAGAATGAAATTCTATCTTATATATTGCATGAGGACTTATAGAATATTATCCTAACTATACCTAATATGAAAAATAATTTATTAGACTATTACTATTATAGTATTGACCTTAACCAATGCATCAAGTGATCGAACCAACGAATTTAACCTCTCAGCTATAAGTCCCTCCAATAAGCATCAAAAAAATTCAAAATTTCAAAACTCAATTGCTTAATTTTTGATTCTATAATCTCTAACAATCTTCTTTTAATTGGTGAAAAAATGACAATGCAAGATTGGGGTTTTCTCTAAGCGTGTTCAAGTAAAAAATAACTTTAGAATTTACTAGAGATAATATACACATACACACACAATGCGGTTGTGGTTTTATGCGTGCGGATTTTGGCTAATAACCAAACTGGAACTGTAAATTTGGTTATTCAATTTACCTAAAACCATCACATACGTCTAAACCGTTAGTACAATTTTAATTAATGTGGTTCATACGATTTTTAGTATAATTTCGATTCTAATTTAATTACTTGGCCCTTAATTCTGTTGGTATCTGCTTTTTGGTATTCTATGAGTACGAATTTAGCAAAGTACCAATAAATGAAGTACAGACATAAAGCATATTTAATTTAAACGCCCATACTGGAGAATGTTCCTGAAACTAGTACTACTAATCTAGTATATTTTATTATATAAAGTTAATTTAGGAAATTTTAAAATACAAAATTAATATAATTTCGTTTAAGTTTAAAAATAACAAATATGATAATTATTTGTATTTTATAATTACTTTAAAATTATTATATTTATTTGTACTAAAATTAAATAATTTTATATTAATTTTAAAATTTTATAAATTAACTTTAAAAAAAATTAAAATATATCTATGCGTGCCAATATAATTTGGGCATGAGTACATTTAACATAAATATGGTGACTGAAAAGTCTATCCAATTTGTTAGCTTACGAATAATTAATTTAAAAATAGTCCTTTTCATTTTATCACGTGCTGAATTATTTTTGCTAATAAAATAGTCAATTTAGTTTTACTTTTACCATTAGGAAAAAATAAACTCCTAAAAATAAACATTTGAACGAGTTGTTGAAGCCAATAAATAAAATATTTGAAGCATATATGCTGTCTGAAATGGGTGGGGTTAAAAAGGAATAACAAACAAACACCTTGTATATTTCGGAAGCGGTTAATATGAAGTTTATTTTTTGATAAATTGGTAAATTGAGTTGATACGCAGACGATGTTCTATGTGTGTTAGTATTCTATTGGTCAATTGACCAATTTACCAAAAAATAAACTTTATGGTATCCGAATCCAGTATATTTCAATTAAATAAAATCTCCACTTGTGATAAAATAATAAGAAAAGGAGAAATCATTTACACTCGTTCAGTTGCCTCAATTGACTATAATAAACAAAGTTTTTATTGTCTCTCAGCATATAATTTTCTTAATTACAATTAACACATCATCAAACAAAAATTAACATTGAAAAAGAGCTACCTTAAGACTTTGTATTTTCTCAATTTCTTTTATACTATGAACCTTGAAAAGCAAGAGAAAATAGAACACATTTTTCTTAATTAAACTCCATTTACACGATTTTAATAAAAGAATTAATTGATAACTCGATATCTATATTTTTATTGGTATAAATAATTTTATTTATGTTCTTTTATGGTCATTATTATTATTATTATTATTATTATTATGGGCAAAATGTATATACTGTGATTGTGTATTCTGCGTTAATTTATGATGACGATTTTTTGGAGTTATAATGACGGTTTCACCGTCGTCATATAATATATAATATATAATGACGAGATAAACCGTCGTCATAACCCAAAAAATACGTCGCCATAACCCTATTGTATAATACACAACTGTGTATACATGCAGACCTATTATTGTGACAAACACAATCATTTAGTGCACCCCACTTTTGTAATTATTGACATGATTGGGGTCAATATTTTTGTTGACAACATTAATATAATTTGGTATTTAAAAAAGATGAGTAACTTATAAATTTCATATATATTAAGAAAAAATAAATTTTTAAATTTCTTTTTAGTGATCACACAAGATTCATAAAGTGATAATTTTTTTTATTAATGTATTCCATTAAAGGACATAATTACCTTTCACTTTATATATTTTATCTTATTATGAATTCGAGAGATAAAAATAATTATATATTTACTCATCCTTTTGAGTACGGAGAAAGTAATTTTTAATAATAGTTTTTGAAATTAATTGCCTTTTATAAATCTCTACTACTACAATTTTTAAAAGAAGATACTAAAAAAACAAATTATGTATGCTCCTTGCCCACCCTCATGGAAACTCTTTATAGTATTTAAAGTGTTTATTTTTATTTTTTCAATTTAGTCACTACACTAAAAAATTAGAAAGAAAAACTTACAGCGTTCATTGAACGTTCGTGCTCGGCGGTGAGTTTAGTAAATCTTCCTTCTATTTTAGGATAATTGAACAGACATTTTACAGATATATATTAAAATTTTCAGAATACTCCTTTTCCTTTATAATTGAGATTTGAAATACAAAATACTCCTCTAAATTTCCCCAAGAGAATCACTAACGAAGAAGAAGAAGAAGAAGCAGCAGCCTTTTTTAGCTTCTTCGTACCTCTCTCCGTCAGGTACTCAAGCAGGTTTTTCTCTCTCTTCACATATATTTATTTTGTTGTGTTCGTGTATATGTGTGTGTATATAATTTAAATGAATAGAACTCTGTGTAATTAACTTTGTATGGTATTCAAATATTTGATTTATGTTCAGATTTGATTGTAGTTGCTGCTCTATGTATTGAATTTAGCCTGCATGTCAATTTTGGGATTCAATTGAACACATTCTTACTCTTGTTTGTTTATATCCGAACCCCGAGTAATCTTAAGGTGAGGTAATTTAGACTTCAATGCACTGTTAGCAAACCTATTAGTGGCAGGGCATATTAACTTAACTGAAATTTCATATCATTTGGTATGCAGTTTTTGGTGTATATCTGTATGTACTGATATACTCCCTTACTGGGATACTAGTAATAAGGTATATACTGATTTTCGAAGCTCCACTGAATGGGGAACAATTTTCTTTTTAAAAGGGTCTCATGGGTGTGAGAGACATACAGCAAGAGAGAAAAAAAGTTTTCAGGTTCTGGTAGAGAAATCTTGATTAAGTGGGTGGTATTCCTACCTATATAATGTTTTAAAATTTCAAGGACTCTATGCAGATATATTAATGGTGTCATGTTAAACCTTTGGCGGGGATATACCAAGGATGGGTATACAATTTAGTAAAAAAGCTGGAAAAATGTTTTCAAAACCAAAATTGTATTGATGGCTTGGATTCAGGAATTTACATAGATTTATAGGCTTTATTAGCTAGCAGGGATTGATTTATTGGTCAAGGTGCTGAAAGAGCTTTATTTCCCCTCCCCAAAACAGAGTTCATGAATTCAAAAAGAACCATGTCTCCTTCTTGGGGATGATCTAGTTTAGTGGAAGGAAGAGCTATTCTAGTAAGTCTTGTATGATTGTACATTGATAATGGAGTGGAAAAAAGAACTTGGGAGGATGCTTGTATTCCTTATATACCCATTTTTTGAAGCTCTCATCTTCTAAGCCATCAAATAGGAGCCTTAATTAGGTAAACAGAGTGATAGACTAAAGAAACAAATCTTGGGACATCCAAGCACTATGGTACTTCATTGAGCAGGAAAGACAAGCTATTAATAAAATTCCTATTATTTTGCATTATGATCCCAAAGTTGCCTACAAATTCTCATATTTCTGATTTCCTAATCCTGCTCTTAAAATGGCCTCTTCTGCTCTTCATCTTACTGTCCACCTTCAAAGATTTTTCAGGAGGCTTTGGTCAGGGGCCATAGTTACTGGTTACCATTTTTCTTTTTTAGAAAGAGCAGTCAAGCACCACAATGTCCCATTTGAGCAGGAAAGACAAGCTATTAATAAAATTCTTATTATTTTGCATTATGATCCAGAGTTGCCTACAAATTCTCATATTTTTGGTTTCCTAATCCTGCTCCTAAAATGGCCTCTTCTGCTCTTCATCTTACTCTCCACCTTCAAAGATTTTTTTAGGAGGCTTTGCTCAGGGGCCATAGCTACTGGTCACCATTTTTCTTTTTTAGAAAGAGCAGACAAGCACCACAATGTCCCATTTGAAAAATTCACGATGAAACTGCAGAGATATTGATGTGTGATTGGTCCAAGGCATATGGCAGGCCATAGATATTGCTGTTGACCTTCACAGATACCAAACAATTGAAGAGGGGTTATTATTCCTTGCAAATTCTCTTCTTTTTCATAGACATCTTATGATTTTCTTCTTTTTGGTAAATAAAAAGTAACACTTTAGCGATGAAATAAATGTGTAAATTTCTTATTTGTAACAATGAGGTGGTTCTAATGCGATAATAAAACTATATCATCCTTTGTCATCTGTTCAGTTCCTTATGAAACAAATGAGTGCACCAGTGAGGAATTTCTTTCCTTTTCTCCAGGTGGTTCCTATTTTACTCGGAAATGGATACTAGTAATAAGTTCTTCTATGTATTTAATTGGTAATATGTCTAACCTCAAATCAAGGACGTTACTACACATTAAAAAGTTGGAACCATTCAGTATGTTTGTTCTGCTTGAATTTTTAGTTTCCTAGGGTAATATAGAGTTTGAAGCAATGTATGGAACTGAACTACATGAAGAAAATAAATAAATTATAGGAGATAAAACTTTGTGTTACAAACATGGTTGGTATTTTTGAGCAAGGAAATCGTATAATGTACTTCCCTTGATTTGAAAAGTTAGTATTATGGAGTTTTTATGCCCCCAATTTTCTTTACTTTGAGAAATTAAAAGTAAAGAAAACTTCTTGGAATACTTCCTCAATTTTTTTTTTTGCTTTTGCTTTAATCAGTGGACTTTTGGTTTCTTATTTTAAAAGTTCTCGTTTTCAATAACTTTTGTTGGTAAAACCTCTTTAGCACTAGTAGCATTCATCGATGAAGTCTTGGTCTTCTGTTGTTGTCGATGAAACTTTTCCTGTAGTTCTTTCATTTCGAGTTGTGGGTATTCCCTTCACGAATTCTAGACCTCCCCAGCAGAGTCGCCAAATAAATGTGAGCAAGGAAATCGTACCTTGTTAGGGTTAGGGTTTTATATTGGCTGAGAGGGAGAGAAATCCACGAAGTACGGAATCGATTGATGAATTGAAGAGGGGAGAAGAACAGGTGAACAATTACTCCACTGACACTCCACTGACACATGGCAGAACTCTTAGGATCTGAGAACCTTCTTAAGGTATCAAGGATCCAGGGAGCCTTCTAGGGTGTGCTTCAGATTGAGAGAGAATCTCCAAGTCTTCAATTTTCCAAAAGTCCCTTCCTCAATGAAATGGAAGGAGTATTTATAGAATTTCTTGGAAAGTGGTCACACTTCAGGCACGTGACTTTGGGAAAATTTCAGAAATACCCTTAGTCATCAGAGGAATGCCCAGATTGTCCTGTCCTTCTAGCCACCAATCCAATCCCTCAATCAAAACCCAAAATGAGTTGTCTCCATGAGTCTTTTGCTTTGGGACATGTGGAGGCTTCTCTCGGGTCTCGCATATTTATTTCCGACTTTTCCGTTTGTCATTTAATTATTTTAGGTCTTGTGAACCCTAATTTGTTTGAATACTTGCTGAATTATTTTTTGTTTTGACCTCATGTATTATTTGTTTTTCTTTCTCTCTCTTTGGCCTTTGCTGCACTTAATCACTTTATTTCACTATTTAGCCCTTTAAAAAATGGTAAAATCTTGTCTTATATGCTTCATATAATTGTATTTTTTGTTGCTGAGTTTGGTGACTCAATTATTAGATGCTGAAACAAACTTTTTGATGTGTAGAAGATATTTAGTTTCCTGCAAAGAAGCTAGAAATTGGCTACCATGAGTTCTCTGTTATGTTAACTTGACTTCTGTAACACAGATCCATTCATGGTTTTCATTTCCCCATCTTAATAGCTTCTGAAAAATATTGTTTAGTGGAATAATTATGCTATACGTTTTCATACCTGATTTCTCCTAGGTGTACCAGGTTATTGAGAATGAACACATTTCCTAAGTATTTTTCACTTTGTTTTTTATGTCCCAGGCATTCTACGTATCTGTAGATCTTTAATTGTTCTTAGGTGAGAGTAAAGTTAATAGAAAAGTCATGCATAAGGATAGTAGTAGCAGCGCCCCAGCAACACCCACTGGACGGCTACGACGCCGTAGAGGTTCAAATGAGGTAAGTTGTTGCTCGAGCTATTGTTATGTTTTAATCACTATGGTTATCCAAATTGGTTGCTCTTAGAGTCGTGAAAAGGTAACACGGCAGTGAATTGCATTTTGGTACAAATGGTCTTCTAAAGCATGGTGTTCCATTTCATACACAAAATTTGGCAATAATTTTTTTTCTACATCCTTTAGTTTTTATTGTTATAGAACTAAACATGAAAACCATTGAATAAACATCTATAAGACAGCTTTCCAAGTGAAGAATGAAGGGCATTTTTATACTATGTATAATTATCATAGCAAGTAGATGGGACATCACACCTAACCTCAAACTCTACTTTTGAAGGAGACCGTAATAGCTATAGGATACTGCCTCGACTGAAGCTATAAATAAGGCTATTTTTAGTGTCTCTACTAAGGCTAGAAAATAGTGCCTCCAATGAGGCTTTTTGATCCCATAACCACTCTCATATAAGGGAGGGTATGATACTATCTGAGCAACTCTTTATAAAGAATGAAGGACAGTAATAACACACATCACCATCACCAGGTTAAACATCATACATGATTCACTACTATTGCTATTTTTTGCATGCAAGTTTTCAACACATAAAAAACTTAAAGAAGTAACTAAACCAGTTGAGGCTTTATATTCCAACCATTAACTTTCTAAATGAAAACAAACTTACATGTAGAAAGTAGAAACACAAGTGACACAATTTTGCTTTGAATCTGCACAAATCTACCTGCAGCATACCATGTATTAAATTACACGGCGTAAATATCAAAAAATTAAATTACATGGTGTACCATGCTCTCTTCTATATAACAAATTCAAATTATCCACGTTATAAGAAAGCTAAAGTTTAACAATGTAGTTACCTAAAAACGTGATAGTCCAAACCAAATTAAGGGGAAAATTTGAAATTGGTACTTGATGGTTCTTCCTTGTCTTCTTTTACTTGATGCCTCATGAAACCATTAGCATTGTCTTAGTAAACAAGATCATCTTGGTGGTAAACTCTGTAAGAAGTTTTGTTAACCACTAGGTAGGGAATAGGGATTGTAAAAGACTAGGTACTGGCCTCTTTGGACAGTTTTGAGGTTTCATTAACTTTATTTTCGTTTTCTTTGGCCTTAATTTTTTACTGTGGATGCCAGGTTCCTCCGGACATTGGCAAAGCAAATGGAAGCCACCTACTGGTTAATGATAATAAGAAATACAAGTCAATGTTAATACGTGCATATTCGTCTATATGGATGATTGGCGGCTTTGTCTTCATAATCTACATGGGCCATCTCTATATTTGGGCCATGGTTGTTATTATCCAAATCTTCATGGTAAAAGAGCTGTTCAGTCTTCTAAGGAAAGCGCATGAAGATAGTCACCTTCCCGGATTTAGGCAATTAAATTGGTAAGCAAATTGATATGCATGGTGTGTACTTGATTTTTTCCCCTTCTGGTTTTTAGGATAACGTTTCTTGTATTATGCTACCCAAGCAGTTAATCAAGTGTGCTGCTTTTCCAAATTTCTAGAGTGGGTTTGGCCATATGGTCAAAATCTCCGTAGCTATCAGAATCGTACAGAACGAACTTCTTTTAGTTTTTTACATGGCACATGTTTGCATATCTTTGAATCGTCTTGCACTCCCATTTTTGGGTTTTCAGCAGCTGTCCTAAAAATTTGTTTATCATGATGGAGTGATCTTGTTTCTTTACTACATAACTTCCTTTTGCAGGCATTTTTTCATCACTGCAATGCTATTTGTATACGGTCGCATTCTCAGTCAACGACTTGTTAATACCGTTACTTCTGACAAGTTTTTATATCAACTTGTGGGCAGAATTATCAAATATCATATGGTTACTTGTTATTTCTTGTACATCGCAGGTTCGTTCTCTCTTTTCTGTAAATTTTGTGTGGAATTGTTTTGAGGAACTACATGTTAGCAGTTGTTTGTATATCTATACTTATATATTCGTCACAGAATATTTCATGTTAAATGCAAGTGGTTTGCAAAGTGCTAGCGTTTTGCCTCTTGCTGTCAACCTAGTAAAATTTATGTTTAATTGCTCGACGTCATTTATTCTACATTCTAACTAATGGCCGAGTCTTTTATCTTTTTTGATTGGCCTCAGGTTTTATGTGGTTCATTCTTACACTAAAGAAGAAGATGTACAAGTATCAGTTTGGTCAATATGCATGGACACATATGATTCTTATTGTGGTGTTTACGCAGTCAGCTTTCACTGTAGCAAACATTTTTGAAGGAATTTTCTGGTAATAAAAATTTCATCATGTAAGCTTTTAAATGCTATTCATTTGCTGTAATATTTTACCTGTATCATGTTCTTCATCGATTAAAAACCATTTTGTAAATGGTGGTTCCCCTTCCCCATTTTTGTAAGAGTGCTTCTGTTTTCTTCTGTTTAAGCAGTTAAAAGGAAATGGAATTTTGGTGAGGCTATGAGGTTATTATATCCCTTTCCAGAGATTCATCACATTCAAGTTAAACCATTCAAAATTCCTCCAGTCTTTTAAGAATCATGTGAGGAAAACTGTCAATGGTCTTAAGTTGTTGCCTATTCAAAACTTTTGGCATCATATAAACTAATATTTAAGTTTTTCTCCTAAACTCTTCCACAAGTAATTGCAATAAATTTTTTAACAAACCTTTTTTGGCTCACAAGTAAGGGTGTAAACGAGTCGAACCGAAACGAACAGAGAGTTGCTTGAATTCGACTCGAAATGTTAAATTCATAATTGTATTTGAAAAATTCTACTTAGATTCAACTCGACTCGAATATTTATTTCTCGATTCGACTCAGATCGAATTATATTCAAACTACTCGCGAGCTTCAAATTCAAGTTCGAATTCGAGTCTCCACATAATAACTAGATTTATTATAAATTGAATTTGTTATTTTACTTAGAAATGAGAAAATATATTTACGATTACACTTTATAAATATAAAATCACAATTAAAATTAAAAACAAAACAAAATAATAATAATTAATTGATTTAATTTTGTATATATTATAAGAGAATGTATCGAGTATCTAATTGAATTTGTATCAATCGAATATGTATCGAATCACAATCGATAATTCGAGTAATTTGAATGTTAAACGAGTCGAGTCGAGTATAACATTGTTCAGATTCTATTCATATTTTTATTCAAACTATTTTTTATGCTCGGATTTGGATCATATAATTAATGAATCCGAGTCACGCTTGTATTTTTCCGGGTGGAGTCTGAATCGAGCTCGAACTATTTGGCTCGTTTAAAGCTTTACTCACAAGTGAAGAATTATTTGTCAAATCTTATTCCTTCCATCATCCACGAGTAGTTTCAATTATAAGTCGACTTTGTTTAGGATCTTTGTGGAATCTTATTGCTGTATATTTGGAATTTTAACTCGTTGATTTTATCTTTTTCTTGAGTTGGTAGCTAAAAGTGTTATACATTAAGTACTTACTACAATTGGGAGCATGCTACTTTGACATTCAAGTACAAGGAAAGAACTTCAAACGGTTTATCTATGATGCAGGTTCCTTCTTCCTGCATCACTTATTGTAATCAATGATATTGCTGCTTATTTCTTTGGATTCTTCTTTGGAAAAACTCCTTTGATCAAGTTATCTCCAAAGAAGACATGGGAAGGTTTCATTGGAGCATCTGTCACAACTATAATCTCTGCGTTTGTGGTGAGCTTCTTATTATTTTCTTAATGACAATGACAATGAATTTTGTCGCTGCTATATTTATTGAATGCTGGAATACATTCACCTGTTAACTAAGTAATACTATAAAATAAACATTTATAGGCAAAAATATTTCCTTAGTTTCCCTCTGACCAATCCTAGTCCAGACTGCTGCTTGACTAATCAATTTTTTGTATTATCTTTCCTCAATGGATTCTATTATTCAGGTGCCCTACATTGATCCAACTATAAAGCTCACTCTATATTTATCTATATTTTCTTGTTAAGGGAATAACCCAACTCCCTTTTTAAAAGTGACATTTTGGAATTTAAGAGTTTTGAAAGATATTGGGAAAAACTACTCATGTTGTTTTGTTTGGTTTTTAGTTGGTAAAATATATTAGCACAATATATTGTCTGGTTTTATTAGGGAATACTAGAAGAATAACATTTTACTTTGTGTGCATCGGGCTATGTAGGTATTTTAAAAGAAAAAAAAAATCTGTCATGTTGAGTATGATAACAGCAGTTCTTTCTGGATCTGCCTATGCAGTCCTGTACTCTTTTTTCTTCTTCTCATTTTTGGAGTTTATGAAGCCAACGTTAAGTTACTAAAGAGAAGGAAAAAAATCCCTTTCATTGACATTTCTAAAATACAATATAGTAGAATTAGTTAATTTGACTACAGAAAAATCCCTGCCCTTACATGTATGAAACAGAATGTAGGTAGGTTGAGTAACTATAATTTTTTTGCTCTCATTCTGTGATACTGAAATTATGCTCATCCAATCATGCAGCTCGCTAATATCTTGGGTAATTTCCAGTGGCTCACATGTCCTAGGAAGGTGATATTTTTCAAAACTCAAGTCTTGTAGCTTATTAGGGCATAGTTATCAGTTTTTCAAGAAACTTAACTTCCAGAAACAATAACACATGCAGGATTTATCAACTGGTTGGCTTCATTGTGATTCTGGTCCTTTGTTCAAGCCAGAATATTTCACTCTACCTGGATGGTTTCCTGATTGGGTAATTGGATGTTCAATTACAAATGGATTCCAATGCAACAAATTTACTAGTATTTTGCTTTGTAATTTATGTTTTGATTGTTTGACAAACAAGTACATTGTATTGTTATGTTTCAATTTCTCGGCAAAAAAAGTTCATTATATTGTTATGTTTTGATTTCACGGCAAAGAAGTTCGTTTTAGAAATATTCACTGAGTAGTCGTCAGATGCACGAGTAGCATATATATACCTATGCTTTGTAAACCGGTACCAAACCTTTGGAAGGTCTAATAGAATTATTTCCCAAGTATAAAATATAATATTTTGTACACGGGCACTTGAGGTTTGTGGTTTGCTACTTTACTTAGTGTTGAGTTCCGTTGAGTTTTATACTTGAGGATTTTGGAGATATGTGTACGAGGATTTGAAGATTAACCACTTCCATAGGAAAATAAAGCATCGTAATAAAAGCAATAATACTAGTGGTGTAGTTGGGCTAGTGGTCACAGTCCTTAACTAACATTAGTGGGTCAATTCCATAAGCGACAATGAGCTTGATTTTTCCTGTCCAAAGATTGTAGCTACATTAGTTCTCTTTGTCAAACAGTAAGTTCCTATTCTAAATGCTCACGTCACAAGCCATTATATGGTTTCTACTCAACGTTAGCTGCAGCATTTACATTATCTTGTCTTGAAATATTAAAAAATTATCATTTGGTTTGTGCCTTATGAGTAGCGGTAGCTGTATCAATTCCCGAGTTCAGTGCCCTATCACTGTCAAAGTATACAAAATTATTTGTCTATATCATAAGTTCTAACTACACTAACATGTCAACCCTTAGAGGTTGAAGTAAAAATAAAGGAATAATTGATTATAGTCACGTTAATACAGTGAAACCTGAGATATACACTTTTTAGGGATCTTTAGCTTCCAAAGAATACTGAAAATTTATCTGTATGTATGCCATTGGATGTTAAAAGATCGATCAATCAATTAAAACGGCATGGTTTCTTTCATTACTTCAGTGGTAGGAAAATATTTTTGCAGCATTCCTAACCTGCCAGAGCCACATTTTTCAGCAGGCATTATGTTTCAATCTTCTGTATATAAATATATCAAGATATATGTCTACATCATTCTTCATTTTCTTCTGCAGTTTCCTTGGAAAGAGATCCAAGTTTTGCCAGTACAATGGCATGCATTATGGCTTGGTCTTTTTGCATCCATAATTGCACCTTTCGGAGGCTTTTTTGCTAGTGGGTTTAAAAGAGCTTTCAAGATAAAGGTTCAATATTGTCAGTTTTTCCCTTTCACTTTTCAGTTTAAGTTTTGTGGATGTATATTTGCAAAAGATCTTCAAATTTTCTGGACGTTTGCTGCAGGATTTTGGTGATAGTATTCCTGGTCATGGTGGAATGACAGATAGAATGGATTGCCAGGTAAGCTTTCAAAAACGGTAAAATTCCTACAAATAGAAAATTAAATTTCAATTTGAGAGTTATCTAAGTTGAATGGCAGGCACTACCCAAAATAATGTCAAAGATTAGGTCTAATCTATCTTTAGCAGCAACTCTGTGTAGGCAAGAGTAGCCTTAGTCTAATCAACTAGTAGATATCATCAGGCAATTGTGGCGGTGATATCATCAGGCAATGCATGTATTTTTTATGCTTATTGATCTTAAAACAATAGGTGCAAATATCGTTTCCCTTGGTATCATAGCTTGGATACTTTTTTACTTTTGTGCAATGACAGCTTTGGGATGCGAGTTTCATGGTGGTGATGGCCCTTTAGTTTTATACTCCCTCTGTTCCCAAGATAAATGTACATCGACATTTATGATTTAATTGACCTTTTTTAAAAATTAATGAATCCTATTATTCTTTTAGATATATGCAGAGTATGACTATAATAAACTACTTATTCCCTCCATAGGGAAAATATAATATCGTTATTGGCTTTTTTGAAAATCAATTTGAGGCACTTTCTAATTCAAAAGTAATAAATATGCATTTAATCTTGTTCAATCATTGTTTATTCAATACAATGAATCAATGATGAATATTGTAACTATATGTAAAAATACTAATTATAAGTTTTATAATTTTATGTGTAAGTATCAATTTTGAATTTGAAAATATATTTCAAATCGACTTTCAAAAGGTTGACAATGATCTTATATTTTGGAAAAGAGTATAATTTAGTACTAATCTCAAGGTTTGATATTTGGAAAATCTAAATAGGTATGCTTAATTTTTAATTTTAATAATAGTTAATTGATTATAGAAGTCAATAGAAACATGTATCGCGAAACGGAGGGAGTAAATAGCATGGGCGTGCTAATGATCTGTTGCATTTCCACAACTTGGATTTAAGTTCATCTTACTTCAAGATGATGCACCGTGTATAACTTTTAGATTGCCACCTGTCTTGGCGTATCTACCTTTGTCATGGACTTCCCTGTTTGATTTGTGAGTTGCCTATATCTGAGACTCTAAATGTTTCAAGTTCGGCTCAAATTTGGTAGGATAAAGCTCCACTCAAATGATTCGTTGTCTCATTGTGGTCTCTAGCCTCCATTTGTAATTATGTATCCAATTATCAAAACAAATGTTTTGTCCGATGCATGTTAGTGTGATTAATGTAACATTTTCTGCAGATGGTGATGGCTGTGTTTGCATACATCTATCACCAGTCGTTTGTTACGCCTCAAAGTGTATCAGTTGAGATGATTTTGGACCAGGTAAAATTTGTGAAATATTGCATCCATCCCCATCGGCTTACATTCTCTCTGTACAGTCATTTATAGCATCATTGAATTTCGATAATGAGCTGGCTAAACCATGATGTAGATTTTGATGAATCTTAGCTTCGAGGAGCAGCGAGCTCTGTACACAAAGCTTGCGCAGATCATCCAGGAGAGCCGGTTTGGAAGAGCATGAATTGCTTGATCTGCCCTGTAATTTATGGATAATCCGACATTGTCCAGGATAGAAAATCTCGGAGTGGTTAAATTACCTCTTTATTTCTTACAACTCGCCCCAGCATCATTCAGGATTGCCAGTTTGAATCACGGAACATACTTGTGCATGTGTGTATGCATTTTGGGCTTCAGCATGTTGTGTTAATTCGTCTCTGGTTACTTAGATAGTGTAACCTTGTTCCATTTGTTTAGCTGGAGGATTTGTATACTAAATACAGCTGAAATATTTGTATAGTGCTTGCTTCCTGATTTGACATCATCTCTCTTTTCTTCTTTGTTCTCTTTCCAATTCCTTGTAAATGATGAAAAAAAGATACCAACAAAAATCACTTCTTCAACTATGTAAAGGAGGATTTATTGACCTCGCCTTTACTTAAGTTTGTGGGAGTCCGATAAAATCCTTGAGTTATTGTACACTGACAGTAGAGGAAAGATCTCCCAGTTTTTTGTGCTTTTGATGGCATTGACTTAAAAATGTCAGTTGACCGTGAAACATCTGTATCATTTTCATCTTCCTGTCACTTGTTTTATAGTACCCTGCTACCTTCATCCTATAATTGAGACTTAAATTTGTGTTTTAGGATGTCCCAGAATAGAAGTTTAATTTCAAAACCAGTGTATATATCTAAGCATGCTCTTCCAAATCAATTCTCTTGTCAAGATTCAAAGTATTTCAATTCTTTTGGGACGCGACTCTAATGAAATCATTGAATCATGCAAAAACCATTTAGGCCAATCCCCAAAGCATGGTTAAATGGGTACAGAATCAAAGAAAAATCAAGCAGTAGAGATGACTGGCATCACCTAAAAATCAAGAGTGCACAAGAGTAGCAAACTAGAATGATTTTAGAACCTTCGCAATAAGCACTAATGCATTAAAAATTAAAAACCCTCTAAAGAGCAGTAGCAAAACTTAATGCCATTTGATATGGAAATGGCATATAAAATAGTTACAAATGAACCAAGAAGAGAGGAGTAAATTTCTAATCCAAAAACATCTCAAAATCAAAGAAATCAGAACTTATGGAATAATGAGAAGAATTTCCAAAAAAAAGTTAGCACAAACATTTAAGCTTTCTACCAGTTTCTCAATTATCAAATACTACAAAATTCACTATCAAGAAATGTCATCTAAACTGCACTCGATAACCATTTAATATGGTGCACGGTAAGGATGTGCTACTTTTACTCCCAAAAGGTGAATGAGATTCTAAGCAATCAATCAATACTCTAAATTATCCTTTAGATCAATCTTAAAGAGGAAAAGAACTACCAATTGCCTGCTTTATGCAGCCTCCAAAACTTCTCATATTCGTCCACAACAAGGGAAAAATACTGTAATTGCATAATTATCCATCTTTTACTGAGATTTTGGTTTGTCAATCCTCACATAGGGTAGAAACCCCATGAAGAGCACAACCTTTGGGGCCCATCCCCGTTGCTCAGCACGGCAAAACATTAAAAAGGTGTTTGCAAAGTAAGAATTAAAACCCATGAAGACATGCCACATGGCATGACCTTGTGGGTTGAAGGGCCAACCAGATATCTCATTGCAGAAACCACGATCACACAGCCAGCAAATACTACCAAGGAATAGGGTAACCGCATAAAACTTTGCGAGCCTTTTAGCATAAATATCTTGTGTGTATATATAATACTTGTACATCCGGGGAATGCACAACAGACATAGAATCACATAATGCACCTTGAAGCCAATGCTGAAACGAATCAGTGAGTGGGCAATCGCGAATACAGCGCCGTAGAGAAAAAGGAAAGTAGGCATTGTACTGCGGTAGTGCCAATCTGGCGAATACAGGATGTAGATGTACAGGAGCATCTCCCATATCATTGGAGTTTCATCACTTTGCTGTTGCCTGAAAGTGAGTTCAAAAATCAATTTAAGCATGGTATCTTGTTAGCATGATATACATTGTTGGGCCCTCCATCTAACAACTTAAGCTTTTAGATGAGTTGGTTACTTAACATGGTATCCAGAGCTCTAGGTGTGCAAGGTCTTGGGTTCAAATCTTCCCAGCTGCACAATTATCTTTATATTAATTTAATAGTGCATTAGCTTAAGCTTTTAGATGAGTTGGTTACTTAACATATCTCAAAAGAAAACTACCATATAAAGAGAGAACAAGTACATTGCGTCGACAACAATTAACCAAAAGAGAAAGATAATAAGTTGACTCTCATATAATTAAAATTTCTACCTAAATCTCAGAAACAAAACAAGAAAAAAAAGGTGAAATATGGAGCACTTGAAGATTTTTCAATCAACCAATTCATTTTCAAGCTTTCTCAACGAATGACAAAAAAACAGAAAAGAAAAAGTAATAACGTAATCAGATAGGAAGTATACGACTTCTAGGTCAAACGTCAAGTACCACTCCCATGATGTGATTAATACTTCAAATGTGCAGTGAACTCACACGGTTCCATTAATTGAGAGCAAATAATGAGATTCTAGTAATTCTCTCCAGCTCCATTTCATAACCAATTTTTGTCTCAGCATCTAAGTTCCATTTGCATAAAAACTAAAGAGTAGCATGAGCATGTGCCTCCCTTTTAAGTCTGTTTGCTTTAAATTTATAGGAATGGACATTCTGTAAGTTTTAAAATAGTTTAAAAGATGAAAATTACATAAGTGACCCCCTAATCAGTTATTCAAAACTGGAAAAGCTGGTTTCTTACATGAGCAATATAAAGAGATATAATCAATCATTATTATATATTGAATGATTGATATTATTGAATTTTAAGTCTTAAGCTTGTGCCTTTTTAGTCTAATTATCTACTTTCCCATTTATTCTTACCTCCATCCTTGTCCTACATCAAATATATATCTAATAAACAATTACAGCTAATATACATTACAAGGACTATATCCATGCTTGTTATTTGTGAGATTTAGATATATTTATATGTAACTAATAATTAACCCAATGAGACAGTTATGTACCCTAGGAAGCACTGACAAGGGTGGACAAATACAAAATTCTTAAAAAAACTTGGATAAGAATACAGCGAGATAAGTAAAACTATGGTACTTATTTTTTCAATAAACATAAAACTAACACAATGAATAAGAATAACAAGGAACATAATATTAACAGAATTATAAACTTAACAATATCACATTAAAGATAGAACAAACATTTTAAAAAAAATAAGGAATTACCAATTTTATAAACCATAAACATTTAATAAAACAAATAAAATTTGAAAGAAAAAAACATACTCCTTCCATCCCAGGATAAATGTTTCTATTTGACTTTTATGGTCAAATTGTCCATTTTTAGAAACTATAAATTATACTTCGTTTTTTAAATATAGGAGATTGTGACCATATAAACTACATAGAATGTACTACTCTCCACGACTTGTGATTTCAAAACTCTAAATAAATATGTTTTTAAATTATTATCTTTACAAATAGTCAATTTGACAATGAAAGTCAAATGAGGACATTTGTCCTCAAAGGAGAGAGAGAGAGAGAGAGAGAGAGAGAGAGAGAGAGAGTAAAAGTTAGGTAAAAATAACAAAGAACATACAATAAAAGCATAAATATGCACTATAAAATTGAGAACATACTACCAGCCCAAAGCTAACATATATATATATATATATATATATATATATATCACTTGAAAAAGTGAGATAAAACGTATAAATAAAAATGTTTACTTGGATACACTAGGATACATATTTGAGAGTATTCAATCTATTTATTTCTTAAATTCATGGATACGATGAGCATATATGTCCATAATTATCTATTGTATATCCTTGGTGGAGATACTTATTCAGCAAAAGTATGCTGCCCAAAATGGTGTATTCGTGCATTATAGCATGTAACTATAAACTACTCTTTCCTTTCCTGTGCCTGTTATACTTTGTTGACATGTTGAGAATAATATAATATCCCATATCTGTTGGACATGTTTAGGCAAGTGTCCAGTGAGCATCAAACAAGTTCTTGACTCTAAAATTTTTGTATTTAAATTATAAACACTTGAAATGAAGTGTTAGACAGATGTCAGATATTGTTCATGAAGTGTATGTGTTCAGCAAGGGTTTGACATGGATTTGTCAACCCTGTCAAAATGTCCTTGCCTTCCTATCCTAAAAAAGGTTTTCTGATAAACTATAGTTACTTTCCACACCGAAAGGAGGAATGAAAACTTAAGGTGATATGACTAGGAACTAAGAAAGAACAATGTTGCAGAAGATAGCATCACTTATACTCCGTCCATTTAACAATATAGGGTTAACATTGACTTTTTGAAGTAATTTAGGATATTTTCAAATTCAAAATTGATATAAATCTATTTAGTTTTACGCAATACAATTCTAAAAATTGTAAACTATCTAAATAGTACTACTAATTACAAATTTATTGTTTTCTAAAGTTAAATGAATCATATCAACTTTGAATTTAAAATTATCTCAAATTGATTTTTTTGATCATATATTTTGGAACGAATGGAATATCAAGTAACATCCAGATACACATATGGAAGAGAACAGATGCAAAAGTGAAAAATGATTCTTACACGTGCTGCAAAGTGGCATGGTATAACATGCTGCTCCCAATTGAAAGTGCCATATTTGACATGTGAAGAACACCAAATCTCTTCTCAAATCGTTGTCGTAATGAATTTACAAGGCCGATAAGTGCCAAAAGAATGCAGGGAATATTGGATATGGTGTTGTAAAATTCTGCAATATAGGAAGAGTAGACATAATTCTTCTCACACCACTCAGTGGTGGATGTGACAGTACCCCAGAAGCTAGATCTACCATCTGCCATTCTCCTAAGAAAAATCTGTATATTCACCCTTCTATGCAGACTCCAGTACTTCCTTACGTTAGAATGTCAGACACATCAGGAAATTGGCTGCAGAAAAGCATAAATAAAAATATTAAATAATAAAAGTAATAAAATTAATAAATAAAGGCAAGAAAGTCATACAACATACTAATAAATATTAAATACTGCACTCCCACTAGGAAATAAAGTTTTAGATAGCAAATTAAACCAACAATAATATGAAATAAGGTGAGAAATCCAAGGAACGAACAATTCTGTCACAAAGGTCCAAAATATTAATCTACTCACATTTATAGAAAAATTAAAAAATGTGCTTTGTCTCGTAAACTTGTATGAAACTATTCCATACAAGAAATCACATGAATGATTACAGGTACCTCAGTTCAATCTGCATGCTGTGACAAAAAAATAGACAGATGTTAGAGGAAAAGGGCATGGGATTGCAAAACTCATTTCCATATTTTTTATTACAAGTATACAAAAAAGACTACTCCATTAATTGGCCTACTAAACCTTAACTTTTTATGAAGATCACTAACATTAACACCAATTCCTGGCCAAATTCCAAAGCAAGCAGAGCTCTTACCATTCATTTTCACCTTATGTGTGCCTCAATAAACAATAAAGATTGGTCTCCTTTCAAGCTGATTGTACCAATTAAGGCACAAAATTGTACTTTTAAAATTCACTCATAAGCAATACTGCTTTTGACATGTCAGTCTCCTAAGCAATATTGGCAGCACAAAAGAAGTTGACACATAAAACATGGAAACAATGTGGAAAAAATGCAGACTGAATTCTATGAGGTATCAAGTTGCTTCCGATTATTTGGTTGAAGTGCATGAGCGGCAGAGTACACAAAATAAAACATGTGTGAGGGTTATAATTTGCCAGAAATCAAGACTCATTTCAAAGAAGCTTTAAGAACTGCAAGAGGAGTATTGTAAAACTTTAAAAGAAATACGGACTAGAACCAGAAAGAGAGGAAAGAAGGTAAGGAAGTGTCCATGGGTAGAGGTTGAGGAGATAGGAAGCATGAAAGTCTAAAAGAGTAATTACAGACCACTTAGAAACATTAATATACACCATATAAAAGCACAAAAAAAAAAAAAAGAAAGAAAGAATTTGAAAATGGATGCGAGAATAACTACCACAAGCAAAAATGGATTTTGAATTCAATATGAGCAATACATGAAACAAAAATTGTTTAGCATAAAGTGGTGAAAGAGACTTCATCAGTCTTGATAGCTATTACTCTTCCTTTTCGATTCCTTTCCCTCTCTCATGTATTCAGTTCTTTTAGCCTAACTAAAATCAAATCCATCCACAAGTGCAAAGATAGTGCGTATAAAATAACGAGCTTGAGGCAAAGATGCACCTTATCAACAATAATATATGCTTCCACCACAAGAATAATATAAACCCAAACATACACCCAAGAGTAATGGAACCGCTCAACTGGCATGCCCACAATACACGCTTCAAGTGCATGTTAATTGCTAGGGAATATGTATTTGAAGCTATCTTATTCTTATACACAAGCTCCAATGCATAATATTGTAACTTACAAAGGTATATCAACTCATGAATTGTTATTGATTTCCGGTTTCCCCATCTGTCTTCCCTGCCAACTTTTTTCCAAGACAGATTTCTAATATAGCTAGTACATCTCCTCAATATCATCTTCTCCAAACTTACCTTTCTTAGTTACTACTTAGTAGTACAGGTAATGGACTTAATACTCAGATTTATGACAGCCCAAAGTGGAAAAATTAATATTCTTCCACACATTTATTGCTATATATATAATACAAAATTACCAAATTTATGATATGAATTGGCTAAAACGGAATTTGTTACTGTCATCACCTAAATACAATTACATAGTCATGCGATGGTCAATACATACATTCACTGAGAAACCAACTTCACCCAAAAAAGTTCCATTTCAACTGTGTAAAAAATGAGGTTTGCTAATTGCTGCACCAGATGAACAAAAAATTAAAATTCCTCAGGCTGTTTTCCAAACCAGATAAATGGGCACTAACTGCAGCAGAATACATACTTAATTCAGAATTCATCATCAAGCTATGTTCAAAAGCTTACATAGAACCAAAGCCATTTTTACTTCATGATATGATGCAATCTACAATTCCCAGAACAACAGAGTTCTCTTCTTTTTTAATTTATATTTTTACAAAACCAAAACAACAAAGTCACAGATAGATTCAAGTATTCAACATACTCATCTTTTAAGCTAATGCAAATATAACCAAAATTATCAGAAAAAAAAAAAGGAAATAAAATACTACAATACACACCATTACAGTTTATGTATATTATAACAGTTTATGTGTATTATGATTATGATAGCGACAAAAAAAACATTACCTATTATCACCTTAGCCTGAATCTCTCTCCTCCTTTTCTCTCTCTAAAAGAATTGGAGGAGAGGGATGACAGTAGGGGAATGAACCGAGGGAATCTCTTTTTCGACTATCGAGACTTCGGAAGGAGACCGACCCTCCCTCCCTCCTCTTTCTTTTCCTTTTTAATTCTTTTTTCTAAATAGGGACTCAAATGTTATTGCCCTACTTGAGGAGGGTAACTTGGACATTTAACAGCCTTGGCACCTTTTTGAATATTAAACCCTTAATTTTTTTAAAAATAAATTTAAAAAATTAATATTTTTACAAATAAAAATATTATTAGTTACACAATGTACGTAGGCATCACATAAATTTTTATACTCTCCCTCCCTCAGAGAATTGGAATGAGTTATTTCATATTCTCCTTTCTTCAGAGAATAAAATTCGAAATAAGAATAAATTGAATCATTCTAATCACAACCAAACACAATTATTTTTATTCCAATAGAATTGTCATTCAATTTCTACCTTTATTATTCTAATAGTAAATCTTCTCTCCCTTTTTTATTTATTGTTCATTGAAAATATTTTGCGTAATTGTAGGGAGATTTCTTTTTTCGATTTGCATAGGGATTGATATGTTAGTATCAGATCACTCTCTTTTCCACGTGATTGAATCAGGTCTTGTGCTTGATTGATTCAATCTCAATCAAAAAGGTAACAACTTTTTACTCAATTCACTTCAATTCTGTCACACACACACACACACACACACATATATAGTCCGGATCCTGTTCGGACTCCCGAACAGGTTTAAAATTCGGACTTTTTTTTTTGTTTGCTTTTTTTTTTTTTAACTATTAAAAAAAAAATTATGAAACTTTTTTTTACATAAAACAGTTTTTGGTGTGATTTGGATACATATAACAAAATATGTCTGTACAGAATCCGAGAGTCCGGATTTGATCAAATCTGTATATATATATATATATATATATATATATATATATATAAATATGTAGTATATATGTATGTGTGTTTCTGTGTTTCTCCCCACTGTAATTATGCTTATTCCTTTCTTCTTTTTTCCCTCTTATTAGGAATTATAATACAACAACCACTCATTTAGAAAAAGCTTTTGTACCAGAGAATTTGGATTTTTGAGAGGCCCTTTTAGTGATAATAGATGGGAGTTCTAGTTTTGAGCCTCAACAATCTCTTATTATCATATAAAAAGATCGCATAACGCTTCACATACATCTTTGCATATTATGGGCTCGCTTGCTTTATGGTATGAGCACACGATATGCGTACAGATGTATGAAATATTATAACTTTTTACGTAATAAGATCATTATTTTTGAGTCCGCATAGACAATAATTTTGTTTCCAAGACAAATGATTCATGCCCATATCATTAAAACTGGACCTTTTGAAGACTTGTTTCTCATTACAATTGTTGTTAGTTAATGTTTATGGAATCTCATAAATTATAATCTAAGAATTATAATCTTATAAATTATAATAATTCCAGAATTATAATACTTTTTATTGCTTTTAATCGCTTTGTGCTACTTAATTTTGGCAAAGGTAATATTTTGATATATGATTGTTAAGCCATAGCATTTTTATAAATATACTTTTTATTATATCATCCAAATAAACAAATGTTAATTATTCTAGTACAAATTAGGATGACAATTTGACAACAAAATATAGCGGGAAAAAAAATCACAATGAATGATAGATTGTTATTTGAATTTAAGTTAGAGTTTACACTACCAAAACTTGTGACACTAAAATAAAAGCTTACAGAGTATACTAAAATGTAATTTTAGTATAATAAAAAATTACATTTTAGTATATACTAAAATGTATTTTTTTATATAAAAAAGGTAACAAAATAGTTTCCCAAGGGAAATTCATTTCTCTTATGATATAAGGAGAAATGGGCCAAGAAGTTGTTGATCTCTTGGTCTAGTATACATGGTGGACAATGCTACAAGAAAAAACTCCACTAGATATAGTTGTCAGGGTTTTCTTTGTTCTGGATAAGAGGGACACCATCTTCCCTCCAAATTATTCGTTCTTCACATAAAGCAGCAGCTACCTCCACATATATTCTGTGTTCCTGATAAAGAAACTCCGGTTGTTAGCGAAATGTATAGCAAGAAAAAAAGGTGAGGAGACAGAACTTGTTATTTAATTGCTTTTCAATGATAATTTCAAAAATTTTATAGTTTTAAAAGTAATAGTATTAGAGCGGCAGGTATTTTGAAACATATTGGATTGGGTACTGACAAATTAAACGGGATATTGACTTGATTTAAGGACTACAATGATATAACGATTTCAAAGATGAAAAAGTGCACATGTAATTTCAAGACCTCATGAAGAACTCTTGAAGCCAACTCCTCCGCGGTATCAGTAGGAAGCACAGGAACGACTCTTTGAGCAAGGATACGCCCTGTGTCATAGTGTTCATCCACAAAATGGATTGTCGGGCCTGAATATCTGTCCACATACACAATGACGGAAAAATTGACATGAGCAACTGTGTTTCTGAACTCTATTTTGAAAATTGGGGATGAAAATAGTAGTAATGTTTAATGAAAGTTGAATTCAGTAAACAGTATTGAACCTAAGCAGAAATAATGGAGAAAGAAACAAAGTGAACTCAGCCTGTGAGAATCCAAGTATTGATCTCACAAAATCAGTAAAAGCCCAATCATCACATTGGCTGTAAATGGAAATTTGAACCTTCCATAAATCATAAAACCTTTTGGATCTTATGTCAATGCCAACCAACTGGTTTCAATCACTTATGAACCGAATCATAATTAATTGACAACTAATGTTGCAGAAGACCATGAGATCTAGCATACTATCACTAACTCCAACGATGTGAGCCACATATACATATAGCTTATGAGGGCAGAAGAGTAATGTTGCACATCAAGCATAAGTGAGAGGGGGGGGGGGGGTAGAGAGAGAGTTGTCAGCGACTAAAACATAAGTACACATACCTTGCTCCAGAAGCAATGACAGCTCTATGGACCTTCACACCATAATAACCTTTCCCTCCAAAAGCTGGAAGTAGAGAAGGATGAATGTTTAGGATGGACCTTGGATAAGCACGAATCAATTCAGCCGGTATAAGCTTCAAATATCCAGCTAAGAGGATATGATCAACTTTATGTTTCCTGTTTAACATGAAAGATTCATTACTAAAAGGAAAAAATAAAACCTTTATGTCTCCTGTTCCCTCATTTACTTTTGCCAACATTTTCAAATTCTAATGATAACAAATTACCTAAAAGCAACTCAGTTATCTCTTCAGAAAGCACATAACATGAAAAAGTAATTTCAAAATATGTAACAATCACAATCAAAAGAAAGGAATAATGTATTGCGACTATTTGCATCGGCTTCATGTGCATTGCTTTCACAAGTAGCAATTCCTCTAGGACGCCTTCCCGAAATTTAAGTTATTCTAGCTGTCTAGCATAAGTTATAAAATGATAATACAAGACCAAGGTACTGTAACAGAAATTTCCCCACAAAAAGATTGGTTGAGAAAGTAGTGAATTACTGGATTAAATGCAGATGTAGAAGATAGTTCACATCAGAAAATGCAGGTCTGAAACAGAAAGATTAACTGAATCAATAGTTTTCGAAGAAGAACCTGACCCCAGAGCAATTACAAGATCATTTGGAGATAAACCCCCCGATTTATCTTTCATTTCAGGGAATAAAATAACAGGTATGCCCTTGTCTCTTGCAAACTCTGCACCTCCACAACCTGCAGGACACAGCAAATGAATTGAGAGGAAATGACTGACAAGCAAAGTACATATCATGCAATAAATCATTCTTGTATTTATTGGTAATGTTGCCACACAAGTATAAACATTTAGTTTTTAGGGGGGTAATCATTCTTGTGACTTGCAAGTTTGATTACATTAGTGTGTTCCGTAACATTCATACTCACAGGTTTGTATGCACAGAGCTACATGCATTGTATCTTCATAATTGCATATTTACTCACATACATATAAACTTCTGTATATATGCTGCCACTTTGTTCACAGATCAGAATTGGATACCCATTTAAGCATTATCCCATTTCAATACGGACATATGCTGCCACTTGTTAGAAAATGCTAAAATATTTTAAAATGCAGCATATGGTTACACAATTGGATTCCCATTTTAGCATATCACAAGTTATCTGCTTTGAATTGAAATAAACTTTCCAGTACAGTTAAACTGGATAGTATGTTGCATGTATATAAAATTTATAACATGAATGCTTAAATGAATATATAAATAACTCCAACTAGATGAAAGTATTGATTCATCAAACACCAAAAGCACATAAACCGCATTCAAGATAGTATAAACCTTACCAGGTTTGCTAGCCACCAAAACAACAATATCTCCATTGATTGATCCTCTAAGAATTGCCTCGTGAATGGACCGAAAATTCGAACCTCCACCAGATACAAAAACTGCCAGATTTTTCCGTCTAATCCCTAATTTCAAGTCTTCAACTTTATCAGCACCAATCTCTGCTTTCACAATGCTACTGCTTTTACAATTTAATCTCTTATTTGAGGTAACAATTTGGGGAATTAATGAAAGATTATGGGTTTTGAAAGAAACCAAATTTGGGGGTTGATATGGTGACGATGACGAAGAAAAAGAAGTGGGTATTGCCAAAATGTTGGCATTTTTAGGGTTCTGAATTGAAGAAAACCCAAGAAGCAAGCTTTGAGCTTCCATTAAAGGCCTCTCTTTTTCTTTTCTTTCTGGCTTCTTCTTTGATTGGAACTCCAAGTTTCAGTTTCAACGCAATAACTGAATGAAAGCAATCCGTATTAAGAGGGGATTTGTCTGAATTCAAGTGAATTTTGCCTTCACTTTGTTGGGCAAAACGCGAGAGAAAAAGCAAACTAAAACCCTCGGGGTTCTAGAGATGTCATATATTCCTGCCTGCCTTTCTATAGTATTTATTTATATATTAACTGTAGAGAATTTTTTTTTTAGACCGTAAAATAATAGTCTCATTATTTCAAAAAAAAAAAAATTCATTTTATTTTAATCTTAATTAATTTATAAAATTCTAAAATTAAAATTATAATGTGTATTTATATATTTTTTAAATAATATTTTTAACTCAATAACATTTGTTATGTATTTTATAATATTAATTATCACATATATAAAGTTATAAACATGTAACTATTAATTATATAATCAAGAGTATTATTTTGTTATAGTTATTATATTTTTAATTAATTTATATTATAAAGTCGGAGGCTTTTACTTTTGGTATTACATTTTGTTGTGAAGTTTTATCAGGTTATAATATTTTCATGTCTAATATATTTCATTCTTTTTGGGCTGTTTTTTCTTAAAAAAAAATTTACTCCAGAAAAATCAGAAAGAGTCCACATCCAACGGCCCTGATTCACAGAAGTAGTAGATCTTGTATGGGAACGGTACTACCTAATCCCTACCAAACTTAGAAAGAAACCGTAGTAGAATTCTTTCTCTCAGAGAGAAAGAAAGGGGAAGAGAGAAAATCCCCCGCTCTTCTTCTTGATCCGAGTCGCCACCGATCCGATCCGCCACCCTCCTCGTAAATCCGCCAATTATGGAAGGAGTTGGGGCCCGACTCGGCCGGTCCTCGACTCGGTACGGTCCGGCCACCGTATTCACCGGTCCGGTCAGGAAATGGAAGAAGAAATGGGTCCACGTAACGCCGCCCAATGGCGCCTCCTCAAATCATCATCACCACCATCATAATTCTGCAACTACTAACGGAAATGCTAACGGTAATAACGGCTCTCATCTCTTGCTGTATAAGTGGACTCCAATTACTCAAAGTCAAAATAACAACAACAGCAACAACAATGGTGGTTCCGCCAAAAATGAAGCCACACCGGCGGAGGAGCCGCTGAAGCGTAAATTCAAATATGTTCCGGTAATTCTTTGTCTATAGACTTGTCCAATTTCAGTTCAATTGTAAATGTTAGAAGTTCATATATGTTTAAGAATTTTAATGCTTATTAAAGACTATGGAATATGATGAATTTGTTTGTTTTCAGTGTCAGAAAATACTATTTAGACTAGGCATTTGACCTCATTCGTCCTTTACGAAATTATTATTAAATAATGGATTTAGGAGGTCAAATGTGACAGGTTTCTTGAAATACATTTTTATTTTTTTAAATACGGGGAAGTTTATTTTTTGAGCTCTAGGAAGGTTATATGTTCAGACTGTTAATTTACTTAAAATCAATGTTTGGAGTTTCTTGAATGGTCAAGAGTTTTTTAGTATTTCAAATGAGTCAAAAAATCAGTTGTCAGTCAAAGTCTTACATTTATTTTCCAAGTCTAATAGGTTGCATGGTCTGTATAAAGGGTTTCATGTAATACTTTGGAGAAAGTTATGAGTTATGAATGAGTTCAGATTGTGACCTTTTCTATGATTTATTCCATCTTTGACAGCTGAGTTTTCTGGGATTAAATCTTGTTTTTGTCCAAGGAAGAATTCTCAGCCCACACTTTCTATAGCCAGAATTCCTTCCATCTGTCATTCTTTCCTGGCCTTTTGTCATCTCTTTAATCTTGTGCTACATCATTACCTGGAAGATTCAATATTTATGTATTCTTGTGGTTATAATCTTTGACTAGTGATACTCATTTATGTCTTAATTGGGAAGTCAATTGTGCAATTCCCTTATTAACCAGCAGGAGAAGATACACTTTAAGCTAACAGCTGTTGGCCAGAAGTGTTATTGCGTCTTTTCATCTCTGTGGAAGTGGTTGTATTTGCTGCTTGAAAGTGAATTTATGTCCGAGTAGGAATGTTGCTTGATAAACCTCTTTCTTTTTAGACTGTTGTTTATTAAACACGAAGTGCATGCATGCTTTGGAGGCCCAGTCTCAGGTTTTACCGTTTCCGTTATGAAGTAGTTTCCACATACCTGATTTTTCAAATGAACAAATTTGTTAGTCTTGCTGACAATGATGACTGATGACTGATTTTTGCATTATAGATTTGGAATTGTATTCTTGGAACCGAAATAGTGTCACTAGATTTTGGGTAGTTCCTGCCAAAAGCATCATGTTACTGTTGCAGATCTTTATATCAAGCTTTTAAATGTCTTTTAAGCATCCATGAAACATGGACAGGGTCACTGGTTTACTCTAAATTTTAAATACATCCTCAGCTGCAAGGCACTCACTGCAGTTGAATTGGATTCTTTATTGTGTTTCAGAGTTTATGGTCATTACTCATTATGATAGTTTTGGTTCTTTCCAAAAACAACCTTGTTATTGCTGTTTGCTTGCCTTTCCTTTCCTTCCCACTCAAACTAACAAAAGGAGGGAAATAGAGCTTCCTTTCTTCAGGTATTCCTTTTTCCTCTCCTACCCTACCTTTTCCAAAACGTTTTTGTATTAGGAATGGAGCATTTATCATGCCCTTGTTGAAGGGAATCCACCCAACCTTACAAATGGAGGGAAGTAGTGTTTCGTAGTATGTTCGACGTTTGGACCTTACAAGTAAAATAAACAACACTTGGGGATTTCCGACTTTTTATTTATATCTTTCGACAAATTTAATGGAGAGAAATAGGAACTTCTAAGTGTACAAAAAGTGCACACTCAATAATGCCACCATATCCAATTTTTGCTTTTAAGACGCACCAATGTGCTTTGAGGTCCTGTAGTAAGACCACTAAAGGCCTTTTTTTTTTGTATTTGGGTCTGTTCTTCTGTAATGTGGTCTAGCAAGAACTTTTGTATTATCTGTTAGTAAATACTTTTTTTTTTGGGATGATTGACATCAGATTGCTGTACTGGAAGAGCTAAAAGATGAAGCTGCCGAGCAAGTGGATGCTGAGGTTGAGGATGAACCTAGACCAAGTGAGACTGACCCAGAGGCAGCAGAGCCAAATTCCAAGACCGATGGTTTTGATGAAAAACCTGACATTAATGATGTGCCAATGGAAGAAAATCAGGTGATATGTTACCCTTTGTTATTTGCATCTCCATGTTTCATTCTTCTTTATTCAAGCAATCAAGTCCCCCACGAATTCTTCGTAATTTAGATAACATTTTTCTTATAACTGCAAAAACCCAGTATGTACTAGTTTGAAACTTGAAAGACTACCTTTTTAGTCAATGACATATGTGCTCAATTTTCTTATGGTGGACAGGCTTTCTCTTCAGCCTTTTATAGAGCTTTGTGCTATATTAAGTTTTCCCTCTTTTATATATTTATTTCTTTGAAACATTAAGCCTGTGCTAAGTTCTGAGTTAGTCCTAGGATGATCTCATTTAAAATAAGAAAAGTAATTGGCTTTCTTTATTTGGTTCAAGGCGATCTTATCACAGTACAAGTCTACTTACTATAAGCTGAGCTATAAATTTAAAATTATACTCGAGTGACACATAGACATGCACACACACATTTGAATATGTATATGGCTATATTAGATTGTAATCTGAATTCTTATTTCAGGCTACAGACAATAATCCACTAGGACGACAAGATTTGAATGAAAGCACATTGGATTTAAGCTTGGGTTTGAAGTCCCATGATGGTGAGAATGATTCTGATTTGAGAACAGATCAGACCAAAGATGGCTAGTTGGAAAGAGTGAATTCAAGTACTCTTAGGAGATGAGTAGTTGAGTTCTGCAAATTTTCATTGGAAGAGGACAAAATTTACAGGCCTATTGACATGAGCTAAATTTTATAAAATGCAGTTTTCCATGGCTTCATGCTGCGACTCTAGTTGTTCTAGGCTAAGAAAATTTAAGTGGCTTATTCATGTAACTTTAGTCCAACTTTAATGCGCCATCGACGAGGCAATTGAAATTTGTACCAATTCTCTGTACTGATAGATCCCAAACAATACTTTTTTATATTGAATGAATTGAATTTGTTATATTGCATTTTAATGGATACTTTTAATTTGGACTGAAGAGATAAGTGCATCAGAGTGATGGATGGTTAAATTAATCATGTCAATCTCTCGAGTTATTTTATGATGATTTTCCCCCAGCATTATTTTCTAATGTTGTCGTCATTGAAATTTTAAAAAGAAAATTGAAAGAAGTATTGAATAACCTCAAGGATTCATATTATTGTAGTTGAATGACAAGCAAGATCCACAATTGAAAATGCCAACAGAATCAAAATACAGCACAAGACAAAATGAATCCACTACCATAGTGCACAAAGACATCATTGGAGATTTTCATCGTCATTCTTTTGCAACAGCAGCTTCTTCCTTGTTAAAGTAATCATGCCTGAAAATGAAGAAAGAGTTCTTCTTATATGTGCAAAATGGATATGAGAATATGTCATGGCAAAGTCAAAATGAAATGAATGTTAAACATGTAGAAATCATTACAGGAAGCAACGCAATCCCCTATAAACCACCATATGACAGCGTTAATGTATACTATTTACAACATTTTTATGGTCATCAGCATTGACTGCACTGTTATGATTGTTTTCCCCCCACCCAATAAACCTCCTTCCTTTTTTTTCTTTTTCCTTTTCCATCTTTAGAACTACCAGAATCTGCACTACTGTACAAGATGAAAATTATGCTTTATTCCTAGATCAACACATGGGTTTTATGTCTTACCGTATTTTTCGTGAAAGTTGGTAGATGCCTGTCCCGGCCATTGCAACATTTACACTAAAAAGGTTCCAGTTCTTCTGCAATCCAGAATCAAAGATATTCAACAAAAAACTTCAGCAGATATTTTGAATTTTAACAAAAATCAAGAAGTCACACAAAGAAAAGAGATTTTTCTAGGAAAAAAATAGATATACATGCGATTAGCTAGGTACACTCTCTCTCAGTCTTGGAGGAGTATATTAGAAGAGGATGTTTTTGGCCAAAGGATTTAAATGGACAACAGAGAACATACACACCTGGCTTCTACCACATTAATAAAGAGAGTGAAAGCATGCAGTGCTCGACTCGATTGGCCAACCAGAGGTGCAGTAATCCAAGTCCCCCTTGCACACTTTCAATGGGTTTCTAAACTGAAATGTGCTAACGACTTTTATTCAGCAGAACAACTTTTTTTTATACATCTTTTATTTTTGCTAACATATTTACTTGGACTTCAATTCATGCTTAAAAGACCCTTCACTAATATGCCAATAGCAGTATTTATTAATTCCACTTAGTGCAATATAAACACATTTGCACTGAGAAAGACCATTGATAATGAAGTAAATATTGATAAGAATAAATAGTATGTGTGTAGTGCAGAAAGGAACAACACTTTTCAACCTAGCAATTCCTAAAACCGCCAGAGTTTTAATGCCTTATAAGGGCTGTAAACGAGCTTGAGCCAAACTAGTACACCTCAAGCTCGGCTCACTAAGCAAACTAAAGCCAAGCCGAGCATTGTTTGGGAACAGTTCGATTCATTTACACCTCTACCTCTATACATAAACCAAGTCAGAGAACTAGGTTTAAGTCCCCCCCACCCCACCCAAAAAAAACCCTTCCAACCACCAAAAGGTAAGAGTAGGATGAACTACGATTGGTCAAGATCTTTCTGATAAAATAATGAGGAAATCAAAGAAATGCTTCAGGCTCTAACAGAAATTAAGAGAAGGGAAGCATGAAAATTTGACAAATACCGGAGGTCAAAAAACTAAAGATTGTAACCGACTGAAATGAATATGTGAAAAACGGCTTCCAGATTAAAATTGTATGTAAAATCAATGTACAACCAGTTCCAGGGAGCTAAAAATTCAATAAATGAAGAGTTCGTGATGAATTACTGTTGGCAACAAAAAGCTTTGAATTTCAGCTATCCAAAACCTATGGAGCAATCTAGTTGAGGCTAAACCTTAAAACAAATCCAGCATAAATGAACATGTGAAGGAGAGCTGGATCTAGCTATCATGTCCAACATGATTTAAAAATTATCTAAGAAGCCTATGATTTCATGAAAAGGAAGATCATGTATCCTTTTGCAGTATGCAAAACATCAATTCAGTAGTATGATCAAGTTGAATCTGCTCCAGTGGCCATACAGGAATACTACATTTCATGCGTTTCACATGAAACGGTTAATTACCTGGCTCTACATCGACACTAATTTAAAAACTACCAAAAACATTAAAAAGAAAATAATTGGTTTCAGACTTTCAGTTGAAAGTGAGAGAGAGAGAGAGAGAGGGAGGGAGGGGAGTGGAATATTCATAAAAGTTACGGAAGCCAAAGTTTTTAGCAAAAAGAAGTGCAAGGCTTCTGAAAAGCCTACAAACCCCAACAACATAATTGACACAAGATAATTTTTTAGTTAAACTCCGCAATCGAGAAGTCTGTCAACAATCAACTTACCGGAGTAATTACGGTACTGTAGCGTGACCAGATAACTCCAGTGGCTGTAACCGCTGTAATATAATATGACATAGGAGGAAAACATAAAGTAACTTTAGAATAATGTTGGATAATACTAACAACTGAGGATTTTACTCTGAATATACCAAACATCAACATCTATATAGAAAATGGTCCTGCATTGCGAAACATATGTTGAAGTGCGGAGGCATGTGTGTGTATGGACTATGGAGATAGGGAGAGAGGGAGAGAGGGAGAGAGTGGAGCAAGATACATACATTATTGAAAAAATTGAAAAATAATTCATGAATAAAAGGGTACATATAGAAAAAGCATGAAATAGCACATACCTATTTGCTGGGGATATGAAAGTTTCTCAGGTGGTTTAGCAAAGTCAGCAATATTAGCTATGCTGATCCCCCACTTAAAGGTTGGTGCCCAAAAGTGAACTACAACACAGAGAAATGAATTTATTTGTGAATATAATATTAACAAATCACTTGAAAAAATGCAAAATTTTCAAGTCACTTCTCATCTAATCAGCATCTGATTTCATGTCAATATGGGTGCTGATAAAATTTGATTTCAATAAACGATTGCCTTTATGTTACAAAACTAGTCAAAGACCTCAACTAACCAAGCGAAAGAACTCTTATATACAACTAACTGATATTAAAGGTGAACTGCATAAACCCTTAATTGCTCAAGTTTTCTATACCGAATCCTTGAACGACCATACCAACCATTCTTTCTCCTACAATACATTTAACAAAAATTGTCTAATGAGGGGCAATTAGACAAGCATTTTGGTAAATCCTTAACGCCTTCAATCTAAAACCTCCTTTTGACTTTTCACAGATGCAATCAATTCCATATCTCACGTATCATCCCTTTCTTATTGTTCCAAGTAATATATACTTCACCACACACCTCAATTCAGACTGAAAATCATAATTATTATGTAATAAATTCATTCCAAACAGTTCAAAATCTGATCTTTCTTACGTTCAGATACTGTATAAACACATTCGTTGAACATCATGAGTATTATAAATGGATACATAAAAAAATTATTGGAAAATCAATGACAAAAGAATAATAAATCTGGAAGCGAAAAAGTGGAACTCACTGGTTTTAGGGCCTGCTGGATGGTTCCATAAAGCCTGGAGCTTCGAAGTCGCCATGAAATCTCTTTCTAAGCCTTTTTCCTATATTCTTATGTTTTTGTTTTTATTTTTATTTTTATTATGCGTTGCTCCAGCTTCCGAACGACGTCGTTAGCTAAATATCAGACCAGAAGACGTTTTTTATTCAGCGTTCTCTCTCTTGCACTGAAGTCTTCAGTACGAGCAAAATAATTATGGATTCACCTAGCCAAAAAACTTCATTGCAACGACTCCAAAATGTTGAGAAGGTAAAGCTTACTCTCTCTGTATCTATCTTTATATATCTACATATGTATATACATGTTAGGGTTTTTTATCTACTAAATTATGAGTGGAGTAATTAAGAGAAATTTTTGGATGAATTGAAAATCAAACAGAGAATAGTTATGGTATTGGAGCTAGCAGGAGGAGTAATGGATGAACTGGCGAACCCTAGTGGTCCAAGGAAGGATTTGGTCAATAACTATTGCAGCGAGTTCATGAAATTAATCAAGGTAATGTTTGCCACAGTTTATTGGATTGTTCTTGTTGGGGATTTTTATTTTCTTCCTGTTTAGAATGGATGAGCATTAGGGTATTATTGCTACTTGAATTAATATATTAGGCTTTTGTTAGTTTGATGGTGTATAAAATAACTTTGTCAGTGATATATAAAAGATATTTCAAAAAGATCTAGAGTTGATTTTCATTTGTAGAGGGGTTTGGGATGAAAATAGAAAAGTGTACGTGTTATGTGATAGTTTCTTTTGTGATAATTTATGATGTTTAGGAATTTACAAGACTTTGCTTTCGCCTGAGCTGGATTTGATTTATGAATGATATGGTTTCTGTAGAGTGATTTAGTTGAAAAGTCTAATATTGGAGTGCTTAGTCCTGCTACTGAGTTTTTGTTGCTGATGCTTGATGACTTGTATGTTCATGACAATTTGATGCTCTTACTTACTGTTAGATCTTTTGAGCTCGATTTTTTGACCCAGAGTTGATTACTGCCCTGACTCGGAAAAAAATTTCTGGTGACCTGTAAGAAAAGAAAGATGAGGTTCAATGGTGGAAGCGGAGGGATTGGGTGTTCAGATTTCGGAACATGATATATACGTGTGTGTGTGTGTGTGTATGCGCGTAGCATATAGTTTTGTGATAATTCTATCTTTTGGCTGTAATTGTGCGATTGTGAGGTTAGGTGTATTGGTATTTGGGTTTGAGTGATTTCTACATTTATATTCTTCAGATTTTGTTTTTAGTCTGCCTCTTGTCCATGGTTTTTTCCAATTTGGATTTTCAACGTAAATCATTGTGCCTCGCCTTTTATTTCGTTGATTTCTGTTTTTTGGCTAGAGTGTTCCATAACATGTAGGCTAGCATTAAATCGTATAAGCAAAACATGTGTTTTTCCTGATAATCTTTTATTTTCTTCGGTTGAACAACTTTTTGGTGATTGCTGTGTTGTTTTGAGAGTATAAGAACAGATTGTAGTATGTGTGCACAGTCTATAGTGATTTCAGTTTCTACTTTCCGAATTATTCTTGATCACCCCTGCCTGTTTCGCCGGTGCTCTTCTTTCTTTGATCTTGCTCATTGCCTAAGTTTTTTGCGTGGAACTATGCTTCTATTTTTTCCTCTTATTAACCTGCTCTGTTCTAAAAATCGGCCTAGACGGCCGTCTAGGCGGCTCCTAGGCGCTAGGTGGGGACCTGGCGCCGCGCTTAATGCCAAATCGGTGAAAAAAACGGGCAAGACGGGAAGGCAGGCTAGGAGGGAAAGGCGGAGCCTAGGCGGAGTTTTTTTTTTTTTTTTTTAAATTACTACCAAAACCAAATTTTGATATATTTATTTTTCTAATGATTTACCATATTCTTAATGCAAGTTGTAGCATATCAAATCACAACAAGAAGTGAACAAGATCAAGTCAAAATGGATAATTTTATTATAGTTGTAATTTTTTGAACTTATACCAACTTGAAATTCTATAAATGATGATACATTTGTAATATTTAGTTTAATTCAATATAATTCTTAAATTTATGTTTAGTTTCTTAAGTTTTAATATTGAATTGAATTCTTAAAATTTTAAATTTTATTATTTAATACCAATTTTGTTTATGTATAAAACTATTACGTCAAAGATATGTTAGTCATACTTAGTATATAATATTTGTCATTTTCTTTAAGTCCTCAATTTTGAAAATTACACAAATTAAAATAATTTCATAATTAATAATATCAAATGTCTCATTCAATAAACTTCACACTAATTTTTAAAAATAACATTTATTTAAATTTTTGAGAGAGAAGAAATACGTATATAAATATATATATGAAGATATCAAGATACTTCTTACTAGTTATTACTTACTAGTAACACTAATTCTATAATTTAATTATTTCAAGCAATGGATCTTACTACTTAAGTGCAATTACTACTAATTCTATAATTTAATTATTATCTTTATTATTTATTATAGATTATTTTGCTTTATATTATTGTTTTGTTAGAATAATGTAAGATAAAATATTAAAATTGTTTTAAAATAAAAAATCCTGCCCAGGCCCCGCAGGCGCTAGGCCCCCCTTGCCGCCCGCCTCCCGCCTAGCGCCTAGCGCCTTTTAGAACATTGTTAACCTGCATGCTCAACCTTATGATAAAAGCTTTACATGAAGGAAATATTGATTAAATATTTAATAAAAGAATTGCTTATCTAATCCACCTCCTATATTGTTGCGTTTGGATTGAAGGAATGAAATGAAGGAAGGAAGAGAATGGTTTTAAGGTATTTCAAGTGTAAGTTTGGTTTTGGTGGTGGTGGGTGGTGTAATATGATGGCAAAATTATCATATATCCATTCCATTTGAATAGATTTTACTACACCACCTCTCATATGGAATAAAAAACAAGGAGATGGAATGAATTTTTATTCTATTGGAATGATTTATCCTCCAACTGATTATCAAAAACATTATTTTTTATTCCATTCCTTCCTCCATTCTATTCCCTCAATCCAAACGGCATAAGAGTATCAGATGATAAAATCAAAGATTGTGTTAGTGTGCTTTTGCCTAATTAATTATCATGTCTTCCAGTGGGTAGATGTAATTCTCTTATTTTTCAGCCTCCTCTTTTTTTTCTGCAGTGTTATTCATGTGCTCAGCCTTGTCAAGTACTGATTTTACCACCACAGAAACCTTATTTTATACTAAGCATGGTCCTTCCCTGCATCAAGGACTCAAACCTAACAAGCATGAATCCTCGAAAGCAGCCTGCATAATCTTTAATGTCCCAACAAAGCACCCACAACAGTCCCCCAAGTCCTTCCCTTTCCTTCCTCTAATCATCCCAAGTCCTAACCAATATTCCCTAACCTTTTGGCCATTGTACTGAATGATTTATTTACATGTAAATTATCTATTGCAATCAGTATCATAAATATCCAAAGAGAGGGTAAAGGTGCAGCACTTAGAATCTTTTGGGTTTTGGAGCTGGTTAGATGAGTGATTGGTCAACGGTAGAGGCCCCAGAAAGGAATTGGCAATAGCATTTTAATCTAATTAATGCAATTGGTTAAAACATCTATACTTTCATTCATTCAAATTATACATTTTTAACTGTTAAGTTAGTGGGAGAATATTTCAAATGTTAGAAAATATGTTCTCAAATTCCTATTTTCTGTTATTTTGGATAAATTAGTGCAGTATTTGTGTTATCTTTGAGAATTTGAAATTCTTTCTGAAGTCTTCTAATTAATGTGACTGCATTTTCTTTGTTTGGTCCGGTGGATGATTACTAGCTTCATGAAATGCCTGTTATAGTTGAAAAATCTGCTAATATTATGATTGACATCATACTATAAAGTATACTGCTGTTGCTATTATAAATACTCGCATATTTAAGCTAGAAAAAGGAACAAACAAATATATATATATATATATATATATATAAACAATTTGTTATTCGGTTTCAGTTTTCTTGCAATGTTGTTGTGGTATTATTGTTGCTTAGAAGCAGATTGTCTTCTGATGATCTTTGTCCTTCTCTTATTCCTTTTTTTTAACTCCTTTTCTAGGTTTGCCTGTAATGATCCTTATTTCTATTCAAGTTGATTGTTCCTTGGTGATCTTTGGGTTGCCCAGAGTACTGGAGCAGATTGTTTGCAGTCTTGATGTCGTGATTGATGCTAGTTGTTGTACATTCACGAAATAGTTGTAATGTGCATTGTTCCGTGTTAGATGTAATAGCTCACGGCTTGGAAGCTATTCCCGTCTTTGTTTGTGCATATAATTTAAAACCTTTTCTTTATTTATTTGCTTGCTTGCTTACATAATAATAAGTGGAATATACAACTAATTGTTTTTTCTGTTTTTTTTTAAAATAAAAAATAAGGCAAATTGAATAATTAATTGTTTGCATGCTTGTGCATAAAACTGGATTCTTTTTTACTTTTAGTTGTTATATATGGCCACTTGTGGTTGTGGATCTTTGATTATTATCTTTCTGGGCTGAGCAATAGCATCATGATGTAATGAATTTTTGCTAGTATCCTGACTCATTTCAAATATCCAGAGTTTGTAGAAAGTTATCCCAATACTAAGGTATATTGCAAAACTGAAGGTGGCATTTTGCTTTAATTATTCAAAACAGGACATCCAAATGACATTGCGAGAAGAAATCAAGAGTGCGTGTGAGTACCGTCCATTTGAAAAGTGTGATTACATAGCAAGAGTATCAAATGAGATCTGCTGCAAAAAACTGGAATATGTCATTTCACAGTTGGATGGGATGAAAGAAACAATAGATAAATATCATGCTGCAGCATGAAGTTGCTCGCTCTGCCTTTAGGTAATTTTTAGAATTTATTGTCTTCTCAAGCTCTGCAGCTGGTTAGAGTTGCAAAGTTTAATCTGTAAGACTACATAAGCAGATTTTTGAAGCTACAGTAATCTTCAGGTTCATATTTTCTGCCAATTTGCCGGAGTTGAACTGTTTGAAAGTGAAAATCTGTTTGTTCAATGGGTTTTGAATATTCAAGAACATTAATGGTTACTTTGGAATTGCTATCAGTATTTAACTTGAAAGTATGATTTTTACTCCTTTATCAGATGGGTTTGACACTATGCTTTAGTTACTTCCTTTTTGAAGAATGGCAACTATTTTCTGGGATTTCTTCTGCTGTCTCTATCATAATTAGCACTCTATATAAATCTCCCTTTCAAATTGTATGCAAATCCTTACCATTGCAGCACTACAAGGTACAACCGAAAATTGTTAACCAAAATTGAACCCCCACCAATGTCTCCGGCAACGCTGTTATTGTCGTTAACAACAACTCAACACACTACCCCCCATCACCTCACAACCAACACCACGACAATTTCCACCACAATTACTATCACTACAACCAATAACAACCACCTCTAAAAAATAATCCGTTAACATGGTGATCAAAATCCCAATCCACCATTATTGCTTATTGCCTTGATTAGCTGTTATTGAAGGTGGTGAGTGATATGGTTAGCTGGTGGCTAGCCGCTCCAACAGCGGCTCGAACCATCCTAAAGTTCAGGGGCTCGAGTCTTGGAGTTCTCCATTGAGACTATCCTAAAGTTGAGGGGCTCGAGTCTTGGAGTTCTCCATTGAGACTAGTGGTTCATCGCTATATTGACCTGACTAGGTTCCTCCCCAAGAGGTCGCATGATTTGTGTAATTATTAATGTATCATATATCACATTTTTCTTTGAGATACAAACCAATAGGCCTAATTTATTAATAGCATGGGCAATATCACTGGCCTGTTAACATTTTTATAATTTTCATTATAGTGCCTCAGATCCAACAACAAGAAGTTCAATTTCCGAGTTCATCTCTAAGCTAAATTTCACATGATAATTCATAATTAGCATTTCAACCAAAACTGAACAGAAAATGCTTCATATAAAACATCATTTACTGTATATTTTATGCAATGTGAGTGAAATCTTCAATGAATAATTCATCAGATTAGCAACATAAAAACCTTAAAGATGGCCTGGTTGCAGCATAAAAGCAAGAACCAATCCACCATGCATTTTCAGACCGACTATTCATCCGCAGGCTTTGAAAATGTTCTTGGAAATTCACGTAGTAATGATAATAAAGACGAACACTGATATATACAACAGGAAATGGGCTAATCCGATAATTGAATAAAAATTTAGTATGTGATGCTTTAATTGTGGGTAGAGTCAGGCATGTACAGGTATTGATGAAGACGAGGATCTCATGGATACACAGCCTTTCAAGCGTTCAAGAATGGCGTTTCGGCTAGCCAGACCCGAGTGGAGAGTAAGTGGGAGCCCCTCCTTGACACACTCATCGTATTTCTCCAAAGCAGATACAATTTCGCTGAAATCTGGGCGTTTAGCTGGATTTGCTGCCCAACAGCGCTTTATAAGGTGTGCAAGCGCAGGCTGACAGCTCGCTGGCATTGGCGGACGCTCATTCTGCAAGTGTAAGTATAAAATGAAAGGAAATTAAGCATCAAGATTAATTTGTGAGAAAAGTTTCAAAGCTAAGCTGAGCTTAGCTGAGCTAACCTTGTCTGCCACAGCAAAAGCTGCCTGCACAGGGGTCATTCCTTGAAAGGGAAGCAAAGCTGTTGACAGCTCCCATAGCACAATACCAAAGCTATACACATCAACTTTGCGAGTATAAGGCTTCTCCTTGATCATCTCTGGAGCCATCCAACGATAAGTTCCCATGTTACCTTTGGACTCTTGGGATTGTGTTTCCAGACAGGAGGTACCAAAATCTGCAACTTTGACGCGCATCTCGTCATTTAGAAGCAAGTTATTTGACTTGAGGTCTCTATGGATCACCCCTTGTGCATGAAGATACTCCATTCCTCGGGATATGTCCAGCCCTAACCTCAAAATAGTTTCGGTTGAAAGAGAGTAGGGCTCTTTCTTGTTGAGGTACATTCTAAGAGTTCCTTGAGACATGTATTCTGTAATTATACAGTACACCGGAGGCTTTTTACAAGCTGCAATGAACTGTAGTACGTACGTACGTAGTACATGCAGAAAGAAAGAAAGAAAATATACATACATGATCAGATCAGACATGCATATATAAAATATATCAAACACATGGCATATAGGCATATACTAGAATATAGATAGATATAGCGATTGAAAATATATAACTAATCAACCTGCACTATATTCGGATGATAGAGGCGCGATAACAAATCAACTTCTGACTTGAATTGCTGTTCAAGCAAACTTCTTTTCTCCTCCTTATGAGTTGGAATCCTAACCATTTTCACTGCAACTGCCCTCTGCTTGTAAATCCCCCGGTATATTCGACTATGAGCACCGGAAGCAAACTTGTTACCAATAAACAACTGGGAAAGATCAGCCGTCCATTCTTCTTGATCCTCCTTTGAAACTTCCCAAGTCTCAACATTTTCAGAATCCAAAATCATTGACCATGACTCCAAACTATCAAATCTCCTCCTTTCCATGTTCTCCATCTCATTATTATTCAACTGGAGTTTTGAAGAAGAAGAAGGGAATGATAATGGTTTATTTTTCGATTTACGGAGCCGAAATGGATTGAAACACGACCCTCCTCCTGCCATTGATTGAGAACTAGCTAGCCACTAATATTGTGAAACAGGGGATCAAAATACACCATTAAAAAACAGAGCTTTCCTTCTGAATGTGTGAATTGATTTCAAGAAGTGCATGAACTGGTTCAGAAACATGGATTGATCTGAATACAAGTATGAAAGAGAAATGGGTTTTCATGAATTGATGATTCAAGGAATGAAAAAACCCATCAAAATTTAGAGGGAAAAAACATGAACAGAGAAAGCTTCCCATTTGAAAAGTTTAGCATTATTTCTTGGGAAGAAAAAATTGACAGAAAATAAATAATAACAATAAGGTAAACTAAGAAGAAATAAATATAGAAAAGGAAGTAGTCCTGTTACATAATATGATGAGGTTTTATGGTGAGAAAAAAAATTGGACTTGAAGTGAAGAATAAATTGATCAAATTGCAGAAGACTTTTTCAGAAAGAAAGAAAGAAAGTTTGTGAGATTTCCATGGTCATTTCTATATCATTAACAAAAGTAGGTTGTTTGGCAGAAGAAAAGATGAATTCATAGTAGAGTTTTCAGGGGACTCCCGTGAGTTCAAGGGACATTTTAGAGGGAATTCAACTCCCCTCTTTTCTTTAGTATCATTCAATGTTTAGTGGCCAGAGTGTTACTACAAATGGTTCAAAAAACGAGTGAATTAGGATCTCTAATTTTCATTTGAAACGGAGAGTCTTCATTTTATAGTTTATATTTTAAATATATTAAAATACAACATCGTGATGACGGGAGAGATGATGATGGAGAGGATCCTAGTAAATGTTTAATCCAATTTATGGCAAAGAATTATAGCCGCATTGCTGCTGCTTGTTTAATCGTTTTACAAGTTGCAAAAACTGCTATGTTGTACAAGTGGCATTTTGATCCGACTAGACTGCATTTTAGTGTAGGAATATTAGTTGAGGGATTATAAAATAGCTTAATACAAAGAATTATTTAATATTATATTCAATCAGGTATTACAAATAAACATGACTTAAGAGTTTTATGTAGTCTTTTTTTATAAATAATATTATAGTTGGACCACCTCTCTTGAGTCCGCTCCACCCGATTCAAATCATACTTGCGCATACTTGTGTAGACTGGTCCAATAAGCATGTTGTACCACCTCCTTACATAAAAGGTTAACCTATTAGGTTAAGGTTCTACCATACTTATTAACCCATCTACACTCTTGAATTTATTCAATATGAGATTCATGTGAAATATCAATATATATATATATATATATATATATATATATATATATATATATATTCCATTTCAAACTCTAATATAAAAGATAAAAAGAAACATTCATTATCAGTAAACCCATAGGAAATATGCTACGAACAACAAGGACCTCAACCTTTTGAAGTGGAGGAGATCTAATCATTTCATCAACTCTTGGGATTTGAACGTGACATTACTAGCCAGAGTTATGTTGTCTCTACCTACATGTCCATGGTATTGATGCCCCCGCCACCCAAGTTGGGCTGCCTTGTCTTTGTCAAGTATGGGCCACTATCAAAATAATGATCCATTTGTTCCAATCTCTATGGCAATAGAGATAATGGTTTGGGCCAGTAATTTGTTAGGGCAGATAAACCCTGGTCTACATTAGGCTCGAGCCCAATTTATAGGACTTTCGTACCTTTCATTTTAGCCCAACTAATCTATAATGTCTATGAAAAGTTCCTGAGCTCGACTGAGAAACACTATGATGAGTAGAATGAATATTAAAAGTGATATATATTAATATATGCTTGTAGTTGATTATAATTATTAGAATTATGCATGTATGATCATTAATTAATTATAATTTTACACATCATTTTTAAATAAATTAAAATTTATAAACTTCATTAATAAAGTGCCACAATAATTATTAAGATAAATATAATAAATATCTAATACAAGTATTTCATACTTGAATCGAAAGTTTACTCTGGTTAGTAGTAAAATATAAATATAACATGCACCCGCCGACATGAAGGTGACAATGATATCATTATTATCACATATAGTAATTAGCTTATATGACCCACCTTGTATTGTACAAAATATTCCGAAAACAATTGGAACAATTATATTATACTTTACTACTTCCAATAGATTTCCACTTTTAGGTGCATTATTATATATATAATGTCCGTCTCTCCGGTGAACTATAGAAAATGAACTAAAAATAATTTGATTATATCCGTCGCTATAGTGTAGATAACCGACTTTTTATATTATAACAACAGATAAAATCGTTGATCTCCAAAGTTTTAATAAAAAAATGCTATTTAAGAAAGAATGTTACATAAGAAAAGTGTTCTTGATCTTTTCCCTCTCTCTCTCTATATATATATATAATCATTTGATTAGTTTACATAGTACTAAGAAACCTTTTAATACTAATAAAATTTATTTAGATTATAAATTGTTTCCTCCCCACTAATCAGTCCACCCTATGGATTGTTGTATTTTGGGCTAACAAAAAGAAGACCCTACATATATATAGTTGAGAAGAGAAAAACCTAGCTTTATAACCACCAAATAATGGTCAAATCCTATGAGTTTAGGCTACATTGGGTGAGGTAGGATCATTTGTATTCATTACTACCAATTATTTTTTTACTGTAATTAATCTTTTATTTAATTTACAGACTATATTTTATTATTATTAAAAGCATTTGATAATGAATTAGATACAAATATATAAACCGCGAGTATTTATTTTTTATGGTTCATTTTTTGTACAAAAAGTTATTTGCGTTCTTACACGATACACGTTTGGATTGAAGGAATGAAATAAAATAAAGAAAATATATACACAAATACAGATATGTATTATATATAATTTATGATGACCGTTTTTTTTAAATTTATAATGACGGCAGTTTCGCGTCATCATAGTTTATTTTTGAAATATTATAATGAGTTTTACCGTCGTTATAATTCAAAAAATCTGTCGATATAGCTCTACTGTATAATACACAACTGTGTATATACATATAATCTTAAAAATAATATATTTCCGGAGGTCACTCTTTGCCGTCGCTCTTTCAGTTTTAGAAGGATAATTTTGAAGGATAAACTATTCTAACGGAATGAAAATTCATCCCCAACACAGCAAAAGACTGTACTTCCATAAATGGGACAAGGGCACACACGTCATTATCACAAAAGCCCGTTCCAATTTTCGTCCTTGTTCCATTCCATTTGATCAACTTAGCATGACCGTATCCATTCCATTCCACTCCGCATTCATTCCATCCTTCCTTCCTCCCCTCACACCATTCTCCACTTTACTACCTACACTCTCACTATGCAACTACAGAACTAGTGCTGCATTTTCTCTTTAAAAACTAATTAAAAAAAATCCTCTTTCTTTCTCTTTTCTATCAATGGCGACTAGAATCCCGTCACACCAGCTCAGCAGTGGATTGTATGTCTCGGGTCGACTCGAGCAGCTCAAGGAGCGCCAACCGACAATGGGTTCACGTGCCGTGCCGTGCCGTGCCGTGCCGTATACCGGAGGTGACGTCAAGAATTCCGGAGAGCTTGGCAAAATGTTCGATATCCCCGTACTGGATCCCTGCGGGGACTTGCCACCGCCAATTTTGAAGCCCACGCGCCTCTCTTCTTCCTCTCAGCAAGCCAATGGATCCGTCAGATCCGGCCCGAACTCCGGCCTCATCCCTCTGAAATCGTCTGGCCCGATGGTTCAGCTGCAGCCCACGGGGCTAATCACGTCAGGGCCGCTGGGGTTGAGCGCAGGGCGGAGGTCGGGTCAGCTGGAACCGACGCAGTCAGCCGGCAAGGCGGTGTATGGTCCGGCTGTGACGAGTTTGAGTGAGGGGAAATTGGGGTTTAAGGTGTCGAAGGTGGCAATGTGGGTGTTTTTGGTGGTGGTGGTAATGGGTTTGGTGGTGGGGGCGTTTTTGATGGTGGCGGTGAAAAAGTCGGTGATTCTTGTGGCTGTTGTGGCTGTTCTTGTTCCGGCCGTACTCCTGGTTTTGTGGAATTATGCATGGAGAAGAAGTGGTTTGCTTGGGTTTTTTAGGCGGTATCCTGATGCTGAGCTTAGAGGTGCCATTGATGGACAATACGTCAAGGTTACTGGGGTAAATTAATCTCTCTCTAGAAACTTTTCTTAAAACATTTATTTTAAGTGTTAATTAAGTATTCGTAATACTGTTATTTAGTGGTAGTTTATGATATTGTTATTTAATGACCATTTTGTCCCTGAAGGCCTAATATTAGGCAATTATTTCTGGTTTATGGTTATGAGGTTTAATATTAGGGTAATTATTGCATCTTTATATTTTTCTGTTGACTATAATTTGTACTAGTCTGATTGTGGCATATGGAGTGTATAAGGTGCCTAAATTTGTTTCTCTAGGATTAAAGAGCCTCCAAATTATTTAACTTCCTCTAAGAAATCATCATAGAACACATATAGGACCATAAAAGACTTATTTTTGTTGTTACTATCAGTTTCTTGGTGTGCTTATCCTAGCTATATGTGCATGATCCAGTTGGATGCCATTAATAGCAAATGGAACCTAGAGTGCTGTGTTAACCCTTATACCTTCTGGGATCGATTTTTGTCCTGTCTAGCCTTGTTTAGGTTCTAATACAATGTTTTTTAGGAAAAGTACGTTAACTTCTTTTGTGGTTGATGTTTAAGAAATATGTTCCTGAGGTTAATTTCTCTATGAAAATAAAAGCAGAATTTCTAAACGCCCAAACATAAATAATACACTTTTTGCTTCGGATAGATGATGTTTCTTAAAGGTTTTATTTTAAAATCATCTCTCAGGTTTTAATGTTTTATATTGAATAGTAAATATGGAAAGGTTTCTTTCAATTGAATAATTGATCATATGTTATTTCCCTAGTCTTCCACTCCTTTTTCAAGATTTTCTAGTATTCAAAAATAAAGTCCACTTCTGTTTTCTTTTTGGTTTTAAGTTGGGAGACAATGTTTCAGTCAATGGTCAAGATTTTTGTTTGAATGGCCCAAAAATGCCTAGGCTACTCCGCCTGACGACCTGAGTGAGTTTTACACTAGTTGAACCGTCTGGGTGTCTACGCAGCCGCAAGATTTTGGAGCATTTTCATGAGACCCTGATAGTGTTTATAATCAATGGACTGCCTAGGCGCTGCCTATATTTTGATCAGATTTTATTTTAAATTTCACAAAATCCACTGTTGGGATATGAGATTGGCGATTTCTTCCATGACCCATGACATTTACCTAATTCCCTAATTTGTGGGAATTGTTTTCTTCTATGGGACCATTTTTTTTATATCAAAACCAGCAAATGCAATCCAAGGTGGCGTGCTAAACTGGGCCTTCGTTCCTTATTTTGAGAAAGCATTGTCTCCTCAAGTTTAGTATAAATAGGCTGCAACAGAGGACATATCAGAACAACACAATCAGGAGAAAAAACATCAGCAGCAGCAGAGTTAGAAAGAAGCTCAGGAGGAGCAATAGCAAAAATGAGGGTGTAAAGAGAAATAAATAATTAGTTTATTTCTTAGTTGAGAGTTTGTATCTTCCATATTATTTTCATAGTGGATTTCCGAGATCTCTCCTGGTGGTTTTTTTTCAATTGTGTTTTCATGTAAATTTCTTGTGTTATTATTTTATTTCCATGTGTTATTATTTTATTTCCTTATACACACACACTAAAACAATTACATATCCTCTATTGTTAAACGCTTTCTCAGCTCGTTATTTAGTGATTTGGCGAACGGACGGATTTTGGCGTTAACATCCACCTTGGGGGTCTGAGAGATATAGGCAAATTGGATACTGTGTTTTTTATTACTTTAGTGGAAATCTTAGATTTTACCATGCTTGGTACTCTATTTCTGCTTTGGGTAATGTTTGAAGTGGTTCTATATATATGCACATATGGGCTAAGAGGAACGTTTCCATATCAACATTGCCCATTTAAATATTCTATGTTATTGTCCTTGAGGTATTTAATTAGACTAGGTGGTGCCAGGCCCTAGGTCTTTCAGGTCACCCAAGTGGCCAAGTGCCTAGGTGATCAATAAGATTTTGAGACATTTTGGAATCAGATCAAAATCTAGGCAGCTGCCTAGGAGATGTGGAACAGCTCGGAAATATTGGCAATTCTGGAAGTTTGTACCTTTAGTTTTCTTTAGCAGTTCTAATCATATTCACCATACAAACTTAATTTTTTTTCTTCTACAATTTCTTTTTTCTAGAATCTCCAACTGAACTAGAGTTAGCAGATTAGCTCGAAAAGGAGTTCATGAAAAGATGAAAAACATTTATGTGTTGGTTGCTTAATTTTCCTTTTCCATGTAACTATTTTTCTTATTTTCTTCTAGTGATTGTCATATAATTTAGTATAAAACCTGCTATACAGGTTGTCACATGCGGCAGTATTCCTCTCGAATCATCTTTCCAGAGGGTACCAAGATGTGTATACGTTTCCACAGAATTGTTTGAATATAGAGGATGGGATGGAAAATCAGCGAATCCTAGACACCGTTCCTTCTCTTGGGGATGCAGAAATTCAGAGGTTAGTTTGTTCAACTAGTGATGGAATGGAATCATAGACTTTGATAGCAGCATCTACTTGCTTGAGCATCTCAAGCTTTTATTACATGTCTTGCACACAATAAAATAAAAATAAAAAACAAATATTACTGCATTATCTAACTTCAGCTAGCTTTCTTCTTCTTGGTGATGGAAAGCCCAAGTTCCTACTTTTGAAGTAAGAAATGTCTCTAAAGTTACCAGCTTTTGTCCTCAAAATCATTTTTCATTGCCTGGATTACATTGAATAGGATCGGAGTGATTCTTTTAGCATAACGCCATCTGAAAAGTTGCTTATATATTTCTTACTACTTTTGGAATGCAATGTTTTGCAACTACCTAAACTTCTAATATTTGAATCCTTAATTTGGCGTTCAAGTTAATCTGGCATGCTACTTGAACCCAGGAGGCACACTTAGAGAGCACCACGAAGACCCTTTGTAGATCTTTTCAGATTTAGAAAAATGTGTCCTCTGCTTGATCCACATTGTGCAGTTCTCAACAATGCATGTGATAAAGCAGGACCCTATGGTAATTATTCCTTGTGCCTCTTAACAGAAATATGTGGCTGATTTCTACATATCAGACTTCCAGTCCGGGTTAAGAGCTCTAGTGAAAGCAGGCTATGGAGCCAAAGTTACCCCACTTGTCAAACCAGCAACAGTAATCAATGTAACAAAGGCGAATAAGGAATTATCTCCAAGCCTTTTGCGTTGGCTTGCCGACCGCAGCCTCTCAACTGATGACCGTGTCATGCGGCTCAAAGAAGGGTAAGCAGTCATTACTTGTGGTTAGTTCACATTTCAGGTATACATTGGTTGTTTATTCCAGTGGCATATTTGGGAGTTTCCATGTCCTCAGGCTCCCCATAATTTTAGAAAAGGGAAATACCTACCAGTTGATTGATAAGGCTTGTATGTGCTTCTTTTTAATAATTTATAAATTGAGCTGATATCAATTCATTGCTCCTTGGATTACAGCTACATCAAAGAAGGGAGTACTGTCAGTGTGATGGGGGTCGTCCGACGTCATGATAATGTCCTCATGATTGTTCCACAAACAGAGCCCACCTCAACGGGCTGCCAGTGGGTTCGTTGCCTCCTTCCCACATATGTTGAAGGACTTGTTTTGACATGTAATGAGAGTCAGAATGCTGATGTGATACCCGTCTAGTGTGTAGTTATCTGCGTATAATCTCAACTCAAGTATATGTTGAAAGGGTGATTCTGAGTCGGAATCACCTATCTGCAGACTAATTTGTTCATCAAGTATATATGTAAATGACCTACAAGAAGAAGAGCTGAAAGACTAAAAGATCTCCTGGCAAGTACTAAATTACAAATGCACTTGCTTGCAGTTCGATGCTTAATGGAGACCTAGAAGCTATAAAAGCATATACTGTCTTGTTAGAAAATGGGCGTCACTCCATTTTGGTTGTTTCTAGCTGAGTTTATGTAAAGTGGTTGCAAAGCTGGCTTACGGCTTCCTGTATGCACATAGCAATACCAGCTTTAGTCAAAAACTCGGACTCTAGCTCAAGTACAAAATGAATAATTTATTTAGTATGCATCCCCGGCTTCTGTATAATAATGTTGTTAATCTATTATATCTATCTCCCTGCAAAACATGTTATGAATATCATTTCTTTATTGAAAGTTTTACTCTTCGGCTATCTTCATATTTCCTTGTCTCAAGCAGAGTCATCATAACTGCAATTCATTAGATTTGTTATCAAATTAATTTGCCGGATAAGTAAAATATTTGAATTCATTTAGACACAAGAAATAGTATACTCTACAAAAAATAGACTGGTAGTATAATCTAACAAGAAAGAGAACAAATTACAATGACTAGTATTACGATTCATGATTCAAAAATCTGGTAGCATATTCTACAACAAGAGTTTGACATTATGGACAGTGGCTTTATGGCTGCCCATGCACCTGGAAAATTAATTAGATGTTCTTCTAGTGGGGAATCATAATACTGATATAAACTGCGGAGGAAATGAAGGAAAATTTATTGGAAAGGAAATTAAAGCCTAGAAGGCATTCCACCAGCAACCACCAGTGTTTCTCTAGTAATATAAGAAGCATCATCTGACGCCAAAAAAGCCGTAGCAGCAGCCATGTCTTCTGTAGTTCCAAGCCTTTTGAGTAATGTGTTCTCCTCAATGGTTGTCCTCTACAAACAATTCCAAGGCAGTCAGTTCAGGGAAAGGGACCAGAACGTTCAATCTTTGTAAGTTAAGAGAGCTATACAATTTAACCTATGGGAAACTTACAACGACATCATTTTTTGTAATGTAGTCAGCAAAGTGTGTAGGTACAAAACCAGGTGCAACACAGTTTACACGGGTATCTGGTGCCATCTCAGATGCAAGGGCCTAGATCAAGATCAACTTATCAATAACACATCGGAAATCCTTGAAAATAATTCATTTTCTTTAAAGAAGACAATCAGAATCATGTACTACCTTGGTAAGCCCAAGAAGGGCAGTTTTCGTCACCGCATACATAGCCATGGAAGACTGTGGAATGTAGGCGCTTATGGAAGAAATGAAAATAACAGATGAACCTTTCAATAAGTGAGGAGCTGCATCCTGCGACATGGAGGAAGAAGAAAGAGAGAAAGAAACAATTTTGGATTACAGACCAGAACAAGAGAAAATTTGTGTGAGAAGTAACTTTTAGTTGTACAATGATCTGATTTTATTAAGGACAAAAAAAGAAGATATGGTAATATTTCCAATGATCACAGACGCTACGGCATTGTTGCACTCTTGAAATTGCTAAGATCTTATTCTTCATAAGAAAAACTTGCCTTTAGAAGAAGTATAGCTGTTTTCACATTAATTTCCCATAGCTTATCGAGGACTGATTCTTTACTTTCCAAAATGGTGTCGACAGAGGGATTTGCGGCAGCGTTGGACACCACAACATCTAATTTTCCATATTTATGCACTCATATCAGAAATTCCCGATAAATAAATGGAATTTATCCAATTCAACAGTATGGAATTATAAAAGTATTAGTACATATCCATTGGAAAACATTAAGGCTACAACAAGAAGACATAACTGAAAGAAAGCCTATTCTTCTAACTGCTACTCACATGGATCTCATATATTAGTGCAAACAAAAGCCCCCAAGTTCAAAAAAAATATCAACTTCACTATCAACTAGAGTAGATTCTAATTCAGGATGAAAAAGAGCATGTATAATGAAACCAAACAAGAACGGAAAAATCAGAAGGTACTAACAAATAAATAATTTACGGACAACATATACGAATGAGGTTCAATTGCAAGGTTCATGTGTGCCTGAAAGTAGAAATTTAAAGGCGGTCTAAGTCGCAACATTGTCTATATGGTTGGTAGCAGAAGCAATGTAGAAGAGAGAGCAAATTTTAAAAGCTACTACATCGAAGATTACTTAATCATGGAGTAGTTACTTCCGCTACTTATTTTGAAGAAAGTCGACAATCCAGGACTTCATCAGCAAAGCTTGTAGATTTCTTAGTTGTCACAGCGGCACGGCGAGTCATGGCGGTAGCCGACTGCCTGGACGCCTAGGCGACCGCCATGACGTCCGTATGGTGACAAGTCGTTTACAATGTACAATTTATATATTATTTATTTTACTTAACAAGTATATTGGCAATAAAATTTCATATACATTAAAACTCAAAACATAACACTATGTAATAACATTAAAAGCATAATTATGTAAATACTTTGCAATAACAATCCAAAAACAAAACACTTGATATTAAAAATTAGTAAAAAAATGAAGAATTCAACAAACACCACATAGAAAATAAAGTTGCAACCATCACAAATATGTAGTCTGATAAAGACGTGTCGAATCCGATTAATGATAAGTTTTTTAGGGTTTTATTTTCTTTCTCACTGGTTTTTAATCGATGGGTCATGGGTTAATAGATCATAACTGTAAAATACTTTGATTGGACCAAAGCTGCTAAGGCGTCCCGAGGCGCCCGCCTTAGTAACTCCACCTCAAGGCGCCCATCGCTGTATCAATTTAATTTTTCATCGCCTGGACACCTAGGCGACGCCTTAACAACTATAGATTTATGACACCCTCTCAAGTTTTGTCCACCTTACTATCATTATTCGTATACTTTCAGAAGTCAAGTATTGTGAAGTCTAGAGCACCATGCTATGCAATAAACATGGATGGTATTTCTATTAATCATCCTTTTAACCTCATGATACTTGAACGAACCTCAACACAACCTGTGACGCCCCCAAAATAGGTATACACAACACCCATTCTGAGTCGCCAAATACATGGTACAAAAAGCAAACTACAACTTCAATAATACAAATGTCGTGTGAAATACGACAATATATACTGTGAGTTTAAATATAATATTGTCTTTTTAGACAATATCCACATGCAAATAAATCCCCATCATAATTATTGATTCATTATTTTACAAAATGGTGAGGACTACTAAACAACTCTCTCTAGAACCTTCATTCCATACCCCGACTAGTATTTCGCTACATTCTCGCCTCCCGAGAAGAAAAATGGAACAACAAGGAAAAGGGGTGAGCTCAACTAGCCCGGTAAAGAATATTATGACTAAGATAATATACAACAAATTATCGTTAGTCTTCAATGAGGAAAAATCGATAGAATACAATAGACAACAAGTTTCGGATCAATATTCGCAATGGAAATAATAATTCATGTAAGAGTTACGTAGAGAATGAAATCTACTATAATCTATGAATTTATAAATCCATCATCAATATTTTATCCTCGTAACATCAATCAATATACATCCGAATCAAATATTCATCTTTGCACTACAGCCAAAGATATTCATCGATGGGTCATATTCATTTAAACACTGTTCATCTTCTACTACAGCCAAAGATATTAATCAATCGGTCGTGGCCATGTTCATCTCAACACTGCTCATCTTTTTCACTACGAGCCAAAGATATTCTTCAGAAATCATTCATCTTTGCACTACTGAGCCAAAGATATTCAATAATATCATCATTTAAGACCGAGGATGATGAAAAATATTTTAAAGAAACGAATCCGGTGAAACAAAATGACAAGGATTAAGGATTAAGGATTAGTACTTTGGTTTTATCCACGCCCAAAAATACCTCAAAAATAATCATAGTGGTGTAAAATTCAAGAATGATCAAAACATGGATACAATCAGAGCTAGTATCCGAATAGATGTTTTGACTAAAAGAAGAAATTTTATTTTTGGTGAATAAGATCAGATACGTGAATAAGGCCGATACGTGAATAAGAACTCGACACCAAAAGATAGAAATTCCACAAAAACATCTTCACGCTTCATGAATAGTACTCGTGAATAAGAACTCGTGAATAGTAACTCGTGAATAAGTAACTCATGAATAAGTAACCCATGAATAAGAACCCCCATATGAAAAAGTTCCAAATTTGATAAAACTTCAGATCAACATTTCAAAGATAATAATGATATCAAGAAATAATATCATTACGAAAAAATAATATCCCTTACCTCTCGAAAGACAAGACTTTTAGTTGAAACACAGGATATAAAGTATGACTTGAACTTGAACCAGTATATAGCAATACTCAAAGTATACTCAAAATACTCACAAGAATACGCTCGATAATATAGAGAGAGAAAACTTCAGTTTCGGTGTGATTTTCAATTCTAACCTAAGCACCCTATTTATAGGAAATTGCTTAGTAAACACCAAAGCGTAAAAATTTAATATAATATTAATATTTATTTTCCAAAACCTCATACGCACACTTGCCAACTGAATTCAGCTCCTACACATGTTAAATGAGGCCACCTAAACATTCCAAAATGTTTTTCCTATTTTAAATATTTTAAACTTCAAAAATCAATTATTTTGAGCTTGAACTCAATAATTCATAATAAATAGCCCTTTCATCGAGAAAAATCGAATCTCATGAGTTTTTATAGGAATTTCAATTCTCTACAACTTTGCGAGAAGAAAGTTTTTCCAAATTCCAAATAGAAATTGACCGAAATCCACAAAGCAGGCGATTTTCTGTGCTATAATCAAATTTCAATCAATAAATGGGGTCCATTGATACATGTTTAACATGTTTTAAACATTTATTGCAACAAAAATACTCTTCCTCCTCGTATACTCATATATCCCACATTCGTTGTAAAAATATCACCGTTAATATATTATTAAAATAATATATTTAAATGAATTATTTTATCGAGAAAAGATAAAATATTAATTTTCAACAATTGTCATTTTAAAAATTTTCTCCATCTATATCCACATAAAATCAATATTTTCCTCATCATATAAATCAATAATTAATTATTCACAAATAATATTTACGAATCACAATATCGACAACCGAGCAGTTCAGGAAAGAAGGGCTTTCCAATAAGAATTTCTTCTTCTTGGCGCCGCAATTAGGTAACCAAACCTCTCCTGTACGAACTTTTTAGACACATTGCCAATAATGTTATCTAATAATATTATTAGGATAATATGAATTATTCGCTCGATAATGAAAGATCTTGTGTAATGACAATTATTGAAACAACAAAGAATATAAAATATCAACGCAGACAATTATTAACTCAATAAAATCTTCGAATAAAGAATTACATCAGAACCATTATTGAGTAGTGCCTTTTACGTAAGAATCAATAATTGGTGCAATACCGAGTCTTCTTGTTCAACAACGCGTATTAGTGTGTTTTAACCACCGGGTATTCCAACAAAGATAATCAGTAATTCACGCCGTTATTTAAAACAACTTATATTTGTCGTTTTCTTCATCCAATCACTTTAGTTATGGGCCCACACACGGTAGCTACCGTCGTCACGAATAATATTCCCGACAAGACGAATATTCCCACGACCAAACGAATATTCCCAACGATAATGAATATTTTATAACCACTTGCTTATTTTGAAATATTTGCATATTTAACCCTTAACTATCCACATTAATCAAATCAACCCTTACTATTTCAAAATAATAAATAAAGGAAATTCTTTTTTATTTAAAAATTTTCGGGGTCTTACACAACCCATAATGAAATGACATATTAATATCATAACCAAATGTGATGCAGAAACTGAAAATGAAAATTAACTCCATATTTTCATAAATGGATTACCCTATAGCATTAAACTTGGTAAAGATACTTATCCAAAAAAAGTGAAGCTGACATTAGAGTTCAACCCCAACAATTATATATTAGTAGCTAAATGAATTTATAAAGCATAACCTATATATATATAGGAGCCCTTCCATGTAATGGGTTCTTTATGGGTCTTTATCTGTAATACTTTTTGAATAGTTGATAAACTTATTGGAAGGTGAGATTGAAACATAAATATACTGAAACCCAACCTGACTTATACCGGCTTTTATTTTAATATGAGGACCCCACCATAGTCGACATGTTGTCGGTTTGTTTAACTAAAATGAATTTTAATATTAAATAATCGTGAATAGAATGCGACTTTTTAAATTGTATAAAAAATAAAAATAAAATAAAAAAATATCAATCAGTAGCACAACCTCTTAGAAACGTATAAAAATCAAATAGTAGCACAAGTTCTTTATTTGCTATTTTTATAACAATATTTGTTATTTTATAAAACAAATATTTTATAATAACAAATAAAGAATATAAAATATTTTATAAAAACAAATATTTTATAATAACAAATAAAGAATATAAAATATTTTTATAAAATAGCAAATAAAGAATTATAAAATATTTGTTAATTCTTTATATAACAAATATATGCTATTGTTATATAAAATAGGATATAAAATATCATAAAGAATTAATATTTTAAATTAAAGTGGGAAGAAATTAATATATTTGTTATAAAAAGAATTAACAAATATTTTATAATTCTTTATTTGCTATTTTTATAAAAATATTTTATATTCTTTATTTGTTATTATAAAAATATTTATTTTTATAAAATATTTTATATTCTTTATTTGTTATTATAAAATATTTGTTTTTATAAAATATTTGTTTTTATAAAATAACAAATATTGTTATAAAAAATAGCAAATAAAGAACTTGTGCTACTATTTGATTTTTATACTGTTTAAGAGGTTGTGTTTATTGATTTTTTTTTTTTTTTTTTTTTTTTATATGTCGCACTTATTTATTATTTAATATTAAAATTCGCTTTTAGTTAAACAAACCGACAACATGTCGACTTATGGTGGGGTCCTCATATTAAAATAAAAGTTTGCAAAAGTTGTTTCTTATTGGTATATTTATGTTTCAATCTCAAACCTTCCAATAAGTTTATCAACTATCCAAAAGGGGTTCAGACAAAGACATCCATAAAGAACGGATTATATGGAAGGGCTCATATATATATATATATATATATATATATAATTTTAAGAACATTTTAATGGAAAAATTTATCTAAACAAATTATGATGAGGTGTTATATGAGACAAATGGAGTACTAATTTCTACTTAATAGCCACTTCTCCATTGCTTAACAGCAAAAGTAAAAAAAAAATTTGCTCATAAAAGGACATTAGCCTTCACAAGACAAAACAAATTAGAGTACTCAAAAAAGAACAAAAAATACTTGAACAGTTAAGGGGAAAAAAATCCAAGAAAAAATCCAATCTTCACCTCTTAATTATTAGATTATTCACTAAGGATAAGAATTTTAGCTTATACTCTCACCTGAATGATCTTGTCGATGAGATTCTTTCTTTGTTGAGCATTTGACACATGACATACCAATCCCAACACTTCAATTCCTCGAGCCTTAAGCTTTTCCACAGCCTCATCTACGTTATTCTGTCAACCGATCAAAACCCAACACCATTTGAACTCACTTGTATAAGTTAACTTAAAAAAATCAATATACATCAAAATTATAAAGAACCTTTGGGAGATAAAGAGTGATCTTACATATAGTGAGAGATACAAGGAATGAATCATTAAGCAAAATATGAAAAACTCAGATTTAGTAGATTAATTTACGAAACCAGTCAAAAGTATGGATGGTTTTTGTTGCATATAGCCTCAGTAACGATATCAATTAAAAATTTGTCAGCCACTTCAGGGGCAGATACAGCAACTATGAACCATGATCAAAACCCAACAAAAATTGAACCCGCTTGCTGAGTTTGAGAAACAAATCAAAAATACCCACATCGATGACATCAAAATTATCTAAATAAACATGAAAAGGAACAAAGTTTGGGAGATTACTAACTGATCATGTAACAAAAAATGAAAATATTGAGCAAAGTTGTTGAAACCCAGATGAAAAACAAAAATCCATCAATCTAAAAGAAATTAATAATTGGGGAATGGAAAAGAAACCTGTTTGCGAGAGGAGATTACAACAGAGGCGCCTTCCAAGCCGAGGCGCTCAGCGATGCCATAGCCGATGCCCTGAGTTGAAGCAGTAACAATCGCCACCTTCCCTTCAAATCTCTTCCCAATTTTCGCCATTTTTTGGTGTTAATTTTAGGTGAATTGCCGGATCAGTTGCGGAACAAATGTTTATCCGGAACTACGCCAATATGATACGTAGTACGTAGCAAAGTGTAGTATATCTGTATATGCTTAGTTATATCAAAGCCAATTCAACAAGACGATATCCCGACCCAAAATAATTGGCATATCCTCCATTTTAGACATTCCCAATATAATTATCATATTCTCCATTTTAGAAAATTTAAGATTACATGCGTAACATTGATCACTAACACTATTTCTATTTATGGGTTTTGAATAGAAAAAAAAATAAAAAATTTAAATTAAAACAGAAAAGAAAATAATAGAACATTTGAAGTTTTATTTGTGTTATTTTTAGTTTTTAATAGAAAATAATAAAAAAATTAAAAATTTTCTTTTCTTGCGTTTTTTAGTTCTAATGAAAAGAAAAAAAAAATATTATTTTTACAAATTTACCCTTATATTAATTATAACCATTGAACCATGAATAAAAATATGCAATATAAATTTAATCAAAGAAAAAATTTCATAATCAAATACAATATACATCTCGAGACAAATATATGTGTGAGTTGAAGAGAGATTGTTAAGAGCAAATTGGGAATTATATTTAGGCATGAGTTTTACTGAAATAGAGATGATCTCGTAGGAAAGTTACTAGAAGAGAGATTGGGATCTTAGGAGCGCCGACAAGAAAAATTTGGAGATGAATTTGTTCAGTTACACTGTTGCAGGGAGCTTGGGCTTGAACCGAATAAGAGAACTTGTTCGCGGCAAGTTATTCGCGCCTATACTTTTATCAGATTAGGTTTAGTAGATAAAAATAAATTGAGGACATGAGTTATAATTTAAAATTTATTATATTAAAAGTTGAGGATAATATAGGAATTATAAAAATATTACTTATTCCAATTTCTTTTCCGTCCAAATCAGGGTAATTTTGGACGGAAAACTTTGGCAGAAAAAGTGGCCAAGTTTTCTATCCATTTCTTTTCTTTTTTCTTTTTCGTTTATTAAAAAACTCATAAACATAAGAATTGGAAAGAAAACTTTAATTTTCCGTCCATTTCTTTTCTTTTATGACCATTTTAAAACTCAGAAACAACATAAAGGAAATTGATAAATTCACAATAAAAAATGATATTTTTATAATAAAATCGTCGCTATATATCCTATAGCAACCGTCGTTAACACTTTTGTTGTGGAAATATTTTTCCAGTTTCCCTAAATTGTCATTTCTACTATTTTAAGGTTAAAATTTTGATTTCTGGGCCCATTTAAATTGACCCTCTTCTGCTCTTCATTTGAGACATAAATACCTTTGAAGAAAAAGAAATTTAAGACTTCAGAAAACAAAACGAGGAGTATAATTTTCACTAACAGGAAAAAGAAAATGCATATAATTTATAGAGAAAAACTATTACAACTAGATAATACTTGGTCCATAAAATAAACTAAAGGCAGTCCAGTCCTCCATTCATATAATCATATGTGGCTTCTAAACAAACAAACAATCAAACAAAACAGAAGCAAATGTATCATCACTCTCTGTGTTTTTTCCTCAGCTCAAAACAGGCAGCAACATCTCTGCAAAATGGCAGAACATATAGATTAGATATCGGCTCCAGTGAGATATATTGATAATATTATTTGTTCTTGAGAAAATAAAATGAAACTCAAAAACAAATCGTAACAATTTTCATGTTTCCAGAAAACAAAATATATCATTGTTTGTATCATGGCTACTCAAAAATCAATTTTGTGCTGTTCTTTAGATATTCAGATTAAAGTTGCTACTTTTAGCTAATCAGTAGTTAAAAAGAAGCAAGCATTTTTTATTTTTTAGTATTGGTTTGTTTTTCTTTTTCTTTTCTTTTTTTTGATAAAGAAGAATTTCCGGCTTGCGACCAGACGATGTCTCCTCTCCCCGAACAAGGCTTTTAATAACAGGTTTATACTTGCGGTCCTTGATGTCGGTGAGAGTACAACTCAACACCTCCGGGTTTACGGCTGATCCCAAGTTCTCCCTTAAACGAGTCAAGAGGCGGGATTATTTAGTATTGGTTTCCAGATAATTCTTTGAGCTCAAATTTTAATTTATGAACCATGAATTTGATAACATACACACCTTTGATCTGGTATCTTTTGTCTGAGTGTTTGTATAATTGGTAGCCGGCACTGGAACTGTAGGGAACTTGGAAGCTGCTATTTGTTTTTCCTCTTTAACTTTATTGAAAATTACGGTAAAGCCTTCTCCTGATTTAGGGTCTCTTTCATCCCATTGCCCAAACATGGGAACCGATGCTGATCTGTAAGACTGCAACCCAAATAATGCTTTCAAAATCAGATGCAAGTCATCACCAATACAATTGCAAGAGCAAAAGAAGTTAGAGAAGCATAATTCAAAAAATGGAAAATATATGAACTGGAAGCAAACACACTCAAATATAAAACTGTTATGAAATTGTACTTACAAGATCATCATACGGATTACGACCATTCCTGATCACTCTGTTAGGCCCTGGCGAGGGAGGGCAGAAATTATTAATGTCAGTCATACTTTTCTTTCTATCAGATCTTGTACGTGGGTGATGAGAATCACTGCTAGATTCTGAAGCTATACTTTTCACATTAGTAGTACTGTTTCTATGATATCCCGGGTTGTGTCCCTGAATTAGGTGTTTTTCTTCGACCAGTACCTTATGATCAGTGTTGTTGTGGAGAGCTGGAAGAACCTGAAACGCATGGAATACGCTATCATTTTCATCTCCTCCTCCTCCAAACATGAAGGCTTCAGGATTCTGCTCCGGATCATTTGGGTTAATCATCATGGTCACACCTCCGGCTTTATCTTTTCGCGCAGTGTCGAAATAGGCTGTGTAAGGTACATTGTCATCACCATCCCAATTACCAAACTTTGGAACATGGGACTGCTTCTGTTTCTGTAGCAGCACATGTAAGTAATTATTAAATTATTCACTACTTCACATTTACCTTCATAAGTAAATTAATGTCGCATCTGATCGAAAATTAATCAGAATCACATTTGATTTTTTGATTCTTATTGACTCATAACACGACGCACTAAACATATATTCCATAAGTAATTGATCCTAAATTAAAGACCCTAAAATCAGAACTAACTAACGAACATCATGCATAAAGCAAAAATGTATCGCCATATATGTTAAAACTCATGGAAAAAGGTATTGGTAATTACAAGAAAGACTTACTGCCATTGCATGGAGAGGAGAGGAGGTTTTTGGTTTGATTTCTGAAACAAACCCATGAACATGATCAGGTAATCAAGAAGAAAGAAAATAAAGCAAACCCAGTGGGCCCATGAATTTCGATTCTCTAGCTCGGAGATCCCAAAGAACTCGATGATTACAATGTTTGATCAACAATCATAGACCCAGCAAAAAATGGCATCTTAATCTTCTTCTTGTCTCATAATATTATGGAATATTATATCCATGCATTATTATTATTATTTCCACAATCAGCCGTTTGTTTTGTCATTTGTCACTCTCTGATAATCATCTGGTAGTTAGAACATAAGCTAAACCAATATATTTTCAGCATTCTTTATTTTTTTTCGAAAATTCTATCTATCTATTTTTGCATTATTATACTGTTGAAGGCTAACGATAATTTATTCTACATTATGTTAATTATAATATTCTTTACTGGGCTAGTTGAGCTCATCCTTTTCTTTCATTGTTCTGTTCAATGAGAATATAGCTGAGACTAGTCAGGGAATGAAGTGATGGTTCAAATGGTTGCTTCAGTAGTCCTCACGAAATAGTGTGATAATAATTGTAATAAGATTGAATTTGAGTTTGGATATTGTCTAGAAGACAATATTCGTGTTAAAACTCAGCTATAGTGTTGTCGTATTTTGCATTTAGTTGTATAGATAATTAAGTTTGTATTTGAATTACGTATCTGTGTATCCTGCAATAGGGATGAGTTGTGTATACCTATTTTGGGGCGTCACAATGTCTCCTTTATTTTAGCTATCTGATATATGATTTGGATATTATATCTTTATTAATTGATCTTATATAGTTATATCTTTTGGACTCTTTAATTGCAAAAGTCTTGTGATATACTAACTGAATGAGTTTTTCATGCTAACTTATTCATAATATATTCGTTGGTGAACTGCATGGGCTAAAGAGATTTATCACCTATGTATTCTTTGCTAATCAAAATATAACCGCTAAGTTCCTTATCTATATATATTACTTCTTATTGGCTAAAACAGGGACACAATAACACAAAAGAAAGTATACATCAGTTCAATGAAATCAAAGCAAATATCAGAATTATACAAAGATACTTCCATAAAGAGCTATCAAAGTTTATTTCTAACAAGTCTTGTTCTAGTATTAATTCTTTGTTAGCTGGAAATAAGAATTCTTTGTAATCATATATTTCTTGTAACCAAATTTGAGCTCAAGTCTAGTTTGACTTTAGAGGATTTGTTCAAAGAGAGCTTTCAAGGTTGCAGAGGTGCAAATGTCTCAGTAGTGAGAAAGGTTGCAGAGGTACAAAAGGACAGTGATGTCCATCAGTGAAAAACTTACTTTGAACGGGGAAGTTTTTGTATTGTGTATTGAAAAATTTATTTAATAAAGTGAGTCTTTAATACCATTTGGTATTGGACGTGGATTAGACCACTAGATTAGAGGATAAGGGCTGAACCACGTAAAAATCTTGGTGTGATTTACTGTTCTTTTCTTTTCTGTTATCTTCTTTAATATTCTGCATATTCAGTTTTTTTTTGTTAGTGCTCGAAGATACACTAAAATAGACAGGTATTAATTGTCCGATTATAACAAACGAAGAACATACACTAAAACATACAAGTATTAACTGTCTGATTATAATAAAATAAGAACATATACTAAAACAGACATAGTTAACCTGTCCGATTATAAGCTGTAATTAAAATATTTAAAAAATTGACCATTGTAAATCAGTTTTGAATAATTATACCTATTCATCCCCTCTAAGTGTGCTTATTTACAGAATTATATTTATTCATTATAAAAATATAGTAAAGGTGTTATTATCTTAAGATAGGCTAAATGAAAATTTATTTTATTTTCTGTCTCATCTAATAAGCTCCAAAACCTCATTCATCTCTTGATATTCATTATAATAATTGTAGTGAAGGTGTTATTGTATTAATATAGGGTGAATAAAAAAAAAACTATTATTCTCTTTCTCATCTAACAAACTGCATTGTTATTTTCACCCATATTTTACTTTCTGGTTGGGGCTTCAAATTCTAATCTCATTCAAGTGTTGGTATTGGTTATAATAGAAGTGTTATTGTGTTTATATAGGCTGAATTAAATTATCCCCACCCATATTTAATAATCTCTACGTTCATTAATATAAGTCGTTTTTTAAAATCACTTGCACAAATATTAAGAAAATAATTATATAATATTAAATATAATATTAGTTATTTATTTTATCCTTATATTAAAAAAAATAATATAATTTATTAAATAAAAAAATAGTGAGAGAATCAAAATTATATTTAATATTTGAAATATATATATTAAAAAAACAACTTATATTAAACAACTTAATGAACTTATGAAGTATGTAATTGAGGTATATCCAAATCTCATTCATTCATGTGTTGGTATTGATTATGACACTGTAGTGGACGTGATACTGTTTTAATATAAGTTGAATCAAAATATGTCATTCTCTTTTCATCTAACAAACTACATGGGGACCTTATTTAGAGCAGGTTTATTTTAAAATAATTTAAAGTTAAAATATAAGTTAATTTATAAATTATTTTAAGTTATAATTTATAAGAAAAATATTCGATATTAATTTGATTTATGTTTGAAATTAAGTTAAAACTAGTTATGAATAGTTATGAAAGTGTTAAACTCATAATGAAGATTATTAAAAAAGAAGGATAAAATAGATATTACATCTTATCAAAATAACTTATTTTAAAATAACTTATAAGTCATTTTAAAATAAATTATAAATATTTACTTATGTTTTTTAGCTAAAAAATTAATTTATAAATAGAAAAATAAGTTGTTTACAAACAGAAGAATAATGACAAATTATGTGTTAATTGGGAATTCAAATTAAATCCTTTCTAATCAAAATACATCATATTCTCTTTATCGTATAACTAATCATGCGTGATTATTCCATTCATATTTATTATAAATTTAGAGATTCAAGTGGAGGTATATGTATTCATTTTTATTATTTATAAGTAAAAATATATAAATATTTAATAATAAATCTCCTTTTCTATTTTTATTTTTTTGTATACATATTATTTATACTATATAATTTGTGTTCATAATATTATTTTTTATTTTATTTTTAAATTTCAGTAAGATTTGTCGCATAAATAGTAAACCAGACTCACCTCATATGTAAAACGACGACGTGTGGTTGGTAATAAGGAGGTGTCACATTAAATTAAATAGTACTAGAAAAGTAGCTGAAATGGTTAAATTAAGTACGTCGTTAATAATACTACTACGAATCAAAAACGCCCGCGTAACGTGGTCGGTTTCTGCCCTCACAAAACACATCTTTCTCTCTCTAAACCACCACACACACACACACACAGAGAAATCATTTCCTTTCATTCCTCTAATTCCTTCACTAGTACGAATTCTACACACACATATATATATATACATATGCATATGGAGAGAGAAATTAAATAACTGTAGAGAGATATTTATAGAGAGAGAAATTAAGTAATGGCGGAGAGTACTTCAGTTTCAGTAGTAGGTGCAATTGTGCCATCGGTGAAGTCGGAGCCAGTTATGCCGTCCGAGGCTACACAGGTGGAGAAAGAAGAAGAGGAAGGTGGCGGTGGAGATGGAGAAGAGGCAACACTGCCACTGCCACCGCCACCGCCGGCGCCTGCACAACCGACACATCAGCAGCAGCAATTGATGGCACAGCTGCCGGCGCTGCCGGATGCGGCGGAATCGATGGAAATGGACAAGGACTTGCTTTGCCCGATATGCATGCAGATCATAAAGGACGCGTTTCTGACTTCGTGTGGACACAGCTTCTGTTATATGTGCATTGTGACTCATCTACAGAATAAGAGCGATTGCCCCTGTTGCGCCCATTTTCTCACCACCAACCATCTGTACCCTAATTTCCTCCCCAATAAGGTTTATTTACTTGCATTTTCATCTTGTCTTATTGTGAGGATTACTATTTCATAAGTTTAATTAATTTATCCAGATTTTTTTATACATCTTTTGATATTTTTGGGGCAATTTTGGAATTAATTGAAAATGCAAGATGCTTTGTATTTATTTATTATTTTTTTAAAAAAAGAACAAAATTTGATACATGTAGCATTATATTAAATAACAAGAGAATATGTGATTTGCTTTATTTATTTATCGTGATATTATGTGCATTGTTTGTTAACGCTTGAATGTGGGAAACAAATGAAGAACTACAATTAATTGTAAAGTGAATTTTGAAGTAATTCACTTCTTTCATTTAGCAAATACTGAAATTGAGTCAACTAAATTTTTAGTGTTCTTCTGATGTTAGTATGGTTAATTCCACTTTTTCCCATTGTATTGGACCCCAATTTACACATTAAAAATCTGTGAAAAATAAAAGTAAATCTGAAAATTGAAACAAATTAAACAATTAAAATTAAATAAATGAAATCACGGAAGAAAAACATATATCTTAATAATTCTATTTACTTGAGAAAAATGGAAGAAATTTTATTTACAAAATAAAATATATCTCAATCAATTAAAATAAAGAACAATGTGTAATTATATAACAAATTATCTAAACAACTTAAATAATTTAATAAAACCCATTAAACCGGATGGGTTTGAATTTAAAGTGTTTAACTAAGTTAACTTTTCTATTATTGTATTTCATTTAATAGTCCACGTTTTTTTTCTAACTCTGTAATTTATTTATATATTTTTGGATAGATTTTTAACGTTTTACAAATTTTTAATTAATTTAAACATATAAATTTTCTATTTTGATGGCCACATGACAAATTTGTGGGACCGAGATGTTACTTGGTTATTATTTGGCATGTCTATGTGGACAATTGTATGAAAATAATATTTTAAAAATTTTCTGTTAAAAGTCAACTTGACGGTTTGTAAAAAAATAAGTAGTTCAATGAGTCCAGTAATGCATTTGTAAATCTGAGTCGATTATAGTGAGGAAAAGTGGATTTAACCCGATGTTAGTATGATCAAATTTGAAGTGGTAGATTTTGTTGTCCAATAACTTTATATTAGTTTTATTTCATTGACTTTTATCTTTCGGGGACCTTTGTGTAAATTATAGTTAAATTCTTTCATGATGCGGCCACGATAACTTTGAGTTCTCTCAGCCTCAAAGTGAACTCTTCCTTTTGCAATTTATGAAGTAGCTGGAGTTTTGTTTTTGGCTTCAATGATCAGAATATACAACAATTTATTGTTATGTTTAGCACAAAGTTCTGCTAATCTGAAGTTAATTTACTAGTTCTGCGACTGGAACCATTTCTGGTTAATTTGTGTGCAGTTTCTAACCGTATGAAACTAGCTACATTTTTAGGTACTTGGAGATTCCTAGTCAGTTCCAACATGTATGAACCTTCATTATTCTTTGACACGAGTTCAGATCATTGTGGGGCGAAATCATTAGCTTAAATGATGTCAGGATCCATACAGTGCAATTTTTTTTTATATAATTATTTTAATGCTGTTGAGTTAACTAAATCCAGAAGAACACACAGCCTTGCAGATACACAATTATCTTTTTGGCTCACAATTTGCCATTATATACATCAATATCTCCAGTGTCCACTTTGTTACATTTTGCCACTTGCATGATATAATTCTGGTATGGAGGTGTGTGGTTACTGCATTCCTACCATTTACCAGGAATGAGGAAGTGGAAGTTGAATATTTATGAAGTCTAGTGGTGTAATCTTAGAGTTGCTTAAGCTCGAGCTTGGCTCTTTTGTCTCGCGCCAATCTCTAATGAGCCTCTTCTCGTGCAAGTAAAGTGTGGAGCTCGAGTGTCTTTGTTCTTTCATATATCTTCACATGCTTATTGTTTATAAAGTAAAGTTCAACAGATATCCAAATAGATTTGCCAACCTTTTTCACAAGTTGATACAAGAAACAAGTGTCTAATTGAGCTGATCATGGTGTTGATAAGCGAATCAAGTGCCTGTAGTAGCTTGGTCTTCTTTCTGACCCTAGTTGAGTCTTAGCATGGATAACGGAAAAAGGAAAAAGTGAAAAGTAATAATGATGTTGAAACTAAGCATCAACTGCGCCCGGCTTGGTCATTAAATCATTGCATTTCTTGACATATTAAATTAGAGTGAAAAAAAGTCCAGAATTAGATGGTCTGTAGATAATAATCAACCAAATATATAGGATTACAAGATGGAGCTCCAAATCAGCTGTAACCCTTAACTTTTCTTTCAATTAAAATTTATTAGGTTCTTCTAAAAAAATATTCGATCTCTTATTCACATATGAATAGGTTCCTAAAAATTCAAGTTTGAAGAAAGTAAACATTCTTTGGCATCTATATTATCTTTGAAAGCTAATACGGAATCTTGAAAGCATCCACCTTTTGAAATACTCCCTCCGTCCCATGATAAAAGTCCTTATTACTATTTTGGGTAGTCCCATGTTAAATGTCCATTTTCCTTTAATAACCAAACTTTTACACATATTTTCCTATTATACCCGTAGCATTAAATATCTCATACTTTTCTTATTCTAATTCTCTCTCCATATTTAATGACATTATTATAGGTAATTTTGTCATTTTATTCATCTTCTTAATATGCGTGAAAAGTCCACCAGGACTTTTATCCTGGGACGGAGGGAGTAACACTTATTGTTATATGTATGGACTAAATTTTGCAGTTATTGATGAAGATTTCTGCTCATCAAATAGAAAAAACTGCAACTCCATTTGAACAACTTCGTCAGGCCTTGCAACAGGTCAGTTTCTTATCAAATTATATAAATATTGCAAGATACACTTCATTAGTGTAACACTTTTTTGATAGAATAACCAAATTACTTTCTTGTGGCGATTACTTCATAGTTTGAGGGGAATTTTACTCTTCTGGTATGTAGTTATGCATTAAAGAAATGCTTCTTTAATATATCAGTACCATGCATTTAAGAAAGGCGTCTTCAATATATCAGCACCAAGATTTTGTCCAGGCATGTTAGATGACTTTTATACTAAATAATATTCCCTCCATCCCAAATTATCTGCTGTTTTGACCATTTACACACTTACTAAGAAACAATTATTATGCCAATTTTATTACTAATAGTACAACTATACCCATACGTATAATTACTCATAAAAAAACTAGTACCCACATAATTATTTTTGGAGCAAGAGCCTTTTGGATTGTTGCACAATAAATCATCCCCATGCATTGCTTCTTCTTTTTTTTTTGGTAGAAATAATTTCAACATGTTCATGAAATAAAAAACTTTTATCTTCTCCATAATTAATTATGCAATTTGGGGATTATATAGTTATAAGGAGAAAGAATAAGTGAAAAGGGTAAACTAGTGATAACCATTTTAATTGTCTACAAAAAAGCAAAATATTTTGGTACAAAAAGAATTCTTTAAAACTGCAGATAATTGGGATGGTGGGAGTATATTCTTTACCTATATTAAATGCTCTATGGTAGTTAAGTTGCTTGTAGGTGGTGTTGTAGTGTATGCCTGGTACTTCAAATATACTTGTGCGAAAAGTATGCTTTCCTGTGGTAACATGTTATCTTTTTACTACTAATAAAAAGAAAAAAATAGTCTTACCCTTTTGCGTCTCTGTAATTTTTTGAAGCTCATCTTAGTCAGTTCTCTTCGTAATGTTGTACATCTTGTTTGATTGCTTTCCTGTTTTAGAATGTGACCCTTGTCTATTTCTTAGACAGGGATGTGTGGTCTCAGTAAAGGAGCTGGAAAGCCTCATATGTATGCTAACTGTGAAGAAAAGGAAAATGGAGCAAGAAGAAGCCGAGACAAATTTGCAGATAATGCACGACTTTTTGCAATGCCTAAGAAAGCAAAAGCTTGAAGAGCTCAATGGGGTGAGTGAACTTGAATTATTAGTCTCTGAATTAGTTTCGTATCATAGTGAAGAACAATTCCTTTGACAAGTAAGACAGAAATTTTTGCAATTGGAGTTTTAGCCTTTTAGGCAGGTGGGGTAGTCCATTTGAAATATACCTGGGGTCAGGGTCCATGATGCAAAATATATAACCTGATTGGATGAATGTAAGCACTAATATATATCAGTGGTGTAACATGATATTCAGGACAATTTCTTTTATTTTGTACATTGTAGAGTTTATCTGCCCTTTTGTTTGCCCTCTTATTGTCACACTGCGAAATAATTATATGCAAAGCACTTATTGCCTTTTTATTTCTGATAGAGGTTTGGTGTTTTGAGATATCTGTTCATATTTTCGAAACTCGTGAGATAATAAATTTGCAATGTGCTGTGTTCTATAGCTGTCCTGATAACTACATTGGCCACAAGGTTTATCAAAGACATCCTTACATTTTTAAATGAAGATGTTTATCACTTTAATTGGTGTTCTGAATTTCTTTTGCAGATACAAACTGATCTCCAGTATATTAAAGAGGACATAAATGCTGTAGAGAGACACAGAATAGAGTTATATCGAGCAAGAGAAAGATATTCAGGAAAACTGAGGATGCTTAATGAGGATCCTTCTGCAAAAACAGTGTGGCCTTCTTTGCTTGATAAACGTAGTAGTGGCATGAAGTCTAGCGTCCCCAGTGTGCAAGGTCAATGCTGGATGGGTTCAGGCAGTTCACAAAGTAGAAGAGCTGATGCAAAGGCTCTTGTAAGCACCCAAGTAGTCCAAAGGAAGGATGCTTGCAGTGGCTCCGATTCAGCACATGGTACTCAATCAGGAGTCTCTGTAGCACAAAAGAGGCGAATCCATGCACAGGTTAGTAATCTTCACACATTTTATTTCCTCTAGGCGGGGCACTGCAATATTATACTAATGTCTTTAATAAATGATAATTTAAATTATCATATTATTGGAGGGATGATGATTATAATTTATAACAAAAACAGCAACAGCCTGCTGATTATTGTTTGCATTCGATGTTGGTTCATCCCATTCCTTGAATCCTTAAAGGGTTTACTGTACCAAAGGCTGGTGTAATTTTCTATTTGGAGGTTCTTTATCCTCGTTTGCCTCATCTGTACTGGATGTGCTACAGGCCACCTATTCTTAGCGCCCTCTTTTGAATACTTCTGCTTAACTTTGAGCTTCTTAAAATGATTAGGTTAAGGGTATCCTAGCATCACAAATTAAAATTTAGCTCAGTGTAGAATTTTCTACAAATCTGTTCTCTAATGATCTATTCCAACAGTTCAATGACCTACAAGAATGTTATTTGCAAAAGCGGCGTCACTGGGCTAGACAAGCACATAAACATGAAGAGAGGGACACAACTGCTGTAAGCAGAGAAGGTTATAACGCAGGACTCGAAGATTTTCAATCTGTTCTGTCAACCTTTACACGATACAGGTTAGGAAATTTTCTAATAAATATTAACATTCTTTTAAGGAAATGTCCTGACATTGTCTTTATTGCCCTGAATTTCTCTTTCTCTCTCCCTCTGTCTGTCTTCTTTCTTAAATTTTATTTTGTGAGGATGACTCAGTTGACGTTTGTTTGTTTCAAATTAGCCGGCTTCGGGTCATTGCAGAGCTTAGGCATGGTGATCTTTTCCACTCAGCCAACATTGTATCAAGGTGAGTTAAATTTTTCGTACTACCGTGCACAAATATAGTTCAGTTCGAACTTGTATCCCTTTATTTTATTCTTAAGTGACTTCCCTGTCACTGAAATCTGGTAGTTTTACCTTACCTAAAATAAAAGAGTAAACTTGTACGAGTATCAACTAACAACCCCTGGTAATGATTTTCTAATTGTTCTAATACCAAGTGGAGTGGATCAAAACAAGATAAGCAAAGTCATACTCCTGCCGTCCCAAGAAAAGAGTTATTTTTTGTTGACTTTTTCCCCGAATGTTTAGGTTTGCATGAGGCAAGCTAAGATACAATTTTGTTCAATATTTTTTCAATACAAAACTTTGAATACTATATTTATTATTGGAAATAATTATTGAAAGAAATTATGTAGAAGTGCTTCCTATGCAAACCTTAATATTTGGGGAAAAAAGAAGTCAGCAGAAAAGGACTCTTTTTAAAGGGTGTGTACTAACTATACGAATGGAAACCAAGTTTGAATCTCTCTCCGGCTGATTTTAATTCTAGAATGCCTATTTGATGTTTTCTTTTAAGGTACTTGTTAGACTTGGGTTGTGTAATATTCAAGTTACCAGATTGAATTGGATTGGATCTGTGATTTTTCTGATTGAAGTCGGTTTTGGTCACACCTGATCCAGTCTAAATTGATTTGTTGCAGGCCTATGCTCACCTGTCCTTTCAAACACCATCTCATTGAGAATGTCATTTTTTTTTATATAATTTTCTTAGAAGCATTTCTCTTGTCATCTATTTAGTAGTTGATATATGATGAAGTATGACGCTTGATTACTGCTTCAAAAAAGGCTTAATTACTTCCGATATGTGTGCCAGTTTCCTCTAATCCTTGGATATTCTGTTTCGTGCATTAAGCATATCAGTATGACATATCTTCATTTGTTTTATGTTTCATTAAAAGAACTTGTGCTGGCAGGGAGGGGGAATTGGACCTGTGACCTTTTGGTTATGGGAGTGTTTGTGGTCACAAATCTGTCCCATTAGTGACTACTATCTGATATCTCTAGTTAAATTTTTTGTCGTGGTTCAACATTCCCTTTCCATTTTGCAGTATTGAATTTGATCGAGATGATGAATTATTTGCTACAGCTGGAGTTTCACGACGTATTAAAGTTTTTGAATTTTCCTCGGTAAGTCTCAAGCTCAATGTACTGATGAACTGCCATGTTATTATAGTGAATATAGACATGCGGTTTCGTCTTATGAAGGGAACTGGAACTGCAGCTGATAATATTTTTTTCTATGCAAGAGTGTATAATGTTTTCACAATGGTGGCAAAGCTGGATTTAATTTTCTTTTGAGTACGCGGTACTGTTATCATTTAGTAAAGCATTTCAACTTCCTTGCTAATACTGTTTTTTTAAACTAAGATATCAACGAATCACTGCCATTATGTTTCAGTGTCTACTATTGGATGTTTTTTATTTTTTTGTCTCAGTTTGTTTTACCTTCACCCCCGCTCCACTGAATATCATGTAATTACTTGAGGTACAACTTTTTAATAAGTGCCCCAATGTTCAATTTATGAAATGAAAAACTTTAATTTATGTGTGAAAGATAATGTTACGTTCGCTTTGTACAACTTAATAGTTACATGCATAAATATTTTCAGGTGGTGAATGAATCAGTAGATGTGCAATGTCCTGTCGTGGAAATGTCCACGCGCTCCAAACTTAGTTGCTTAAGCTGGAATAAGTACACAAAAAACCATTTAGCCAGCAGTGATTATGAAGGGATAGTAACTGTTTGGGATGTATCTACTCGTCAGGTAATATCTGTTCCTGCTTCCTAGAAGTTTGCTTTATAAAAATTATTGTTTGTATTGATAGTAAAAAGCAAGATTATTCCATCTATAAATGCTTCATTTGAAATACCTCAAAATCTTCTTATCAGAGTGTGATGGAGTATGAGGAGCATGAGAAAAGAGCATGGAGTGTTGATTTTTCACGAACTGAGCCTTCAATGCTTGTATCTGGTAGTGATGACTGCAAGGTACTTTGAAATTTTAAGAAATTTGAATCTGTTTACTTGAGGCAATGTGTATTAATTAACCTTGGAAGACAATATTAACATCGCCAGTGTTATTCGTTTGGAAAAGTCAAGGAGTATAGTTTTTTTATGTAGTTCGGGTAATAAGGAAGATGAAAATGGGATGCTGGGTTTAGTAACTGAGGAGGTTGTCAAACCCGTCTTAGTTTATCCAAGCGTCTAAGTAAACTTTTTCAGGGAGATCCTTCAATATTTCTAGTTTAGCTTGACCATAGAAAAAGGTTCAAACAAACTAATAAGTGTTATTACCTGGTTTTAAAATGGGGGAGAGTTTGGGCTGAGAATCATATGGTTGCGGGTTTGAAGACAAGGGAACCATTTTGTGCAATAATATGTAAGTTCACATCTGTGCCAAGACTACCTTCTGAAGTACCCTCAGGTAATTGACCAAAAAAGGTTAATGATTTTTAGCTATTAGATACTAAAATTGAGAGGGGGAAAAGGAAGAGAAAGGAGGAGGGGGGGGGGGGGAAGTGGATAACATGGACTCTAAAGTGGAAGTTTTTCCTGTTATAATTAGACATTTGAAGACTATCTAATCAAAATATGTATTTTTCTGCATTTTGCATCAACATATTCAGGAGAGAGAAAAAGATTGTAATCTATTCGTACAGCAGATTGATGCATGTTCATGCTCATAACTAAGCTAGTCTTTTTATTGTGCACTTGCCAAAAGAAAATATTCAGGTTTTCTGAAGCTGAAACATGCAAATAAAGCTAGTTCTTTAGTGAAATTGTTAAAATGAGACAAACTAATTGTTAAATGTTTGGTGTGCCTGTACCTGGTATCCAACAGGTCAAAATTTGGTGTACGAAACAGGAGGCAAGTGTTCTTAATATCGACATGAAAGCAAATATATGTTCCGTGAAGTATAATCCTGGATCTAGCTTTCATGTGGCTGTAAGTTCCAGTCAGTTATAGTCTCATTGAGCTGCGAATTTAATATCATCAAGTATGATGAATGACTTCCATATATAAACTATGATACTCGTGTCTTGTAGGTGGGCTCTGCAGATCATCACATTCATTATTATGACCTGAGAAATATAAGCCAACCTCTACATATTTTTAGCGGTCACAGAAAAGCTGTTTCATATGTAAAATTTTTGTCCAATAATGAGCTTGCTTCTGCATCTACTGATAGCACATTGCGCTTGTGGGATGTGAAGGAAAATATACCAGTAAGTTGTAATGCGCATGCTATATTTCTAACAAGAATTTATGTCCGCAGTAAAAGCATTCATGTATGTAAAAAAATTCTATTGTATAAGCTACAAATGAGCCAGTGTTAGGCAGACGTTGCTTCTCTGTTTCTTGATTGATTGAGAATTAATTTGGCCCTTTATTTTTGCTTATTATCTTCACAGCTGCGCACATACAGAGGACACACAAATGAGAAGAATTTTGTGGGTCTGTCAGTAAATAATGAATACATTGCTTGCGGCAGCGAAACAAATGAAGTGTTTGCATATCACAAGGTTATTATATGTTTGTGGGTTTCTGTATTTCTTACCTTTTGTATTGAAACCTAAAACTAAAGAGTTTTCTTTTTGGGTTCATTTGTAATTGTAGGCTATCTCTAGACCAGCAGCATGGCATAGATTTGGTGTAGATTCGGATGATGCCCAGGATGATGCAGCAGGGTCTTACTTCATTAGTGCTGTGTGTTGGAAAAGTGATAGTCCAACAATGCTAACTGCAAATAGTCAAGGAACAATAAAAGTACTTGTACTTGCAGCATAATTATTAGTATACATGTTAAATATAAGAAATCATAAAGTTATTGGGGGTTAAAATTTCTCTTCTTTCTCAAATCTCCGGTTCACTTTTAGTTAAAGTTGTGCATTTTTTGCTAGTTTGGGACAAATAGGTTCAGGAGTTATGTCCCTGTTTAAGTTTTTATTCTTTTAATTTGCTGATTATTTTAGCAAACTTGCAATTGTTAAAAATAGGAAAATGGCATTTTTACATAAAAATTGATATTTCGGACACGCTCAAATGAATAGCGAGCGAGTCTCACTTCCTTTCATGTGAGAAAATATCATTTTGTTCACCTTCAAGGATAATCTCCTTAATATGCAATTAAGAGATTTTTTAATTTTTTTGGGGAGTTGTACTAATCTCCTTACCATCATTTTCTTTGAACTAGCTTGCGCTGGCCGTCCGTGGCCTCATGAGCATTTTTGCTTTGACAGATGTTGCAAGTGAGAGTTGAACTTAAGATGTTCGGGTTTACGGCTCATTTCAGGGTGACCTTGAACTACTGTGTTAATTGTTGGGGTTGAAAATTCTAATTTGGTACAATTTGGTGGGTGATGTCATAAATTACTAATTTAGTACAAAATGTAAGTGACGCTTTAAAAAAAAAATATCACCAGAGCAATGATGAAATGAGTATACTCCTAGAACAGTTGGTTTTATCACCAAGTGCAAGTTCATTTGAAGTAAAAAAAAGTAGGTAATAAAAACTACTTATATTTTATAGAGCAGTCTAACCTTATCTTAACCAGGAATATAGAAAAAGGGTAAATATACTAGTTAATTTTTATTTTCCATATTTATAGAACTTTGTTTTTTTTATATATATATTTTCATGAATATACTTATTACATTAAGATGATAATTGGAATTAGAAATGAGAACAGAAGGAAAATGATCACATGAGCACAATGAATAGTATACTGCCGGGGGCCATGGTGATGTGTCTGATGTCAATCAGCATTTTATTTTTATATATCAGACGGTAGAGCATGATCAAGTGGGGTCCCCAATATATATATACTCATTTTCCCTTTTAATCTAAATTACTACTGAACCTGCTATCTAGGGTTTCAAATTCGATTGTTCTTTCCCAAAATTCCACCTCTCTCTCTCAATAAAAACTGAATCAATTCTGCTCTCAGAGCATTTCTTCAGGGATACCCATCTCATCTAATCCAATTATATCTTCAATTAGCTTGTGGGACTTTACATTTCGATTACACAGCCTCAGAATCTGCGCTGACAGCTTCAAGTTTTGGCATTTGTAAGTGTCCCTTTCTCTTCATCTTCCTCTTGTTTTTTCTATTTTTCATTGGTAGAATCTCAAAATCACTGAACCAAGCAGTATTTAAACACACTGCAAAGTTGGTATTTGTCATTTTGTTAATTAAAGCTTCTATCTTTGAGTGGGTGGGTCAGATAATTATATGGGGAAATCTGGGGGTAGAAAGAAGAAGGGTGCTGTTAACCAAAACCAGAATCAAGTTTCAGCAGATAAGAATTCTAATGGTGGGATTGATTTGGACTCGCCAATTTTCTTGAAAAGAGCACACGAGCTCAAAGAAGAAGGAAACAAAAGATTTCAAGCCAAAGATTATGTGGGTGCTCTTGAACAATACGATAATGCCCTTAAACTTACCCCCAAAGTACACCCAGACCGAGCTGTTTTTCATAGCAATAGAGCAGCTTGTTTGATGCAAATGAAGCCCATAGATTATGAGACTGTAATTGCTGAGTGTTCTATGGCACTTCAGGTTCAGCCTCAATTTGTCCGGGCCCTTCTTCGGAGGGCTCGCGCATTTGAGGCAATAGGAAAGTATGAAATGGCAATGCAGGATGTCCAAGTGCTATTGGGCGCTGATCCAAATCACCAGGATGCTTTGGAAATTTCTCGTAGGTTGAGGACAGCACTTGGTACTCGCCAAGATGCTCAGCAGGACCTTCAGAGCCGCCCATCACCGGCTGCCCTTGGTGCTTCTGCAGTCCGAGGGGCCCCAATTGCGGGTCTTGGGCCATGTTTGCCAGCTCGGCCAGTGCCAAAAAAGCCAACAACTCCAGTCACTGGGCCTGTTTTTTCAATTAGTAATAAGCCTGATAAGTCCTATCCAGTGCCACCAACTGAAAATGGACTGCAGAATGGTCATGATGTCAAATCCCAAATGCCAAAACTTGTGTTGAGGCCTTCAAATGGTTCTTCCAAACCCAATGCCAATCTGGTTAAGGATGCCCAAAAGGAACGGACATCTTTTTCATCGGTGTCACTGCTGACTCATGGGCAATCTTCTGAAGCTGCAAGACGATGGAGACCATTGAAACTTGTTTATGGTCATGACATAAGGCTTGCAGAGATGCCGGTGAGTTCCAGTTTTAAAGTTTTGAGGGAGATTGTGGGCAAACGCTTTCCACCATCGAAGTCAGTTTTGATCAAATATATGGATCATGATGGAGACTTGGTGACCATAACATGTACAAGTGAGCTCAGATTGGCAGAGTCCTTTGTTGATAGCCTCATGCAAAAAGAACCCGAAACAGATAAGAGTGACTCAATTGGGTTGTTGAGATTGCATATTGTTGAGGTTAGTACGGAGCAGGAGCCACCAATATTGGAAGAGGAGGAGGAGAAGCCTCTTGAGAGTGAGGGGATCAAAGGTGGAGATGAGAGTGGGTCGCATTCTTCTCTGAGTGATTCTGTAGTTGAAACTGTGGAAGCTGAGGTTGATAACAAGACAGAAAAGACAGTTCTGGAGGAGAAACCAGCGGCATCAGAAGATCCTGAGTGCAAAGAAGTAGAGATGGATGATTGGTTGTTTGAGTTTGCTCAATTGTTCCGGACCCATGTTGGCATTGATCCAGATGCTCATATTGACCTGCACGAGCTTGGGATGGAGCTATGTTCTGAGGCCCTTGAGGAGACAGTGACAAGTGAAGAGGCTCAAAGCCTTTTTGACAAGGCCGCTTTAAAGTTCCAAGAGGTTGCTGCTTTAGCTTTCTTCAATTGGGGGAATGTCCATATGTGTGCAGCAAGGAAACGAATCCCAATAGATGATTCTGCTGCAAAGGATTTGGTGGCATCACAACTTCAAGCAGCTTATGACTGGGTAAAGGAAAAATATTCTTTAGCTAGACAGAAGTATGAGGAGGCACTTTTGATTAAACCAGACTTTTACGAAGGGTTGTTGGCACTAGGGCAGCAGCAGTTTGAAATGGCAAAACTTCACTGGTCATATGTTCTTGCTAAGAAAGTAGATCTCTCTGCATGGGATCCTACGGAAACGATTGAACTTTTTGACAGTGCAGAGGAGAAAATGCAAGCTGCCACCAAGATGTGGGAGAAGCTGGAGGAACAGAGAGCCAAAGAGTTGAAGGATCCTAGTTCAAGCAAGAGGGAAGAATTGTTAAAGAAAAGGAAAAAACAGGGAACTTGTAATGAAGGTGAGCTCATTCAAGGGGAAATTTCATCTGATGAAGCAGCAGAACAAGCAGCCGTGATGCGATCACAGATACATCTGTTTTGGGGTAACATGCTTTTTGAGCGATCTCAGGTCGAGTGCAAATTGGGGTTGACAGGTTGGAAGAAGAATCTGGATACTGCTGTCGAGCGATTTAAACTCGCTGGAGCTTCTGAGGTTGACATCTCAACAGTTTTAAAGAATCATTGTTCTAATGGGGATGCTGTGGAAGGTAGTGAGAAGAAGGTTGAAAATCCAAGCACAAATTCTGTCAATAAAGCTGAGAATGATAATAACATCAGTCAAATTTCAGGGGAGTGATTTGTACTTCTCGCATGTAGGCTCCAATAAATTTCCTTCATATTTTCCTCAGTCTAGAGTTTTACTGGGGAACAAAGTAGCTTTTCTTTTGGCAGAAGGGTGTCTCTAATTCTACTTGCTTCTATCTTAGGAAAAATATGTAACAAAAATTTCTGTCATGTCTCAATCATATTGTTTTGGGTCTTGAGCTCGGCCCTGTGATTTGAAGGCCCCACTAATTTTGCCAATATTGATGAGTTTTCTATCAAAATCTTTTGTGCTTCTGTTACATTTAAGTTATGCTGTCTGTATTTTTGATGGTTATTTATTTTATGGAACATAATTTTCTTGCTTGTAGATCATATGTGAGTTCACTTATGTTCCAAGATACTTTCATGTGTGGGGGTATTGAAGAAACTTCAGTGTACTTGAAAAATGAAGAAAATTCATATATAAACAATCATGACTGAAATGAAGGATCCTTAACGAGTCTGTTAATTTCTTACATTAACTTTTCATGACTTTGTCCATATGGAGAAATGACAAATTTTGTTGTTTTTGATTCTTTTTTTTTTTTTTGCAATGGATTACATGTATTATAATACTATTATCGTAATATTTCTAGTTAAGCATGTGCCAAAATAGATCTCTAAAGTCTCATGGTTTGGATGCTCTTGTTTCTCTGCTTTCTACACATGCAATATTGAGGTAAATAAAAATTGAGCCTTATTTGTTTCAGTAATTGCAGTTCAGTATATTAATCTCGTGGAAGAATATTGGTAGTAAAGAAACAGCTACTATCCCCCATGCCTGTTAATGAAAGAGCTAGTATCTTACCAGTTCAAAAAAGATTATTTTTGATAGATACTTGATTGCTAGTGACTCATTGCAATTCAGATTTATCACTGATGATGCTTGGGGAATTCTATCTGTTGATTGGCGTGTGGTTTTTCGATAAATGCCCATGCAATTACATAATTGCTTTTAGGCAAAAAAATTATTGCGGATAATCTGATTTTTGAAGTTGTGTTCTGCATTCCGTTACTAGTTCAAAAGTTTTCAAATACCTTTGCTTCTTTAGGTGTTTCTTCATTATATTCTTTCAAAATGTTAAATTTGAGATATTGTTTCACCTTATCCAGTCCCTTGCCTCCTTGGTACTGAGGACTTCTTTGAGGTGTATTAGTACTTGGCGACATGCATGATTATTAGGTATTTGTTAGTAAGAAAATTGGCAAGAGTTTTCTCTCCGGATAAGTTAGCATTAGCAAAAAGATAAAAATCTAGATCGAGTGATTGCCACATCGATGCTCTTTAGGAAAATATGTTAAAGTACTGAATATTATAGTTACAGAATAATTTAAGCAATCGCTATTATGGTTCTATCAAGATCCCGACAATACAGATGTATTAGGATATGGAAGGATATTTTGACCATGACATAAGATTCTATGTTAAACTATTGGGAAAGTTCAAGTTAATAGGAACGATCTATCCAACTTGAAAATCTATACTACCTGAGGGGATTTGTAGAGTAATTTTTGGGTTCTCAGGGGTGAGTTGGGAAAAAGTAGTTAGAACAAGTAGCAATGTCATTTTCAAATATCCCTCCCAGTTGTGTAGAATAAATTACCTATAGAAGAGAATCTGGGTTGTTTTGAGGTGTGAGTTGAATAGATTTAGAAAGAATGAATAAACCTTATCTCATGACTTTTCCAAAAATGTAGATATCATTTACTCATTTTTGAATACAATATACGTAGATGTAAACAACTACAACTTTATTATTACAACAAGAAAGCATGTGAGTTAAAAATACAAATATTATCTTACAGACAATATCTATACTCAAATAAATCTTCATCACATTTATTGATACATTATTTTACAAAAATGGTGATGGGACTACTAAACAACTCTCTCTAGAACCTTCATTCCATACCCCGACTGCATTCTCGCTTATATTCTCGCCTCATGAGAAAAATGGAACAAAAAAAAAAGGAACTGAACTCAACTTTCAAGAAAGAATATTATGACTAAGATAATATACAACAAATTATCGTTAGTCTTCAATGGGAAAATATAATAGAATACAATAGACAACAAATTTTAAATCAATATTCGCAATGAAATAATAATTCATTAGAAGAGTTAAGTAGAGAGAATGCAAACTACTATCTTCTATGTATGAATTTAAAAGTTCATCGTCATCTTTTATCCTCGTAACATCAATCAATATACATCTGGAATCAAATATTCATCTTTTGCACTACTGCCAAAGATATTCATGATTAAGTCATGTTCATCTAAAATTGCTCATCTTCAGACTACTACCAAAGATATTCTTCAGAAATTATTCATCTTTGCTTCTGGCGCCAAAGATATTCAATAATATTATCATTTAAGACCGAGGATGATGAAAAAAATATTTTAAAAAAACGAATCCAGGTGAAACAAAATAACAAGGATTAAGGATTAAGGATTCGTGATTTTGTTTTATCCATGTCAAAAATACCTCAAAAATAATCACGGTGGTGTGTAAAATTCAAGAATGATCAAAACATGGATACAATCAAAGCTAGTATCCGAATAGATATTTTGGACAAAGAGAAGAAATTTCATTTTTCTAATTGAATAGTCAGATACGTGAATAGTGTCAGTATACGTGAATAAAGTCCAGATATCGTGAATAGGAACTCCGACACCAAAAGATAGAAATTCCAAAAAAACATCTTCACGCTTCATGAATAGTACTTTCGTGAATAGTAACTCATGAATAGTAACCCGACATAAAAAGTTTCAAATTTGATAAAAGTTCCAACCAATATTTCAAAGATAATGATATTGAAGAAATAATATCATTTGAGAAGAAAATAACATCCCTTACCTCGAAAGATTAGTACTTTAATTTGGAATAAGGTATATAGTCTTTGAAGGGACTTGGAACTTGCACCGTCTAACAATACTCAAAGTATACTCAAAATACTCACAAGAATACGCTCGATAATATAGAGAGAAAACTTCATTTTCGGTGTGATTTTCAATTCTAACCCAAGACCCTATTTATAGGAAAAATCTTTAACACCAAAGCGAGTAAAATGTAATATAATATTAATATATATATTAAGATTTCTCGCCCACCTTCCTAGATCTGATCTCAGCTCATTATGCACATGTTGTAGCCCACAAAACAAACAAAAAAACGTTTTTATTATTTAAAATATTTTAAACTTTCAAAAATCAATTATTTTTTGAACTTGAACTTCAATAATTCATAATAAATAGCCCTTCTATCAGAAAATTAGAAATCTCGCAAGTTTTATAGGAAATTCAATTCTCTACAACTTTGCAGAAGAAAGTTTTCCAAATTCCAAGCAGAAATTGAATCAAATCCATAAAGCGGGGGATTTTATGTGCTATAATCAAATTTGATCAATAAATGGGGTCCATCGACATGTTTAACATGTTTTAAACATTTATTGCAACAAAATACTCTTCCTCCTCAGATACTCATATATCCCACATTCATTGTAAAAATATCACCATTATTATATTATTAAAATATAATAATATATTTAAATGAATTATTTTATCGAGAAAAGATAAAATTTCAATTTTCAACAATTGTCACATTAAAATTTTTCTCCATCTATATCCACATAAAATCAATATTTTCCTCATCATATGAATCAATAATTAATTATTCACAAATAATATTACGTAATCACAATATCGACAACCAGTAGGTTCAGGAAAGAGGGCTTTCAATAAGAATTCTTCTTCATCGACGCGCAATTGGGTGACCAAACCTCTCCTTAGACAGAACTTTCTAGACATTGCCAATAATGTTATCTAATAATATTATTAGGATAATATGAATTATTAGCTTCGATAATGAAAAATCTTGTGTAATGACAATTATTGAAACAACAAAGAATATAAAATATCAACGCAAAGAATTATTAACTCAATAAAAAATCGAAGCAAGAATTATCGTAACCATTATTGAGTAGTGCCTTTCACGTAAGAATCAACAATTGGTGCAATCTGGTGTCTTCTTCGTGTTTTAACCACCGGGTATTTTAACAGTATTAACGGTAACAACTACGCCGTTATTTTTAAACCACTTATATTTATCGTTTTCTTCATCCAATCGCTTTCCGTTATGGGGCCCACACATGGGCTCGCTGTGGTCGCATTTAATATTCCCCGACAGACAAATATTTCACGACCAAACGAATATTCCCCGACAACAATGAATATTTTATAACCACTTGTTTATTTTGAAATATTTGCGTATTTTACCCCTAACTATCCACATTAATCACATCAACCCTTACTATTTCAAAATAATAAATAGAGAAAATTAAATTTCATTAATAATAAGTTGGGGTCTTACAACCTCCCTCCTTATGAAATTTCGTCCTCGAAATTGGACGATACTGTGTGTTTCGAAAAGGTGAGGATATCTCGCTTTCATTTCCGTTTCCAATTCCTGTGTCATTTCCTCTATAGCATGATTCCTCCACAAAACTTTAACTTGTGGTATGACCTTTCTTGGCGTAGGGACATGCTCCTTCCTATCCAAGATCTTGACAGTACCTCCTCATACGTTAAGTCTTGGCTATTTTCGAATAGGGTTTCTAATTCTATAACGTGGTTCGGATCTTTCACATATTTACTGAAATACGGATATGTGAAACACATTATGAACATACGAGACATACTTGAGGTAACGCAAGTCTATAGGCTACATTTCCTACTCGGTCAAGAATTTGAAATGGACCAATAAATCGTGGATCGAGCTTTCCTCTCTTCCCAAATCTTGTAACTCCCTTCCATGGGAGCAACTCGCAATAATATACATGATCCCCACACTAAATTTCACGTCCTTTCGATGAAGATCCGTGATAACTCTTTTGTCGATCTTGTCTTGCTTTGTATACATTGTCGAATCATTTGGATCTTTTCCGTAGTCATACACGTATCAACTCGGGTCCCAACAAGGTGTTGCTTCACCCACCACGCCCCAACATATCTTGAAAGCGACACTTTCGTCCATATAATGCTTCAAATGGAGCTACACCTATACTTGCTCGATAACTGTTGTTGTAGGAGAATTCCACCAATGGTAAATACTTATCCCAATCGCCTTGAAGTCAGGACACGTAGTCTTAATAAATCTTCAAGAGTTTGAATAGTCCTTTCGATTGTCCTTACGTTTGAGGATGGTATGCCGAATCAATCGTAAATCTGTGCCCATAGCTTTTTTGCAAGCTAACCCAAAATCTTGAAGTGAATCTTGGGTCACGATCCGAAACTATGGATCTGAGCATGCCATGCAACCTCACAATCTTATTCACGCACATACTAGCAAGACGTTCAAGTGAATAAGTCTCCGTGATCGGCAAGAAATGAGCAGACTTGGTTAATCTATCAACAATAACCCAAATAGCATTGATGCCCTGAGAAACCGTAGGAAGATCCGTAACGAAATCCATGGTAATGTGTTCCCACTTCCATTTCGGAATCTCAAGTGGTTGCAACGGACCCTTAGGTACTAGATGCTCCGCCTTTACACGTTGACAAGTTAAACACATTGAGATAAACTTTGCAATCTCTCTCTTCATATTGTTCCACCAAAATGTATGTCAAGATCACGATACATTTTAGTACTTCCAGGATGGATTACAAATGGTGTATTGTGTGCCTCCATCATAATCTTGTACTTCAAATCGAGTCGTTAGGAACACAAAGTCTAGAGTGGACTCAAGTATTCCTTCTTCATTAATTCTCGCCCGGATAGCTCCTTCTTGTACTTTCTTCTTCATACACGATCGCCCGGCCGATTCGGTGGGCGAGCAACCTTAACTTTTTCTATTAAAGTTGGCTCTACGCGTATACTTGACATCATCGCACTCGTCCTCGCATATGATCTTCTACTCAACGCGCCACTACTACCACGTTCGCTTTTCCAGGATGGTATTGAATAGTGTGGTCGTAGTCTTTCAATAGCTCGAGCAACGTCGTTGCTTGCCGATGTTGAGTTCTTTTTAGTGAAGAAATATTTAAGGCTTTTATGGTCCGAATATATCTCCACTTTCTCCCCATATAGATAGTGCCTCCATATCTTTAAGCATGAAAACGATCGGCCGCTAACTCTAGATCATGAGTAGGATAATTCCTCTCATACTCTTTTAAGTTGTCATGAGGCATAGGCTATGACTTTCCCACGTTGCATGAGAACACATCCTAACCCTTTGCTCAAGCATCATTTCAGAGATAACAAATCCATCCGAACCGGATGGTATTGTTAGAAACAGTCTTAGAAATAAGTCTCCTCTTAAGCTCTTGGAAACTCTTCTCGCATTCTTCGCTCCAAACGAATTTTGTATCCTTCCGAGTTATTTGAGTTAATGGAGTAGCGATTCGAGAAAACCCTTCCACGAATCTCCGATAATAACCAATTTAAGCCCAAAAGCTACGATTTGACCACCGACTTCGATTTCTCCCAACTTTGTATTGCTTCAATCTTTCACGGATCCATGGATACTCCATGTTTTGACACTGACGTGCCCAAGAAATGCTACTTCCTCGCCGTAACTCGCATTTCTTCAATTTGGCATATAGTTGGTTTTCACGAAGCCTTTGGAGTACCCGACTTCAAATGGTGCTCATGATCTTCACGACTTTTGGAATATATAAGGATGTCATCAATAAAGACAACAACGAATCGATCCAAATATTCCTTGAATACTCGGTTCATCATATCCATGAAAAGCTGCGTAGGAGCATTAGTCATCAGAAAGACATGACTAAGAATTCATAATGCCCGCATCGAAGTTCTAAAAGCGGTCTTTGGAATATCCTCGCCTAATCTTCAAATTGATGATATCCGAAGCGAAGATTGATTTTTGAAAAGAATTGTGCCCTTGAATGGTCAAACAAGTCATCAATACGAGGTAGAGGATACCTATTCTTGATGGTGACATGGTTCAATTCCGAGATAGTCAATACAAAGTCGCATACTCCCAAGTCTTTCTTCTTTACAAATAAAACAGAGCACCCCAAGGAGATGTACTTGGGGCCAGAATGAAACCGATGTCCAACAATTCCTCGTAGTTGGACCTTTAACTCTGAAGTTCAATAGGAGCCATTCGATATGGGGTTTTAGAAATGGGCTTTGTACCGTGTTCAAGATCAATAAAGAATTCAACTTCACGTTCGGGGTAGACCGGGAAGTTCTTCTTGAAATACGTCGGGAAAGTCAATAACAAACAGAATATTATTCAAATTTGACGTGTCTTTATTCAAATCCATAACATGGGCTAAGAAAGCTTGACATCCGCTTTTTCAATAAACGAATAACTTTATGATTAGATATGACGGTGATTGATTTTAATGGTTTAGTTGCTTGAATTTGCATAAAAAGTTGGTTAGGAATATGAAAACTAACAACCTTACGAAAACAATCAATTTTGGCATGATGAGTAGTTAACCAATCAATCCCTAAAATCACATCAAAAACAAGTATCTTTAAAGAGATAAGGTCAACGGTAAGGTGATGGTGCCAACTTGAATCAAACAAGATTTATAAGCGATTGGATGTGATGAAAGTTTCTCTAACTGAGTTTCCACATATAAGTCAAAGTCTAATTTTTCCCGAGTCAAGTTTAAGCGTTGAGCACATGCAGGAGAGATAAATGAATGGGTAGCACCGGATCAAGTAAGGTATAAACTTCGCAAGAATTTATAAATAGCTTACCCGTGATCACCTCGTTTGGGTTTCTCGCATTTTGACCGATCACAACAAACGCTTCTTCCGGAATCGTTGACTTTGACTTTTTCGAAACGGTCTTTTGAGTCACCAAATCCCATTGAACTAGATTTCACTACTGCATCTGATCTCGAGCGATATATGTCCTTCCTTTCCACAATTATAGCATACCTTGAATTTGTTGTGGGCGGTTTGATCGATATGTCCTCTTTCCGCGTTTGTAGCATATAATGGGTGGTGGTTCTCCTCCCTTAGAACTAATTCTTGTAAGCCAAGACCGCGTCTTCACATGGTCGTTGTTAAATCTCCTCTTTTAAAATCTCCTCGACTCGCTTCTTCTATTTTCATGGCTATGATTACCACCGAGAGTGGTTACCATTTTGTCCGTCTGTTTCTTTCTCCGTTGGTTATCATTATTTCATTGATCGCTATCTCTCGGTACGATCTTGGTTATGGGTCTTGGTTGAATATACTCGTTATCTCGCTTCTAACAATTGAGCCTCGTTAACAACATCTGAATAGAGAGAAAATTTATGAGAAATGAGATATTGTGCGTATGCCGAAGTTTCAAACCTCTCGAAACATCCGCGCCATAATACGTTCCTCATTCTCCACCAAATGAGGTGCAAACACGGATAACTCGCAAACTTTGCCTCAGATTGAGACTTCGTCATGTTGTTTTGTTCCAATCGATGAACTCCACTTCCTTCATATGATTTAACACTTTCGAGGAAAGTATTTGTCATTAAATAGCTTCAAACGTCTCCCAAGACATGCCGAAGTCTTGGTTGGATGGGTACGCTTCACGAGACTCCACCAAGAGTCATTTCGCCACGCGAACATAAAGGTGGGTGATGAAACCTTATGTGTCCTCCGCATCCCAAGACATCGAATATCTTGGTAATTTGCTTGACCCATGTTTCCGCCATGATCGGATCCGCTTTCCTTAAATTTCGTGGTCCCAACTCTTTGAATCGCTTTGTTGTGACAACCCGTGAATTGTTATCATTTCCTCCGTATTTTGAACACGAGTCTCCTCATTCGATTTTGCATTAATCGCAAAAAACTTCTAAACATCCCTCGTTCATCATTTACTCAAGTGGTGTTGTTCACGGGAGGAACATTGCCAAACTGTTGTTGACGTTCTCCTCGTTGGTGAGTACAGCGTCTCCACGGTCTCATTTCCATTGTTAATATTCTCAATCGATATTCTCAAATCTTTGTCATAAAACAAGGGTTAATTAAGGAAATCAATATATCACATAATATCCTTATATATCTCGACCAACTAAAAAATAAGCTTAGGTAGGACACACTAGCGAAGGATTTACTCGTTTCTCCCTCCTAGTTCTATTCCCCGATCTCCGCCAGAGATCATATCCTAAGCTCGATACCAACCGTGTGGCGCCCCCAAAATAGGTATACATCACCCATTACGAGTTGTCAATACACGGATGCGTAAACAACTACAACTTTATTATTACAACAAAGAAAGCTGTGAGTTTAAATACAAATATTATCTTCAGGCAATATCTATACTCAAATAAATCCTCATCACATTTATTGATACATTATTTTACAAAATGGTGAGGACTACTAAACAACTCTCTCTAGAACCTTCATTCCATACCCCCGACACGCATGCTCGCTTATATTCTCGCCTCCCCGAGAAAAATGGACAAAAAGGAAAAGGTGAACTCAACTAGCCCAATAAAGAATAGTATGACTAAGATAATATACAACAAATTATCGTTAGTCTTCAACGAGGAAAAATCTAATAGAATACAATAGACAATAAATTTTAAATCAATATTCGCATGATGAAATAATAATTCATTAGAAGAGTTAAGTAGAGAATGCAAACTACTATCTTACATGTATGAATTTAAAAGTTCATCGCTCATCTTTTATCCCTATAACATCAATCAATATACATCGGAATCAAATATTCATCTTTGCACTACAAATTTAAAGATATTCATCATTAGTCGTGTTCATCTAAACACACATTCATCTTTGACTACTACCAAAGATATTCTTCAGAAATCATTCATCTTTCGCACTACTGAAGCCAAAGATATTCAATAATATCATCATTTAAGACCGAGGATGATGAAAAATATTTTTAAAAAACGAATCCGGTGAAACAAAATGACAATGATTAAGGATTAAGGATTCGTACTTTGTTTTATCCATGTCCAAAAATACCTCAAAAATAATCACATTGGTGTAAAATTCAAGAATGATCAAAACATGGATACAATCAAAGCTAGTATCCGAATAGATATTTTGGACAAAGAGAAGAAATTTCATTTTTAAATTGAATAGTGCCAGATATCGTGAATAGTGCCGTATACGTGAATAGTAACTTCTACACCAAAAGATAGAAATTCCACAAAAAACATCTTCACGCTTACGCTTAATAAGACTCGTGAATAGTAACTCATGAATAAGAACTTCGTGAATAAGAACTCATGAATAGTAACCCCGACATGAAAAAGTTCCAAATTTGATAAAAGTTCCAACCAATATTTCAAATTATAATGATATTGAAGAAATAATATCATTTGAAGAAAATAACATCCCTTACCTCGAAAGATTAAGACTTAAATTTGAAATCTACGGGTATAGTCTTTGAAGGAACTTGCACTGCAAATCTAACAATACTCAAAGTATACTCAAAATACTCACAAGAATACGCTCGATAATATAGAGAGAAAACTCGATTTCGGTGTGATTTTCAATTCTAACCCAAGACCCTATTTATAGGAAAATCGCTAGAACACAAAGCGAAAATTTAATATAATATTAATATATATATTAAGATTTCTACGCCCACCTTCCTAGATCTGATCTCAGCTCATTATGCACATGTTGTAGCCCACAAAACAAACAAAAAACGTTTTTATTATTTAAAATATTTTAAACTTCCAAAATCAATTATTATTTGAACTTGAACTTCAATAATTCATAATAAATAGCCCTTCTATCAGAAATTTTGAATCTCGCGTGTTTTTATAGGAAATTCAATTTCTACAACTTTGCAGAAGAAAGTTTTTCCAAATTCCAAACAGAAATTGACGAAATCCACAAACGGGGGATTTTAAATTTTATAATCAAATTTCAAATCAATAAATGGGGTCCATCGACATGTTTAACATGTTTTAAACATTTATTGCAACAAAAATACTCTTCCTCCTCAGATACTCATATATCCCACATTCGTTGTAAAAATATCACCATTATTATATTATTAAAATATAATAATATATTTAAAAGAATTATTTTATCGAAAAAGATAAAATTTCAATTTTCAACAATTGTCACATTAAAATTTTTCTCCATCTATATCCATATAAAATCAATATTTTCCTCATCATATGAATCAATAATTAATTATTCACAAATAATATTATGTAATCACAATATCGACAACCAAAGCGGTTAAAAGGAAAGAGGGGCTTTCCAATAAGAATTTCTTCATCATGCCGCAATTAGGTGACCAAACCTCTCCTTAGATGTAACTTTCTAGACATTGCCAATAATGTTATCTAATAATATTATTCAGATAATATGAATTATTGCTTCGATAATGAAAAAATTTGTGTAATGACAATTATTGAAACAACAAAGAATATAAAATATCAACGCAAAGACAATTATTAACTCAATAAAATATTTGAGCAGAATTATCGTAACCATTATTGAGTAGTGCGCTTCTTCACGTAAGAATCAACAATTGGTGCAATACTGGTGTACATCTTGTGTTTTAACCACCGGTATTTTAACAAAGATTAATGGTAATAACTACGCCGATATTTTTAAACCACTTATATTTGTCGTTTTCTTCATCCAATCGCTTTCAAGTTATGGAATACACACTACATGCTACCTTGCAGTAAATACGAATATTCCCCGCGAAGTCTGAATATTCCACGCACCAAACGAATATTAAAACAACAATGAACATTTTATAACCACTTGCTTATTTTGAAATATTTCATGTATTTTATCCCTAACTATCCACATTAATCACATTAACCCTTACTATTTCAAAATAATAAATAGAGAAAATTAAATTTCATTAATAATAAGTTCGGGTCTTACATTATCCTTCTATTATTATAAATATTTCCTCCTGCATATGGCTGAAAATGTAACCAGTGCAGTGCTCAGGTGCACTACAACTGATGCACATATTTAGATTTTAGCTTACTCTTCTTAGGAAAGGGATATAGAGTGTTTTGGCAGTTCTATCACTTAACAGAATATTTTAAGTGATCCACTTTCACAAGTTAGATTGCTTGTGGATATCATCAAGGTGCAGTATGGAAATCCATATGAAGTGGATTAAAATAATACTAGTGCAATTATCAGGAGTGGGCTGGTAAAATATTGGACTCAACTCTGGGATTTTGAAGTTCATAACTTGAGGATAATTATAATTTTATTTTTTACAGATAGAAGCCAAAATGATGTTAGGTGCATCCTCCTCCAATGAAATGGTACCATATAATTTCTATTTATTGGATTCACAGGAGAGGAATGATATGGTCTTTGTCAAATATAGAGTGGCTAATCAGGTGGACCTGATATTGTCCATTTATATTTGTTGTTTCAAGAAATAGAGCTGCTCATATATAACTATTTAACCTCATAATCAAACTTTGTCTAAAGAGTCTTATACCTTGTGATTTTTTGGTCAGTCTTCAAAAACATTCCTTTAGGAAATTAAACAGGGATATTACTAGACAGACCTCTTTAGGAAGTTTCTTTATTATCAAAGAGTTGAGTCACTTTATACAAAAGGACACTATAATCATACTTCAAACACCAGACTCTGAATGCACGCCTAGGACTAGACTAACTCCTTCCCATTATTCAAGCAAATTAACTCCTTAAAACACACAAAGATTAATAACAAAACCTCGAGAGTTACTAATCTCTAAACACACACGCACAGATACAGACACAGACACCGTTGGTTTCTTTGATAACATACTCAAACTGTTGCAATTTCCATGGCTTTCATGGCTTCGAACCTAGGCTCCTTCGCCTGAAACTTGAGTCCTGCATAAAACTTCATGTAGTCCTGGAAAACAAATTTCGGGTACACTCGTGCTTTCCCTTCTTCTTTATCTACCAATGCTGGTGCTGGACAGATTACAGCATCGCCACCCGGATTGTAGAACGATGCTAAGGACATTCTGTTCCCGTCTGTCTGAGCAATCACTCTGTGCATCACACTCTTGTATTTCCCATTTGTGATCACCTGTATTTATTGATGTTTTAGAATCAAATTTCCCGGAGTGTTGATAAAAAGTGATGAATATTTTATTAAGGAAACTGGATTTCTACCTCAAGTTGGTCACCAATGTTGATAACAATGGAGTGACGCATAGGAGGAACATCAATCCATTCCCCATCCTTGAGGAGCTGGAGGCCACTGACTTTGTCATCTTGGAAGAGTAGGATGAGGCCTCCGGCGTCAG